>SCDZ01000028.1:0-340984 GCA_004143845.1 Drosophila lacertosa
CGCAGGCCGCGATGATGATGGCCGTCAGTGATGTAATATCCGCTGCCCATGAGGCCGGAAGCGCAGGCAGGATAAGGCTGAACGCCTCCTGCACGAGTGTCGTGGGATCGAAATTCATGCGTTGATCGCTTTCTGGAAAATAGAGATTGTGGCCGCATCGATACGACCCTTGCCGCCGGCCGTGTTGTATCCGGCCTTCCAGGCCGCACACTGGGCCCGGGCATCGCACGCAGATGGCAAAGCCACAGGCGAGCGGTAGAAACGCGCCGCCGTCATCGCAGCCGCGTAGTAAGCACACCCGATCAGGGCTGCCGTGTCCGGGATCGGCACCTGCGCATATTTCTGCGGCAGCCACTGCATCACGGCAGCGCGGAGATCCGGACGATAGGGCAGAAAGGTCCGCCACAGATCGTCATGCGTGGCTTCCTCCATCTGGCCCAGGCCTTCCGCAGGACCGCCGCCAAGCTGCTTCAGCCAGATCAGGCCGGACTCTTTCAGCATGATCCCGGTGGTCAGCTCGATCCGCGCCACGGGATCGCCCGGCAGAGGCAGACTGTGAATCACAGGCGTGACGATCAGTGATTTGAATTGTGAGAGATCAAGGCTCATGGTTTTCCCATAAAAAAAGGGACACCCATGATGGATGTCCCTGTCAGTTCGAACGAAATCTATGCATATTTTTATATGCACAATATGTTGCGGTTCATATTCAAGATGCGTATGATCATATGCATGAACAGCCGCGAGATTATCAGGAGGATTCTGGCTGACGGATGGTTCCTGGTCTCAGTCAAAGGCAGCCATCAGCAGTTCAAACATCCCACCAAACCGGGACGGGTAACAGTGCCCCACCCCAAATCGGAAACACCCTTAGGAACCCTCAAGAGCATAGAAAAACAGGCAGGGATAAAACTGAGATGACCAACTATATTGCGATTATTCACAAAGATCCCAAAAGCGATTTTGGCGTCAGCTTCCCTGACTTTCCCGGCTGCATTACAACCGGCAAGACACTGGAAGAAGCCCGGATTCTGGCCCAGGAAGCTCTGGAATTTCACATTGAAGGCATGGTGGAAGATGGTGAGAAAATTCCGTCCCCATCCTCGCTGGACAACGTGATGAAGCAGCCGGACTTTGCGTCCGGTGTTGCGTTTATTGTGCATGCCCGCCTGCCATCCAGAGCAGTTCGCGTAAGCGTTACGCTTGAAGAAAACCTGTTATCCGCCATTTCTTCTGTCAGCAAAAACCGCTCCAAATTTCTGGCGGAAGCTGCCTGGGAAAAACTGAACCGCAGTCACGCGGCCTGAACGAACACAGGGCCTGCACTCCGGAAGAATCAGGCAGACATACGCTCCATGCGGAGCCGGGCGTTTTCTTCCCGGACACTGCTCATCTCATCGCAAAGCGCCTCGATTTTACTGGTGAGCTTCTCAACGCTATCCCGCAGGCGGATGATCTCCTGCGCCTGCGTCTGGATCGTGAGATAGGCGTTCTGCTCTCCAAACTTGATCAGCCAGCGGACCGTGAACAGAAGTCCGCCCAGGGCAATCAGCGCCCTTCCCCACCAGGCTTGCGTGGGATCATTCATGGTGATGCTCCTATGCGGCAATATCAGTCGGCCGCATGGGCAGCGACGTGCTGGTTGTATCTGTCCCTGTCATAATAGCCTGAATATATTTCACGTATTTTTTCATATCCTCCGTGAAGACCTGACCCATTGCAGCGACTAAAGAAGCCTCGCCCTGAATCCATTTCCATTCCATCTCAGCCTGAGAGGACAAGGGTAACTCCTCTGTGTAGGAAACGATCACGCCATTCAGAACCGCCTTTGGCGTTACAGGCTGACCAGACCGAGGCATATCCGCCGCAGTGATAGGGAGCATGTCCTCTGCTTTTGGGACACTGCTCAGGTCATTCAACACCCAAACATCATACCACCCTTTGATCTGGGCTGGCTCTGAAGCTTCTTTGTCATACAGTGCATAGTAACGAGATGGATAAGCCTGTTCGATTTTTTCCTTATCATCGCTGCTTTCTGACATTTATTTCGGTCCTATCGCTATCACTTCGAGGGCTTGCGTGCCGTGATACTGGAATCCCGTGGTTGTAATGTTATAGACACCCGGTACATCCATTGCGTTGTTCATGTTGGGATAAATCAGGCAGACAACATCCCCATTTCCACCCCCAAATGCCTGCGGGAATGTGACCGTTGCAGAACCCCCGGCCCATTTGAACTTCTGGATTTTATGGTTGTATGGAAGATTTATGATCTGCTGGTCACTGGTGCCAAAATCAGCGTTATAGGTTGCAGCACTAACATACCCCGACTGCACCTGATCAGCGGGAAGGAAAAACCGATAGTCATTCCCTGTCTTCACCCAGAGATAACCGCTGGATGCCTGCACGCCCATCGAAGAAACCTGATAGTCCGAGCTTCCAACAGCAGAATTGACGAGCTTGAGGCTGTTGACCCAGTTCTCTGATGCAATACGCCCCGCACCCGTCTGTAGATGCCCGTCAGCGTAAAGCCGCAGCCAGTTTATATTTGAACCGTCCTTATTATCTAAATCCCATGTCATATTGTCAGAGGAATCGAGATACAGCACCACATGCTTACCGGAGGATGAGGTGCCATTAACCGTGTAATATGTGCTGTAAATCCCGTGACCGTTATTTACCCAGAGATCCCCGCTATTGACATTCAGATAGCCTATATCCCCGCCTGTCAGCGGCAGATAAGAGTTAATAACCCACTGCATCGGCGCAAACTGTCCAGCTTTGTCCGAAGCTATATTTCCGTTGTTTCCAAGATAGAAATTCTGGCGATTCCCAGCGTAATCATAAAGGAATATACAAAGCCCAGAACGATTATCTTGCGAGCTTCCGATAATATCCCCGAACTGCATACCTGCAAGAAACTTGCCGGTTGCATAGTCCGTGCTGCCTACAGGACCAATATAGAACGGAGCACCCCAGCGATATGTCCCTGTTGTGGTTCCACCAGACCAATCCAGGCCACCACCAGATCTGACACTCCCCTGGAAATCTGCCGAGGATTTTCCCCCAAGGGGAGACTCAATTGTGACAAAACCCGCACCACTATCCTTGATGGCATCAGCATACAACCACTTTCCCTCTTTGATCTTGATGTCACCATCAGAATCCAGAAAAGCAATGGTCCCACCTTCAAGCTGCAGATACCTGCCATCGGCATCGAGCGCTCCAAGCGCCTGACGTTTCTTCCAGTCTGATATGGCGGGAACCAGAACACTCAGATCCGCCTCACGCAACAGCATGTAGGCGGCCGGGATTTCATTATAGACCTCTGTCTTTCCCGTGAAATTCAGAGCGCTTTTCGTGCCCGCCGTATTACCGGCAACCGTCGAGCGGGCCAGCATGTTGGGTGATCCTGACGTAAAGGTGCCAATCCCCCACTCCGCCTGCGTCCCGTCCGATGCAAAATAGAACACGCTGTCACCGGTTTTGAACGCCGCAGAGAAAGGCCTGCGCCCTGTCTCCGCACCATTCAGCGTGAATGATCCTGTGCCCGGATTGGTTGCCGTCTCCAGGACATAATCAGCCAGACCTGCCGCCATCACAGTCGCTCCGTAAATGTAAAACTCTGGTTGTGGCGATCAGCCGGCCCATAGGGGTTGGATAACTCCCCGGCCGACATCCGCCCGTAAATGGCCGCAGCAGAGAGCGCCGCAGCATCAGCGGCAGGATCCGGGATAAACAGAATATTGCTGTCTGCCGCCGCGCTGGCGATGATCCGGTCAATGACAGCAACATCCGCGTCACCCAGTGAATCATGCTCCACCGTCACCTTGCGTTGCTGCCAGCGGGCATTGACGAATTCCTGCCCGCCAAGGGAGGTCGCCACATCCTGCCCCGGCACCTGGTCACGTGTGCTCTTCGTGCTGTGATTCCGCGCCGGCTGCCAGAGCGGCCCTGCATAGGCCAGTGGAATATCAATCCAGTTCCCGGGCTGGTCCCATACCGTGATCGTCGCGGATGCTCCCATGACGTCACTGTCCAGGACATGCACGCATTGTCCCAGGTTGACATTGCAGTCCCCGGACCAGCTGGTAACGGCTGCCCCGTCCGTGCTGACATCAATCTGCCATCGCGCCTCTGGCGTCAGGTTCGTGCGGTGAAGACTGAACACCCGCCAGAGCACCGGAGCCTGCATGCTGATTGTAAAAACGGCACTGTCGCCACTGTCTTTGATCAGCGTCCGATATCCCAGACTGGCCGCCCCCTGAGGGATCCGCAGATTGGTGACCGGCAATGATGCAACCATAAAATTTCCAGCTGTCAGCGCCCCGTCCATGACGTGGTTCTGCCAGCCAAACCCGCAATTCTGCATTGTTCAAACCAGTATCTGCAAAGTCACAACCTGTTCGGTTGCCCTGATCTCTTCGTAAATAACGATGCCGACCACACGGTCCCGCAATCCCACTGCCGGCGCGGTCAGACCCACCCAGGCACCGAGATCAATGCCCCAGGCAATGTCTTCGGGAACCGACACCACCCACAGACGCCGCGCCTTCCCCCATAGCGCCCCGTGACGGTTCGCCACCTCCAGCGCATCGGCCTGCCGCGACAGAACCGTGCTGATGGCGTCCGGATCGTTCGGAACACGCCAGGACGATTTCACCTCGGAGGAATACCAGACCGCCGTCCGGTCCTGCTGGGCGATCAGCGCCTGCCGATCGGCCGAAGCCTGCGGATGAAGATTGGAGCCCGTGGTCTGCACCGTGAAATTATGCTGCCACCCGATGCGCCATCGCCATGTCGGCGGTGACAGCGAAGCATCGAGATCCGTCGCCTTGATCGAGGTGATGACCTCTGTCGTAATCTCGGCCACCACCTCACTGGTGACAGTCGGCGCCACCAGGGCGACAGGCTTCAGCGTTCCAGTCCGCGTCGGAACAAGGGAAATCCCCAGCCCCGACAGCATCGTCGTGACAATCGCGCTGCCTGTCTGACTGCCCGAACCATCCCAGAACCACCCACCCTGCCAGGACATGTCAGGGAATGCCTCAGGCCACGCAGGATCGAGGTAAGCCTCAGGCATGACCAGATCTTCCAGAAGCATCTGCCTCAGGAGATCGAGCACGGAGGATGGCGCTTTCCCGGAGCGGAACTGCCCCACCCCATCCAGCGTGATTCCATAAACCGGCTTTGTGCCCAGCCGGAGCCATGTTCCCGTCGTGCCAGTCTGCACCGTGTAATGTCCGGCAGCCGGTGACGCGGCATAGATATCTTCCACCGTGCCCTGGCTGACGATGCCGCCTGCATAACCACCCTCATACAGCGCCGTGACCGAGGCGGGGCCATCCGAGATCTGGTAGACATAGTTCGTGCTGTCGATCAGCACCGGCGTCACATTGCAGACCGTGCCCCGCATCATCGGCTGCTGCTTGCCGGTGACATTGCTGTCACCATCCAGCTTTCCGGATCCACCATAGATCGGCACATTCACCGTGCTGTCCAGCCAGTAGGTGGCATCGAGAAGATCCACGGACACGGACTGGAGATCGGGCTTCCAGATACGCCCCAGCCCATAAAAAACAGGCCGCAGATCCGAAAGCGGCGGATCCGTTTCAATGCCCCGCACCGGATCGAAGACCTTCTTCCCGGTCGAGATCCTGACAGGCAGATGATCATTGATCCGGGACAGGATCAGCCCATCCAGCACGGCGCCAGGATTGGCCAACGTGACACTCCCGGCAGAATGTGAGCCGCCCATGGCATCCGCAGTCAGGGACAGCCCACGATCCAGATTGAAGCCATCCGTGACATAAGGCGGGAATGGCTCATGACTGTCAGAGACATATCCCCGATCGGAGAAGGAAACGGTCTGCGTGACATCCGGAGACCATGCCTGCCGCCGCAGACTGCCATGGGCACGTGTGCCGTGCCCCAGTGTCAGTGCTGCCGTGCCGTCTGACAGGCTTGCCAGATCGAACGCGACAACCCTGAACACACTCATGCAGTTTTCCCTTTCACAATAACATTACGGCTGAACTGCCGCAGCTCTTCAGTGACGGCCTTCTGCATGTTCTCGACTGCCTGCTTCACGGCCAGCGTTGCATCCGTGCTTTGTTTGGAAAGCGTTTTTGCAAGCGAGGCCGTGTATTTGTCCGAGCCGAGATTTGACAGGCTCTGGAGCATTTTCAGCCCCTGAGACATATCATCGGAATATCCCGTGCCCGAGCCGTTCCATGCTTTGGAGTCCGTCAGCCAGCTCTGCATGTCGGACTGGATGCGCCCCAGCGCGTCATAGTCACCGCCGAGAGCCAGAGCGTAATCCGACTGCAGATTGTCATTGGCCAGCTTATACTGATCCTGCACCGACAGCGGCGAAGCATCCGAGAGCAGCAGGTTACTCGCGTAATCCGTCAGACTGCTGAAGACCGATGCAACAGAGCTGTTTGCCTGATCCTCATATTGCTTCTGATCCTGCAGAGCCTGCTGCTGATACTGGTTCTGAATCTGGATGCGCTGATCAGCAAGTGATTTATCCAGATCGATGGCCATCTGCTGATACTGAAGCTGCGTTGCATACTGGTCGCCCCAGTATGTATCGGCCAGCGTCTGAAACTGCGCCCGTTGCTGGGCTGCGGATGCATCAAAATTGAGTAGATCCGCCCCCTCCTGATTCCCAGTGGCTGACATGTCAGAAGCCCGCCAGCTGGTCTGCATATCCGTGATCGAAGACCATGCACTGGCTCTCGCCTGGGCAGCTTCCGCCGCATCCTCCACAGCCTGATCATCATACTGCTTCTGGATCTTCAGACGTTCAGCACCCAGTGTTTTCTCCAGATCCAGCATCTGTGACTGGAAATCGGCACTGCTGGCATAGGTATCTCCAAGGAAACCCTGCCAGCTGTCACGCAGCTGCTGTTCCTGCTGGCCGGCGGAAACATCGAAATTGAGCAGATCCGCCCCTTCCTGATTCCCGCTGGCCGAGAGATACCGCGCCTGCACCGACTGGTTGTTCCAGGACAATGTGGCTTTCTGGCTGTCGATCATCCGGGCTGCAATCGCAGAGCCCTTGTCGAGCAGCTTCTGCGCATCAAGACCATAACTGGCCGCCGTATCAGCTGCATCCTGATATTTCTGTTTCAGGTCCGTGACCTGTTGCATCAGACTTTCGGACCCGGCCGACGTGACATCGAGCAGCGACGGCATGGTGTCACCGACAAAGGTCTGGATCGCCTGGAATTTGGACTCCAACTCTGAAACACTCATGGTCTTGCCATCAAGTGTTGCCACGGCCTTTGCCATATCACCGGTATAGCCTGTGAAAGAACTTACAATAATATGCGAACTGTCAATAAACTTTGACACCACAACTTTCATTTCATCCAGAGGCTGGACAAGCTCCTGCATGCCATACAAGTCTGAAGTAAAGTCACTGACGTTATCGAATGACTTTGGCATAAGCTGCTTCAGCGCAAGGCTCATGTTTGCGTCATTTGTCGGGCTCTGCAAATCAAGCTGATCAAGTATGTCTGTCAGAGAATATGTTTTTGTTTTTTTCCCCTTCTTCTTCCATCCAACCCTCCCAAGCTCACTATTGTTGGAGGCATTAATTCCTGTGTAATCGAAGATATCATTGATACTGTCCAATTCTGTTTGCAGACCATCAAGCACAGTATCATTGTTATGAATATGCTTGTATTCGTGTCGAGTTACCTCAAGATTCCCACTGCTATTGACACCAACATATTGGTAATCTTTTTTCCAATGGTCGAACAGGCTGCCTACGGCTGCACCAATTGCCCCAAGCACCGTTCCACCCACTTCAGCGCCTACAGGCCCGCCAAAAACTGCACCCACTACCGTTCCAACGCCAGCTCCGACCTCTCCTCCAATTTTTGAATTATGACCACCATCAAAAACAGAATTAGTGAGAGTATGGGCCGTGGAAAACCCCATACCAAGCCCAGCCAGCATGCCCATTCCGTTTGACATGAGACCGCCTGAAGTGGTTCCGCTTCCAGAAAGCAGACCGCCTCCAAAAAGACTACCGAAACCACCGGATGAGGAAGACGATGATGGGCTGGACAGAGCATTCTTGAAATTAAGGGCTTCACCAGGACTCATTGAAGTCCCTGGGCCACTAAAATCCGTCATGGATCCTGTATTTCCCCAATCATATCCACCAGAAGAGCCTCCACTGGTAGATGAACTCCCACTGAGCAGGTTGGAAATACTCCCCAACGTATCGCGGGATTTTCCATCAATGGAGTTCAGTATAGGATTGATCAGTCCCAGCTTTACGACCAGCGAGGCAATCTGCGCTTCAATACCCTTCAGGGTGGATTTGAACGACATTCCTGACGATGTGCCCTGCAGGAAACCCTGCACGATCCCGTCAGACAGCTGGCTGGTCATGTTTTCAATGGAACCCGTCAGGGTTTCCATGGTCTGGCTGGCATGCTGATAGGCCTGACTTGCTTCCAGAGCCGCATCACTACTTTCAAGATAGGCCTGCGCTTCCTTCGATGTGAGCGGAATACCCTGTCGCGTCAGGTCCTGCTCTTCCTGCATCCGGGAGATCATCCGGGCACGGGCATCCTCATTCATGCCGATCGATGCCGTTTCTGCCTGAAGAACAGAGACCTGATCCCGGTTTGACCAGGTCTGCGCAATCAGGTTCTGGTTTTTCATCGCAAGGGTGCTGGCATCGAGCTTGGCTGTCATGTCTTCTACATGCTTCGTGAGATCGGCAGCCCCAGGTCCGAAATCTGCCAGAGCCTGCTCATAGGCCTTCTGATAGTTTGTCACATGATCAAGCGCTGACGATGACTGGGCATAGGCAGCATTGATCGCCTCCTGCCCATCAGCCGCACGACCTGCCGCAGCAAGGCTGTTTTCCCATTCCGAGGCCAGACGCCCCTGCTCCACGGCCTGAGCCCGCAGGATCTGGGCAGACGACGCATGTGTGCCGTTCAGACTCATCTGCGCCTGATCGACCCGTTGCGCAATTGAGATCATGTCACGCTGATAGGCTGTCAGACCAGCAGAGGCTTTCGCTGCTTTATCCTGATCATAGGAAAACTGCTCGACAGGATCACGCAGCGCTACAAACTCTGCCCGCGTATGGCCCAACGCTTCGTTATATTTGTTCCATTCAGCGGATCCCGTCTGGAGTGTGCCCATATATTTCTGAAGGGCAGACATGGAATCCTCAAGAGCATGTCTCTGTTCGGAAATGCTGGAACCGCTGATCGCTGGTGCGGTATATTTCAATGACGCTGCGTTATCGATGACGGCGGCGGATGTGGCATGCCCGGCATCGGTTTTCGGTGCTGATGACCAGTCCGAATACTGATGCCCACCACTCTCATGACCGACGAGCTGCTTGTAAAGATTCAGCACACGATCAGGGAGCCCCCGGAGGACTGCCGTAGCATCTATGAGCGCTGAAGTATCCGATGGAAGCTTGCTGATATCATACCCATAGACCGCTGATGCGTAATTTCTCGCACCCGCACTCCCGATTTTATTCCCGGAATACAGGGCAAGCGTATTATCCCATTTGCCATCCGCGCGTTTCAACTGCTCCATGAAATTCGTCATGGACGCAGCAATATTGCCTTGTGCTGTCATGATATCATAGCCGTAGCTATAACGCGGATCGACCTGCCCGAGACCGTAATGGTGATTTCCACCAGAGTAATTGTCCAGGACGGTATTGCCCGTCAGGCCGTTTGAGGATGAGGCCGTCGAATTCCCAAAAGCCCAATGCGCAGTCTGATCCACAAGACCGAGCAGATCGTTGATCTTACTCAGAAGCTTTGTCCCTATTCCCTCAGACAGCTTCTCCAGACTCTCGGTCGCTGGATCAATGAAACTCTTCAGATCAGCCATCTGTTTCTGAAACGGCGTCAACGCATTATCATGGGCGTCCTTCGTCGCCGCCTCAATCGCGCCGATCGTCAGGGCATAGGCTTTTCCATAATCACCTGCAGCCTGCAGATGCTGCACCTGGTCAACCAGTTCCTTTTTCACGCCCGGCAGATGGGTCTTGTAAAGTTCCTCAATCTCCGCAACAGGATCCGCCATCGCCGTGGTGACAGCCTTCAGGCCATTCTCCAGAGATCCGAACACCGTTCCGGCGTCCTGAGCGATATGCGCCAGAGCCGCAATATCATTTGTCCCACCCGAGAAATTATACGCGCTGCCAATGACTGAGGCCACATGGCTGGACTGGTCGATGGACAGGTCCGGCAGTTCAAGCTTGATCTGACGGGAGGCAATAGCGATATCGGCCGCCATGGTCTGTGCATCTGCACGGGTTGCCCGCATCTGCTGAGCCAGCTTCAGCAGTTTTGAAGCGCTGGATTCCGCATGCATGGCCATACCGGTCAGCGCGGCACCGCCCGCAGCGGCGGCAACCGTAAGGCCTGCCGGTCCTGTCATCAGGCCCGTGACGGTTTTCATGGCATTGCCAAATCCACCCATGGCATAGGCCATTGTCGGCAGTTCATAGAATGCCGCCTTGAGCGGATTTCCTCCGGAAACTACCATGTCCAGGAACTGATGCCCCTGCAGGATCAGCTGGTCATACTGGATCTTGACCTTCTTTGTTTCAGCCACATTGGACGCATGCGCAGCCGTCAGGTCATCCACAGCCGCCCGCGCCTGACGTGCCACACTGATTTGATTCTCCAGTGAGGTAACGCTGGCTTTCGCCGCAGCAATGGCCGCATCAGCATCCCCCTGGGACAGGGAACCGTTGGAGACCAGTGTCGGCGTAGTCGCCTGCAATTGTGAAAGACGGTCCTGTGCAGTTTCCAGACGCAGGGACAGCCGTGACACCTCATCACCGACAGAACTGGCTATGCGATGGAAATTCGTAAGGGAAGCAATAGGGCCAGCCTTGATACCCTTGCCCATATCGATCGCCGCATCAGTCGCATTGAGCACCTGATCACGCAGCATGCGGGCCATGATACTGCCCTCACCCAGAGATCCGTCATAGGCATCCATCGAGATTTTCGCAGCATCCAGCTTCGTCCGCGCCTTCTCGACAGCAACAGAGACCTTCTCGATCTCTGACTGCACTTCACCCAGACGCGTCGTCATCTCACCTGTATCCACCCCGATGGACGGAGCGACATCAAGGGCGCTGTTCAGGGCCTTCTGTTCAGCCTTCAGGCCTGAAAGGGTTTTCCTGAGGGTATCGAGTTCAATCTTTGCCTTCATGACGGACTGCGTCAGACCCACACTGATCTGGTCAGCACCTTCCGCAATCCCCTTTCCTGCGGCTTTCGTCGCAGCGCCAACGCCGGACAGAGCCGCTTCCGTGGCTTCAGCCTTTTCGGTCAGAGCATCAAGGTTATGGGAGGCCGTTTCCACACCAGACGCGGTCTGGTCATCCACTCGGGACGTGACGATGATCTCAGCATCAGGATCACGCAATGCATTCAAGCTGACCATTGTTACTCCATGAGCAGGTAATGTCGGCATTACCGACAGCATCGTTGTGTGTATTCTGCTGCGAACTGTGCAGACGTGATGTATCCGGAGAAGAAAGTGCGCTACCCGATTGTGATCGAAAAAGGCTCTGAAACTGATGCTTTTGGCGTGATCGTTCCTGATCTGCCTGGCTGCTTTTCAGCAGGCGATACGCTGGATGAAGCGATCGGCAATGCCTCAGAAGCTGTAGAACTCTGGATTGAGAATGCACTGGATCAGGGACAGGATATTCCTCGCCCTTCGTCTCCTGAGACTTTACGTTCCTGCGATGACTGGTCTGGTCCAGAATGGATATGGGAATTCACCACACCGATCATCCCTGAAAGACTTCGATATTTATCTGAAAATCACCATTCTGGATGATGTATCCATGATCTCTTTCAAGGAGCGATGACATGAAGTGCCCTGCTTTCTGTTTTTCTATGTACATGCGTATTTGCTCCCTGTTATAATGGGGCATGTCTTCATTCCTGCTTCCTTCAGGGGTGGAACAAAGAAACCCCGGTCAGGTGGCTGCCTGCCGGGGTTTCGCTTTTTCTATGTCTCTTCACGCAGGATGAGCGCCGGGTAGGTCATCTCTGTTCCTGCCTGCCGGTCCTGTCTTCCGCTGGCATAAGGCATGTGCTTTCGTTCCCAGCCTGCCTTCTTCTTCCATGACAGACCGGATGCGATGGAGCCTTTCTTCAGCACATAAGGCAGCGCCCCGCCTCGGGCATCACGACCACCCTGAAGCGTGACGAACTGCTTTTCAGCCCTGACCCGGCCTCTATATTTCCGCTGCACGACCTGCCGGACATCCTCCACGATCTTCGGAGGAACCTTTACACGCTGCCCTGCCGTTTCGATCTTGCGGGCATAGGGCATCGTATTGACGATCATGACCTGAGCACCGGACTGGATGGATGCAGCATGACCATCCCACGCCGCACCATCCACCAGAATGGCCCATGACTTGCGGAACGATCCTGATCGCACGGGAGAACGCTTCCGGCATTCACTCAGGGCATAATTTGTCGCCTGGGCAATGACGCTGAAGATATAGGTGACATATCCGCCATCAAGACGGATCGTGTCCTCATCTGCGCCCATACGCCCATCGACAACGGTGCTGTAGTTTCCGTGAAGCTGCCCGCTGCTGATGGCTTCATCACGAATTTTACGGATGGCGTTGCCAACGGCATGACGCACCTGCACTGACGACATCTGCTTCGTGACAAGCACATCGACCTGCCGTTTAAGCGCTGCCCTACTGGCCATTCTGCTCTCCATCATTGGTCCGGGCGATGTAGATCGCATCGAGCGCGCAGATGCAGAGATCGAGAAGACCCGTCTCCGCCCGGTCCAGCTCATGCCATGCGGCCCATTTCATCACGACCGTCCATGGAATACGGCGCTCGATGCTGCGGATGATGCCGCCACCCATCGGCATCATGGCTCCATGAATGGCCAGAGGCCGATCTGCGGAAAGACGCTGCCAGGCACGCCAGATCCACGCATATTCAGGCTGAACCTCAATGCGCGGATTGTCTTCCTCGATCACGAGCAGGGAACGCACGCCAAGATGCCCATAATCGAGATGCCATTGCAGCGCCTCAGTCAGTTTCCCACGGCGTCCGCACTCTGCCCCTCGGCATCCTTCGAGACCTGCCCGGCAGCATCCCACACGGCACGCTGAAGATAGTTCCAGTCCGGATTGGCCAGCATTGCCTTGAACTCATCCACTGTCACCGGCTGCTTTTCATCATCGTCATGAAACAGGCCATCGACATCAAGGATCAGAAAATCTGCCGTCAGACCGGCATTCACCTGACGCCGTGCAGCGTTCGGCAATTCATCCAGCTGACAGCGATTTTCCTTGCAGGCGATCGCCAGACGACGGGTCCGGGCATCAACAAACTCATCCGTGAAACCACGGGATTTGATACGCAAGCCCTGATAGCCATCGACTGTGACCCATGAACCGGAAGCAACTGCAGCACTGTCAATGCGGAATTTTGAAAGAGCGACCATTGTATTTGTCCCAAAAAAAATCCCGGACAAAGCCGGGAGAAATTGAAGTGAGGATGTGATCAGAGATGAAAGACTATGCGCCTTTCTGAGTGATATCGGTGGGAGGCTCATACCAGATCCCCACAACCGCATCCGACAGTTCCGACCCTGTTTCAGCTGCACCGTCGGGCAGCGTCAGGGATTGGTCCGTCCTGATATTCACATAGGACACACCATCCAGTGTGCGCGGACCAATCACCTCAAGACCGGATTTCAGTGTTTTCCCATCTTCCTGATAGATCAGATCGCTGATCGTATCAGGCTGACCTTTCCATTTATATTGAATACTCATGAATTTCCCTGCCATCAGTCAGATGCGCGTGTCACGGGAGTGCTCTTGTCAGTCCCGTAGATGAAGCTGGAACAGTAGTTATTGCGAGATTCAAGCTGGATGGCAGATGAACCCCACATATAGATCGGGAATGCTGTTCCCGCTGTAAATCTGTTCGCCGGAATCTTGATATAGCCTGATGTAAGTGAATTGGTTCCAGTCGCGGTTTTCCCACCAAGCGCGATGCGAAACCATTCATTGGCAAAACTTTGCCTCGGTATATATAGATTCCAATACATTGAAGGATTAGAAAGCATATTTTGAAGGATTGATGCTTCCCAATTACAATCATGGGGCGACCAGTTTGATCCAGATTGCCCACTAACCCCAAAAACAATCAATAATGTCGGATCTATATTTTTTCGATCAGGTATTTTTATAAACTGCGACCAAACTGGGCTGGAACCGGGAGACTCTCTGTTCAGAGGAGTCGAATATGGAATAACCGCCTCCTTTGTATAATCAGCAACTGTGAATTTATGAGCACTCCCTGTTGTTCCATCAGGAAGAATCATAGATTCAGTCGTCACATTTACATTGGAAATACTTGTTCCAGAACTGCCAATCCACCAGTTCAGGAGCTGCGTATTCGCAGAAACCTGCGCCTCCCGTAGCCATCCTTGTGGAACCCAGATCTTTCGATCAGGGTCATAGGCGCAGTCTGGACGCAAGATACCTGGTTGGGCGGTGCGCAAAATCCCCTTACTGTCGATATAGGTTCCCAGCGTACTTCTTTTCCCCTGCGGAGGAGAAAGAAGCAGAGCATTCAGGTTCCGGCTCATGTGACAGATCCGGACATCAGAACATTGCCGTTTCCGATCCAGAGGAATGTCACAACACTCCACTGAGCGATCGTAATACCGGCTGCACCGGTCGCACTCCGGAGCGTCAGCCCCTCGCCAGGAGAAAAGGTAATCTTTCCCTGCCCCGCCTGAACAACAGATACGGAAGTTCCTGGTAGCAACTCTGGAACGGTGAATGTCGCATTCCCATCATCCACAGTGCTGACGATCTGCCCGTCATCTTCCTGAGCGATGGTGTAATTCCCGCTCACTGTCTTCGGAGGATATCCCGCAGCTTTCCGTCCCCTGACAAAACCTGCAGGATCAACATACAGGCCGTCGAATTTCAGAAGCTGGTCAACTCCATTGACTGTCCGCACAAATGGAATGGCATCCCCCGGAACGGGCGTTCCGGATGGGGCATCTGTGATATCCGTCATGCTGTCACCTGCTTACCATTGACTGTTACACCGTTGCCGCCAACCGACAGGGATTTCGGAGTAGCTGATGGCTGGAGCGGAAGAACCGAAAACATCCTGAGATCGGATGTGCTGTTCGCTTCGATGTCGAATGTCGCCGTGATGGTCTTGTTCTTCCCGGAAACATTCACATTCGGGTTGCGCAGCTTCGCGTTCAGGAAGGTGAAGGTGTATCCATAACCATCATCATCCTGAATCGTGAGGGTGATGGGACCGGACGTTTCATTCAGTGCGGCCTGATATTCATCCGATGACTTGAAGTAGAACGTGACAGACCCCGCTGCCATGAACGATCCGAACTGGGCTCCGCATGAGTCTGCATGCCCGAAACCATATTCATTCGCGGCACCATCACGGGACAGGGTAATCGAAGCCGCAGTCACACATCCTGCCGGCGTATTCCCGAAGATCGTCAGCCCTTTGAAGTTGCCAATCGTAGTCATGACCTTCGTGGTCGTGACGGCGGCAACCGACTTCGCGATATCGGCGGTATTCAGCGTTTCACCACGGCTCAGGACCGTGAAACTGAAGGAAGGAGGCTGACCTCCATCCGACATCTGGATCTGGAGCTGGCTGACGATGCAGCCCGTGTAATGATGGAAATTCCCGCCTATCTTTTTCCGGATCGTAAAACTCTTCCGGACAGTCGCATTCGTGAAGGCCACATCTGAACTGTATTCACAGGTCATGACCGCCGTGAAAATATTGTCGAAAGTCACCGCCGACAGATAGCCACTGACATCGCCAGAGACCTGCACCTGAGTCAGGACTGCATCCGAGACGACACCATTGGCGTTGATTTCATCCGGACGGCTGGTGGAATGCGCCAGTTTCAGAGTTTCACTGGTGATCCGCAGCGGCATGAAGACTGCGCCGGTCGGTGTAACGCCGTATTCTGCTTCCATCGTATAATCGAGCAGTGAGTCATTGGCCTGCGCACCTGCCGCAAACCCTGCTGTCGCGCCTGAGAAGTTCATGCTGACCTCATAAAAAAAGCCGCCCATCAGGCGGCTTGTGAAACAGTTCTGTCCCGGATCTCAGCTCTCCTGAAGGATCCGCGTCTGGTAGCTGTAGGCAACAGTCAGAAACACGACATACCAGTTTCCGACTTCATCAAGCGTTGGCGCACTCAGATGCTGTCCGCGATAAGAGAGCCCCGATGGCCAGGCGCGTTCACCCGCCTTCCGGAATGCTGCACTCATCGCACCGCACAACATCAGCATGTCCGGCGTTGCTGTCGATCCCTTCCGGATGAAAAGGGACAGCTCGACACTGCCTTCCTCCTCATTCTGGACCTCGCCAAATCCCATCCGGTCAGAGGATGCATCTGCCAGAGGCAGGGTCCAGTAACGATCCGGGCTGTCATCGCCATAAGGCAGCAATGGATCCAGAAGCGGCAGACCTGCCCCATCCGCAATCATCTTCGCCCTGGCAAAAGCATCATTCCAGACTGTGTCCGAAATCATCAGCGACCTCCTGCCGCAATCAGGGTCCAGCCACAGACTGCCGGACCGTCATAAACAGGCTCAGCATCCGTCAGCGTCCATTTCTTGCCGCCATCCGTCAGCCAGTCTCCCGCCCGTGGCGTAAAGCCTGCAGCAGATGTCTCATCAGCTGTGATCTGACAGACGAAAGGCGCTTTCTCGACGCCATCCTGCAGCTGAGCCGACTGGGGTGGCGGTGCAAAGCCCATGACATTGATGTTGTCACCCTGAGGATGGACCAGCGTCATCCGCCGGCCTTTCCTCCGGATTTGCCGACGACGACGCCTTGTGCGGTAACTCATGCCAGGCTTCCTGACTGGTAGCTGTCCAGAAGTTCCGCTGCAGCCAGCGGCATTCCTCCGGTTCCCTGTGTCAGTGTCTGCCATGAGGAAGCACCCACGCCAGTCTCGGACTCAGATTTGAGGAGAGGATCCCGCCCAGTGGCATGATAATCAGCTGCTGCCATGATCCGGACAGCCCGCTGGATAGTCTCCGGCAGGGCAACACCCTCACCTGAAGAAACTCCCGGAGCTGCCCAGCCCGCCTGGTAAACAATCTGATATCTGCCAGGACGCCACATCATCTGGCCATCAGGTGGACAGATGATACCCGCACTTCCATTCACGGGCAGAGCAGCAATGGCATCCAGACTGAAAGCTTCCCCTCTCCATGAGAGGGATTTGATTTCCGAAACCGGCCAATGTGAAAGCGTGAGAGAAGAACGCCATTCATTGGCCGACAGGAAAAACACATCCTGCCAGGCCTGACTGAGAATGGGACGGCCAATATAAGCAGCCACTGTTTCTGACGCCGACAGCAAAAGCCGTGTCAGACGATCATCTTCTTCCATGCCTGCAATCCCGAGATCAGCCCGAAGATCAGACAGCAACGCCAGAGGAACGGACACTGGCGTCGGCCCTGCCGGCGTTGTCATCCGCATGATTAACCTCCTGCAGCAGGCATCGTCAGCTTTTTGATCGGCTGCGCTGCGGAAGGAAGTCCGCCACCAAAGCGACCGTATCCGAAGAAACCTACCTGCAGATAATCTGCATAACGCTCGTTAAGACGAACAATACTCACATCTTTTACGACGCGATAAATATAGTTCTTCATATTACCGAACAGGACCGGAGATTTACCCGGAGCAATGTCAGGCATGCTCTGATTGATCACAACAGGCCGGCCATACACCATGTCAGCTGCACCTTCGGTAATGGCAGGCACCCACAGCGGACGACCTGTTGTATCTTTCAGCTTCGCCAGACTCTTGATGGTATTATCATTCATCATCAGCACACCACCCTGCCGGTATGCAGGGTCAACGCTGTGAACCAGCTCGACGAAATCGTCATAAGCAAGTGCTGCGGCAGCAGCTTTGGACCCATCTGCAGCAGCCGTCAGAACGCCCGTTGGCTGGCTGGTTCCAGACCCGAATGTCAGATCATCAGCAAGTGTACGGCCAAAGGATGTCACCAATGCGCTTCGGATGAATGAATCCAGATCCAGAAAGCTGTCCTGCATCAGGTTATAGGGAACAAGGATCGCATCTGTCGCATACTGATAAGCTTTCAGTGCGACTTGACCGAACGTTATATTGCCGGTGCCGATTTGCGTATTTTCAGCAATAATCTTTGCACGACGCGATGTGTCATCATTCGTCGGCCAGGAAATGTCAGCTCCAGTCGCTGTGCTCAACTCAGTGAAGTAGTTCAGTGCGGAGAAATACGATTTCAAACCAACAAGAAGCTGACGTGAGAATTCAGGCGGCACAAGATAACCCCCGGCACTTCCAGGAGTTGTGCCTTGCGCGTTACTGATAGGGCTCATGACATTGCGCATCGCAAATTCACGATCTTCCGCAGCAACACCATTCATTCCGTCACGCAGGTAAGCCGTGAAGACACGCAGGGAGCGTCGATCCTCGTCTTCCTGCTGAGCTGCGCTGATGCCCGCCACTTCAGAGCGCTGGACCGTATTCTGCGCCAGTTCAGCCTCAGCCGCATGCGCTGCTTCGATCCGGTCAATCTGCGCCTTGATGCGCATAGCCTCATCCATCATGGAATCAAAGCGCGCGTTCTCCTCCGCAGTCGGTGTCCGGCCATCCACCAGAGCACGGGCGTCAGAAATCAGCTTCGCGCGCATTTTGCGAAGTTCATTGAGTGTCATGAGATATCTTTCATTCAGTGAAGAAGTATCAGTCTTCGGCTTCCATCAGTTTCAGAAGCCGTCGGCGCGCCATCAATCCATCTGCCAAAGAAGGATCTGTCGACGACGCTGCGATCTGTGGCGGGGTATGATTGAAAATCCCTGATCTGAGAGAAGCCTTTACAGCGCTCTTCCCAGTCTCGACGGCACTGACAAAACCTGCATCCTGCGCTTCCTGCGCCGTGAACCAGGTCTCTGCGTCCATCAGAGCCGCCATCTCATCAATCGATTTCCCGGTTTTACCCGCATAGATGCTGGCAAGCTGATGATCGATTTTCGCAAGAACAGCTGAAGTCTCAGCCATGTCATGCCGGTTGCCCATCGCAAAACCCCAGGCATTGTGGATCATGATGAAGGCATTCTCATTCATCGTGACCGACGAACCAGCCAAGGCAATGAAGGAAGCAGCTGACGCCGCCAGTCCATCGACCACGCAGGTCACCACCCCATCGTGATTCTGCAAGGCCGCGTATATCGCCAGCCCATCGAACACATCTCCTCCTGGAGAGTTGATGCGGACTGTGATGTCGCCCGGCCCGGCCTGCTTCAGGGTTGCGACAAAGTCTTTTGCCGTGACACCCCAAAGCCCGATCTCATCATAAATCATGATCTCAGCTGGTTCGTTTGCCGATGCTCGCGGTCGCAGATCAAGCGTCTGGGGAAGTCCGGCGCAGGCGTGCGTCATCAGCACCCGGTTGGAGAACCGGGCGGCTGCCGAATTGTGACGATGCATGGTGATGTCAGTCCTGAACTGGAGTATCCGCTACCTTCGCGGCCTGAGCCGGAAGAGGAACATTCGTGCTGTTGATCAGCGGGATATCGCCTCCCTTTACGGGTGGACGATTTTTCTTCTTGCGCACCTCATTGATCGTCTGAGTGCCAGAAGCGATTTCCTGAGCTGTAACCTGGGCAGATTTGACAGGATCCATTGACAGAAGCCCGTCACGATCAAACTCTGCATAGAATTCTGTTCCTGAAAACAGCTTGTAATTGATCTCGCTTTCCATACGGCTCAGGTCCGCATCCAGCGTGAAGATCAAATAGGCCAATGTGTTTTCAGACAGACCCGTGCCCCATGACGTGGTTTTATCTGTCTCATTCAACAGATGCAGAGGCACACCGAAGAAACGGGAAATATCGGCAATCTGATAACGTCGCGCCTCAATCGTCTGAAGATCCTGCGGACTGAGCTGGAAAGGCGTGTATTTCGCTCCCTCATCCACAATAACCGTGCTGCCCCATTTCGAAACACCACGATGCGCCATGTCAAACTGCGCTTTCGCACGCAGGATACCCGTATCACTCATTTTCTTCGGCGTCTGGAGAACGCCTGACGGCATGGCTGCATTCTGGTGCAGCCGACCTGTCCGTTCCTCCATGGTCATGGCAAGGCCAATGGCTCCACGTGCAAAAGACTGGATCCGGGACATGCCTCTGCGCCCGTCAAACCCGGGACCGGCAATATGGATCATATCCTCCTGCCGAATGGTCTCTGTTATCCCGTTTTCATGGCTGCATATGTAAAAATTGACCCCCGGCTTTGCATCAATCCTGCTGACCTGAACCTGCCAGGGCATGAAGGTTTCAAAGCCGATAACCCGCCCTGCCCCATCATACCGAATGGCACTGAAATGATTCCCCCAGAGCAGAAGATTGACGCACCACAACTCACGCCATGAAAAGGCTGTCAGTGACCGTCCGGGATAGGGGCAGTTCTGCAACAGTGAAGAAAGCGGATGCTTCAGAGCTTCCACTCTCTCACCATCCGCCTTTTTCTCGTAAATCTTCAACGGAAGGCCTGCGACAACACCAGCTTCCAATGTCACGCACCGATAAACTGCAGAACAGGCCATCGAGGCGGTTTCACTGATGCGGGGTATCCAGTCCGCTCCAGGCTGACCAGAAAGACCGCCCCAGCCTGCAAGATCAGAAAGCGGTGTTGCAGGATTTTCCAGATTGCCTGACGCAAACACAGACGGCTCGATGCGAGGATGGGCACTGTCATGACCTCCCCCACTGCCGAAAATGTTGCTCAGCCAACCCACAATGCATCCCTTTCATAAATACTCTGTTCTTCTGCCTCAGGATTTCTGGACATTAATGAAACCGCATTGAAGGTCGCCATCAATGGATCAATCTTGAGATAACCAGCCGCCTGTTTCGTAATGATGATCGCATTCCCACGCGGCTCTACCTTCGCATTTGATGCAGACCACGCCATGATCGGCTGCCCTCCATGCCTGAATGAGCCATCAGCCAGCTTGCGCTCCGTTGTCTTGATCGCACCGGTCAGCGTCCAGCCTTGAGAAATCCCCACAACACGCTCACGCCCAATCCCGCGCTGTGCCAGGGCATCAACAATGGCTCCCACTCCCTGCGGATCAAACCCGACCTGAACCAGACACCCTGATTCATCGATATGACCCAGCGTATCTGCCAACTGCTCGATATCATCCCCAGGCTCTGACACGATCACCAGATCCCCCTGTGCCTGGAAATCCCGGATGGCACTGGCCTCTCGCTTGCGCAGCTCCAGAATGCCTTCAAACACCCAGCTTTTCTGCCAGTGCAGCCATTCCTGCGTCTGGGCATCCCGCCCAAGAACCGTAAGTGACAGAAGATCATCCAGACCACCGCCATCCACACCGGCAACCACAACCTCAGAACGCTCCAGAAGCGCCTCCAGCGTGAGCCCTTCTTCAGCTGCCCCCAGCCAGTAATCAGCGCCAACCCAGCGATCGCTCCTGAGTGCAAGACCGATCTCGACATTCAGATGCTGCGAGGCCCAGCGCGCCAGTTCATGAACACCCTTGCCGCGAGCCGTCTCGAATTCTTCCTTCAGACGCGTGACCGTCACCGACCGTCCTTCATTCGGCAGGACCATCGACCATGTCGCAGCATCTTCCCACGGAGCAGATTCACCAGGAAGCAATGCTGCTTTCTGTATGTCCGGCGGCAGCTCATACAAAACCGGAAGAATGCCACGCCCGACTGGAACCTCTTCTCCGGTATCCAGCTCTCGCGTTCTCAATCCATCACGTATGGCACGCGCCTGCATCAGATCGTCCCGGAACACCCCGCGCGGTGGACGATCACTTTGCGTCGTAATGATGGCCAGAAATGCTTCAGGCTGACTGATCATGCCGCCCCGGATCTGTCCCATGACGCTTTCTGCTTCGGATTTCAGAGAAACGACATGCTCCTCATCCACAAGAACGCCTGCGGGCTTAACGCCCGTCATGACTTCAGGACTGAAGGCCTTGATCTTGAGAGTGGCACCAGTGCCACGATGCGTCAGACATTTCAGGTGCGACTGCAAATGAAACAGGCGGGCCAATGTCCTGTCTGCACCGATCATGCCGGATGCCTGCTTGAAAGCCAGATCCGCAATTTCCTTTGTCGGTGCAACAATCAGGAATTCTGCATTCGGGCGCTGGTTCATCAACACAGCTGTCAGCATCAGCCCTGCGCCGTTTGTCGTCTTCGAATTCTTCTTTGGAACAAGCAGAAACAGCTCACGGATCATTCTCGTGCCTGTTTCAGGATCAAGAGAACCGAACAATGCAGCTACAATATCCCGGAACCAGTCCCCCGCAGCATCGGCAAAACGCGGCTGACCAATCACATCAGGGATCCTCAGGTGATTGAAGATACTGACCGCCCGATGCGCTTCTGCAGGATTGATCGGCTCAATATCAGGGAGAAGTGATTTCCCTTTGATTATCCGCTCAATCCAGTCAGGGCGGCTCAAATCCATCAGTGTAATCCTTTTTTCCCTGCGGCCGCCGGCGAAAGCAGCGTGTCCCATTCACTGCCAGGAAGCAGATCCTGACCTTCATCATCACGTTTCGGAGCCGGTCGGGCATGCATGTAAGGCCCCGCCTCTTTTGCGGCCTGAGCGCGGATTTCATACGGTGCCAGAGGATCGCGCAGGACGGCCTTCCAGAACTCCAGAGGGGTCAGAGAGCCTGACTCCGGTAGAGGCGGCCCTTTCCACTTCTGCGTGGCAACACCCGTCTTTTTACGGCCAGATCCAGGACGCGCTCCTCCGCGTGCCATTTCGACCTTCTCCTTTGATTTCTTTGATTGTTTTCAAAAATAGCAAAAAATCTGTCCGTGAGACTGGCGCGGTTACGCCCCCTGCCATCCGGATGAAGATTTGATACCCCCCATACATGCGGGGGGCCTGCTCCAACCGCAGGTCCGAACCATCAAAAACAGCAGAAATCTGCTATTTCCGTCACTCAGCCGGCACGAAACCTCACAGCGCGCGCCCGATCTGTTTTGATCTTGTGACAGGAACCACACAGAAGCCGGATGTTCGTTGGATCCAGCGGTGCACCGCCGTCTTTCAACTCATGAACATGATCACCAAAGATCCGCGTGCCACTTCGTCCGCAGGCTTCACACCGACGGCCACGTGACTGGAGTAACTGCTTCATCAGATCACGCCATGGCTTTGAGAGATAAAAACGGTCTGCCTGCTTGGCAGGAACGCATGCAATGCGTGTATCGAGCACGACCAGATCTGGCTTCAGGCATCTCAGAGATGGTGCCATCGCTTTTCTCCGGGCAACAAAAAAGGCCGCGTCACCGTTGCGGCAACACGACCTCCAAATCTTATATTCGCCAATAGTGCAAATTGGCGGAAGTGGCGAGAGAAAAATCACATCGCCTTCATTTTTTTTCCAATCACCTCACAAGCCTCTCTCCAGCGAACCTTGGCAGTCTCATGGTTCATTCCAAGAAGCTTCCCCAACTTCCTCCATTCCCAAAGGAACTTCCCGGAAACAGGATGAACAATGAGACGCTTGTTCACCACGATCTTCTGCGTCCTGTCATCCAGCAGCATCACCCAGCACAGCGCCCGATCCATACGGACAATCGCATCAGCCGTCGGTGGCGGCAGAAGCTCATCACTCATCCGCACCCAGGCAAGGTCATCACGATCCATCACGATGTCAGGCCAGTTTATCCGAACACCTGACGGACGCAGGTTCTTCATCCGCAGCGTGGCCAGCGTCAGCCCTGCCTCTTCCAGCCATTCCCCAACCTGATCGGCGGCAGAACGCTCTGGATCAAACTCCGTCGGACGTCGGCGTGAAGACGACAGACCGGAGAGATCGACATACTCCGCAGCCTCATGCGACGCACTCATGCCGCGATCCTTGCTGCAATCTCCTCACGCTTTGGCTGCGGAGCCTTGAGATCACCCTTGCGCATCCATGCGTTCATCGCATCCTGAAACGCTGCATCGATCACATGATCCGCAACCGACCGCGCCGGTTCAGCCACAGCGATGACCGCGGCAACAGGGCTTTTGAAATAGCCCAGATGCGTTGGCAGATTTCCGCGCTTCCTGCACGCCTCCAGAACGCGGGCTATCTCAGAGGTCACGAGCTCGATCACCGCTTCACTGGTCAGCCCTTTTGCCAGACCATCCGCAGCCCACTGCCGTGCAATTCCCCAGCCCGACATGTTCCGGGCCGGATCAAACCCCGCAGCCTCAAACGCGGCAGGGCCGAGAACATTGAACAACGCATCAACTTCAGATGCATTCGGTTCCTGTTTAGCTTCAGCTATTGATAAGTTTATATCAGCTTTAGCTATAGCTGGAGAAAACCCATTTCCGGTTTGGGTTTTGCTATCCGTCATCGCTTTCCCTCCCGCAATCGCCATGGGCGGCACATGCCGCTGCCGTGGATCATTCTTCTCTGTCAGGGCGTTTTTGCGCGGTCTGCCGCCCTTTCTCCCGTTTTCCCGGTTCGCAATCGTCCGCCGGTCGAGATGGGTTTCCATCGGATATCCCAGCGTCCCGGTTTCTGCATTCCACAGGATCAGTTCGGTTCCGCTTTGGGTTTCCAGATGGGTTTTGAGTTCGGTTTCCGTCATGTCAAACCGAAGCCGTGCAATGTCAGCCAAATGTGGCGCACGCCCCATGCCAAACGTCAGACGACCATCCACGCCCAGATCACGCACAAGCTTCATCAGCATCACCCAGACACCAATGGCAGCCACACCGAGCGACTGGAGGCGGATATCGTCCATCCCCTCGACAATCATCTTCTCAATAGATTTCCGAGCCATCTCAATACGCCTTCAGACGCCAGCCAGTGCCGACAGGTTCCACAATCTGCCGCTCGGCCAGATGACCCAGCACGGCACTCATTTCTTCAGGAGATGCCGCCAGAAGACGGCTGATTTCATTCACGCTGACAGACTGCCCGGCGCGTGGCTGCCGTAACTCCGGCATCACGTCACCAATATCCGTCAGATGCAGCCAGGCGGCCCGCGCCGCCAGAGGCAGCAGCAGCCAGCGATGATCGGACATGACAGCCCGCGCATGTCGCCCTGTCCGCTGCCTCACCCGGTTCACAGCACGTCACCCTTTGCTTCCGGCACCATCCATGCCGGGCTCCGGTCATCCTCATGCACATCCCGGAACCACGTCGTCTGATCCGTGAATTTCAGATGACACGTGCCCGTTGGCCCCTGACGGTTCTTGGCAATCAGCACCTCAGCCTTGCCCTCGGACGCCGCGACACGCTGCATCAGCGCGCTGCACCGATTGGCATAGTCCTCACCGCTTTCACGCTCTTTCTGTGACAGACCGGCGTCAGCGTTCTTTTTCAGATAGTAATGCTCACGATGCAGAAACATGACCATGTCCGCATCCTGTTCGATCGCGCCTGAATCACGCAGATCAGCCAGTTGCGGACGCTTGTCTTCGCGTTTCTCATTTTCCCGGTTCAACTGCGCCAGGACAATGATCGGCACCTCCAGTTCCGTTGCCAGCATTTTCAGCTGACGTGAAATCAGCGTGACCCGCTCATAAGGCTTCATGTCCGCCTGCGCAGATCCTGACGACATCAGCGTGATATAATCGACCACAATGAGATCAAGACCTTTGCGACTGCGCTTCATGCGTCGCGCACGCGATCTCAGACGCGCCACCGTGATGGAAGGCTGGCTGTCAATCTCAAGATCGAGGGAAGCGGCTTCTGCCTCACCTTCCTTCAATGCCCGCCACTGCCAATCCGCTAAAGGCTCCCGCTCACCTGTTTCGATATCCTCCGGCACGTCATAACGCCGCGCCGTGAAAACCGATTGCGTGGAAATATGAGCCCAGGCGGCACCGGCACGAGCGCCCAGCTGAGGCGGCGTCATCTCACCTGACCAGAACAGGACACTGGCACCGGCAGCCGCAGCGCGCACGGAAATGCCAAACCCGAGCGACGTCTTGCCCATCGCCGGACGTGCGCCAAGAACATAAATGGCCGTTGGAAGAAGACCGCCCGTCATACGATCGAGCGCACGATATCCCCACGAGATACCGGCCAGACCCGACCCACGTGCCAACGCCTGCCGGGCATTGTCGTAAGCTCCGCCGATCGCACAATCCAGACGGGTGGTTGCCGTTTCTTCCATCATCCCACGCGCCAGCGTCAGAAGACTGCTTTCCATGCCATCGACAACATCATTGGCACTCGCATCACCTGGTCTGCAGCACATATCCATCGTCTCGATGCAGGCCTGATAAAGTCGGCGCCGGAGCCATGCATCCCGAATAACAACGGCATAATCCCGCGCATTCATGATTCCGACCATCGCCTTGAGCAGCTGGGCCAGAACCTCGCCCGCCTTGTTCCGCCCCAGCGTGTCATCCCCTTCCAGATGCGGCATCACCGTCACCGGGCTGGCCTCTCTTCCTGAATTGATCAGCTTCTGACAGATCTCGAACACACGGCCATAAACCGGCATCGAAAAATGGATCGGCTCGACAATATCTTCGATCATCGGCCACGCCTTGTTATTCACCAGGAGCGCACCCAGCATTGCCTGCTCTGCTTCAACTGATGCAGGCGGCTGACGCATCACGTTCGTAAAGAAATTGCCATCAGCCATGATCAGCACACCCCTTTTCCGTGCGTGGCAGTTCCAGAAACATCGTGACCGGCAGACCGAAACCCAGCTTTGCCAGAACAGGCATCAATCCTCTCCGGGCGTTGCAGATATTGCCCAGCGCACCCTCAGTCAGACCAAAATGAACGGCAGCGGCGCGTTGCGTTCCGCATTCACGGACAAAACTATTCAGTTTTTTGTAAACGGCCTTGCGAGAGACAAGCTCATTACGCGCTGAAGTAACCGGGAAACGCTCCACCTGGACAAAGCCAACGGCGCGGACAACAGATTCATGCGGAACTTCGCCATTCTGGGCGTCATAAACATGTCTGACATTCAGCCGGTTCTCACGCGCAAATGCTGCCGCACTTCCGGCATCACGGATGGAACTATTCAGTTTTCCGTAGAATTCTTTTCCTGAAATGTAATCTTCACGCACAGGTCTTCTCCCTGCGTTCACGTTTTTCCAGATCCCGGCGACGCAGGCCGATCACCGCACGCCGCTGCTTCACAGATCTTTCTGAAATACCCAGACGACGCGCCTGCTGGCGGATGCTGAGCCCGATAATCGCCATATGGCGCAAGGAAGGATCAAGCGCCGTCCAGTTCAGGGCTTCACGCGCCATCAGGCCGCGCCTTCCTGCTTGACCGCGACAAGCGCGGGCGTTTCAGCGCGGATGATGGCGTCCGTCCGCTGAAGACCGATTTCCGTCAGATGACGCAGCGCATGCAGTTCCTTCCGGATATCCCGTGCTTCCTGCGCATCGACAAGACCATCATCCGCCAGGGCACGCATCGTCGCGGCCATCACTTCTGTCGCACGGCGGGCGATCTGTTCTGCGTTTTCCGCGATATCTCCAGCACCTGCATGAACAGGAACCAGCATGAATCCTTCCGCCATCGCCATGGCAGACAGGATCAGCGGCTGTTCTGCGCCAGAATCGAGCGCAATGGCCACATCGACCGGCACAACCTGCTGACTGTTGCGGCTGCTGTAATCCGACAGCTGCGACCGGCCGACACGAACAATGGTTGCAGCAGCATCGAGTTTTCCGTTCAGCTCGATTGCCTGCTTTGTCGCTGTCTTGATCGCAGCAACGATATGCTCACTCATCCGCAGGCCCTCGCATGTAAACGGCATGTTTTGCACAGGAAAAACAGTCTAGTTTCAGGAATAAACCGGATACGACACCGCAGGCAGGTGCGTTTTGGAAGGGCTTCTTTCTCCACAAAACGATCCGGCCGGATCTGTTCTTTTGTCAGGCCCGTAATATCCGCGACAACATCGACATATTTCAGCGGGATATTGCCCCAGTTCTGGATCGTTGACATCGGCACGCCACAACGGCGGACAATCGCGGTTTTTGCGCCCTTTTTCGTAAGGGCAACCGCAACTTCCATCGGCATCGAAACACCATACTGAAGCGGATTTGCACCAAGCTTCATCATCCGAGACTCTCCCGCGATGAAGCCTGGGCTGTTACGCTTTCTTTGCCTGCGGGAATGGCGATTCCCACAGGCATCTCACCATCTGCACAACCAGAGGATGAAACCTGTGCCTGATATTGCTCAATCCAATCAGTTAAAACTTCTGTCCTTACGCCGCTCGGGTGAAGGCGTGAAAGAAAACCACACAGAGATAACTGTAGAGATTTCTGTATCTCAGCCAAACTTTCAGTGGTCAGGATCTCTGACAGTCCAGCTTGCTGACAAAGATGCGCAATCAGTTCTTTCTGCCGGGATGCAGGGAACAGCGCAGCAAGTGCTCGGGCTGTTGTTGCATGCAAACAAGTATATCCATGAAAATGGCCTAAGATGGAATCTCGCTTAAGAATAAAGCCGTAATCTACAGCTACACTTAGCAATTTCTCGACATCCGCGTTATCCAGAGGTCTGGCTGGCATGTGGCTATTCATCGGGCGTCCTCCCGATCTATTTTGGGAAAACCAGAGGCGCAGGCGACAGCATTGCCACCGCCGCCTGCTACGTTCATCATGGTCTTGGCAACAACATGAAAGAACGATTCCGTGAAGAACAATAATCCCGGCGTTATCAAAGTTGAGCGAATTGAAAACCACACATACCGCACTACGGTCTTTATTGACCCGGGCAACCCTGATGACAGAATGTGTAATTTCACAATATCATCCGAAAAAACGGACTGGTCTGGACAGTTCAACCCCATCGAACACGAAGAAATTATTCTACGACAAGCAAAAATGGCCATAGATATGCGCTTACATGAACTTGATAAAGGAGAGGAATTCACTGATTAATTCCTTTCCGTTCTAATTTTGCAGCGAGACAGCAGAGTCTGATACGCGGCAAGTGTTGGCTGGAAACTCCACCCTCGCCCCGTATCAACAATCTCCATCAACTCAAGCGCCGTGCAGGACATCCTTAAAGAATAAAGTTCTTTAAGAGCAGAATTTATCGCCCGAACGCGTGATTCCAGTGACGATTTCTGAAATGCGGTGCGATCAACCTCTACGCAGATCGCAAACGGGGCTTTCCCCGCCACCATCCCCCGGACCGCATCCGGCTGACATGCAGGCTTCTCCGGCGTAGCGTCCGGAGAATGGAAACCACCCCTCGCCCTGAATGTCGCAATCAGCGCACCATCCTTCGACAAAATACTGATGACGTCACCAGGACTGACAGGTGCCCAGCCATCCGCCGCAGGAAAACCATTGATGCGGATGCACCGATCGCCATTCAACGTGCGGAATGTTTCATGGGAGAGCGACGGAAAATGCGCGTGCATCACCGCAGCCAGGGGGAGTGAGGATGTGTCGCTCATTTTGGGGATTCCTGAGATTCTGGAAGGAGAACTGGTCGTTCAATCTCATTTGGCCAATCAATTCCGGCCGGCCAGTTTCTGGAAAAGAAAATCAGCATTTTCCCAGCAGTGTCTAAGCGACAGCTCTTACCTTCCCGTAAGCGCCGAAAAAATGCCCCATCACGACCAGCTAGATTGGCAATCCGCGATTCAGACATCCCAGAGGCAGATGACATTAGCTGCCCTAACGTCACTAATTTGGTTTCCGTTATACTAAGCATCTGTCCAATTCGATGAAATTATCGCATTTCGCTTGATACTCATATCTGAAGACTAAAGCAAGGATTACGAGATAGATTTATCGGATGCCATATGAACTTCTCCTCTCCCGCATATCAGAGTGCCTCAAAAGACATGGACTGTCAGAAATTGCCGCGTGTGAGCGTGCAGGAATTGGCGTCAATACCATTAGGCATATCCGTAAGCGGGGACATTCGCCAAAGATTGAGAATCTCCACAAGCTTGCCCAAGCTTTATGCGTCCCCACATCATATTTTTTAGAAGCAGCAGCAGTCGGTGATGCCAGTAATATCCATGAAGAATTGACTAAAATACAAACTGTATTCGTCAAAGGAGCAGTTCAGGCTGGCCATTGGCAAGAGGCTGCTGAATGGCCAGCGATAGATTGGTACCCCGTATATGCTCCCTCAAACGCAAGATACCCATCTGCAGAAAAATTTGGGCTTATCGTTAAGGGTAATTCCATGAATAAGGTGTTCCCGGATGGATCCGTTGTAATAGCTGTAAAATTTTCAGATATACACGACTCTCCACGCCCAGGACAAAGAGTAGTCGTAATAAGACGATCAATAAATGGATTTGAGGCAACAGTTAAGAAATTTGACTTAGACAAATTTGGAAGAATAATACTTTGGCCTGAAAGTTCATATCCTGAATATCAACAACCATTTATAATAGAAAGAAAAGAAAACAGCAACGACTACGACCAATCTACGTGCGCTCCAGATATATCTATAGAAGCGCTTGTGATCGGATGTTATAGGAATGAAGATTTATAATTTGTTTTCCATATCTTCATTTCCATCTCTATGATATATAATGGATATAGTGTATTTATTCAAAGCTGGGAAACTTCCGCCTATTACATCTATAAAAACTCCATTACCCCTGTCCCACTCTTCATTACGTATACCCTTAAGGAAAGATACTTTTGTTGGAGAACCATATTTAGTTTTAATACTTCCATACAAAGAAGCTTGACACTCAGGGTTAAAATCATCCTCCAGAGATATCGTAACCGCCAATAACGAATTATTGCTAAATTCAAATGACAATTCTGTCTTACATGAACCTATTTTATAATTATCATCTCTTAAAAAAGTATGACTACTACTAAAATCTGCATTTCCTTCAATAATATTTGGATAAAGTTTTTTAATAGTAGACTCACTCATACCAGATTTAGCTTTTTGCCAAAGAGTAATTCCACCATTTACTTTTGCATGAGCAGCCGATGAGAACGCAAAGCTTCCAATGAGGAGAATCCCATAAGATAATTTAACAAAGTCCATATCAGTCCCCTAAATAGTCCTCCAAGATATAACATGATGAGACCAACCATTAACCCGATAGTTTTATCTTGACCGCGATAAAACTATCGTGCTTATTCCACCCATCACCACCGACAGGAGGTATGGGTGAGCGAGACGACAACAGACAGCAGGGCTGAATACGCGGGTGAATTCTCTCATAAATTCCGAGAGGAAATAGACATGACCGCCGCTCTTCAGAACAGTGGCATTTCGAACGCAACATTGGAAATGGCAGCACTATGGCTGGAGCATGCGCGGCGTGATGCTCCAGAGGGCACGGACTGCTCCGAGATTGTCCTGCGATCAGCCCGGGCATGCCTTGCCACGGCGCGAAGCGTGACCAGTCTGAATGTCACTTTCTGGAGTGCGGATGAACTGGTGAAGCCTGTTCATCGGGAGATTTCCCGTCGCATCAGGGCGATCAGCCCCATGCTGAGCCGGAGGGAGCGTGAATATGAGGCGAATATGCTTCTCCGCTCCATTCTGTCTGAGATGATAGCCCTGCGCGTGTCTTCTGCCGTGGAGGTGCAATGCATGCCGAATTTACATGAGTCGCCATCATGCACCTATGTCACCTCGCCATAACTCTGCCGATCCGCCGATGCCCGAATTGCAAAGGGAAAAATGGTATCGCGCAAGGATGGATACTTGGCACATGGACAGGCGGCGATCTTCTTTCACGAAAGACCGTTCCTGCCTATCGGATTTGCGAAACATGCAATGGGGATCGCGTTATAAGAAATAGGAAACTTCTACCATGAAAACATTCATCTTCGCGGCCTCAAGCGTGATCATATTATGCGCGGCGGTTTGCCTCCTCGCCTGGTCAATTCTGATCCGTTTGGCAGGAGGTTTATGATGTCAGGCTCAGGTCCTGAATGGTCAGTTATTGTGGAGCCTGCTGGAGGCGGCGTTTATCGCGTCACAGCGACAGATAACAATGGCTGGAAAGTAATATTCGACGACTGTCAGAAAGAAAAACGACACGGTCGCGACTGCATTACTGGGAAAACTCGGAAAATCACCTTCTCCGGATCAGATAAGTCCTGATCTTACTTTGAACTGAAAGAAAAACATCATGCGCAATGGAACGGGCTTCAGGTCCGAACACTCCCGGCTTGCCCTGATCCCGGCAGCATTCCATGCATCTCCGTTCGTCATTCAGCAGCGCGTTTCAGCGCTTCGGAAGAGTTCGATCTGGTTACGCAACTGCGAGCATATGGCTCGCAAAAGCGGGAATCATGCTGATGAGGAGATGTATATCCGCCATGCCGAGAATGCGGAAATGGAAATCAGCAGGATGATGCCTACAGTTTACAGAGCTGTTGATCATGAGGGAGTGGTGTGATGGTTAATTTCAATGAGGCTTGGAGCGTAATCCTACAGAATGATCCAGATCTCATCTCTCGTGAAGAAGACGCAATATGACGCGCCCTTAACGCCATGTATTCAGCGGGCTTTGTTCTACTCCCAATTGAGCAGGCTGTAATTTATCGCGATGGTGCTGGATATGAAAAACTTCCTTGTCCGCGGCTTCAGCTTCGCTGGGAAGAAAGCGGACATATCTGCCATTATGAAATGGTAATAGAGTTGCAAGAATACGATATTCGGCGTGAATGGCACGGAGAGAAGCGTAGCCGTTTCCTTAGCATCCCCATGGGGCGCACCACTATTACCCCCGCCGTCTCGCCACTTTTAAGGAATGGGGAAATCAAAACTCCCTACCGGGATGGATGTCATATTCTATGGGATATGAAGCATCTTCGGCTTCCGGCCTACGCCATTTGGGGCGAACTTGCCATGAAGGTTGAAGAGCACACTGGAGACCCCACATGACACAGCGCAACAGCACGGGCCGAATTCGCAAAGCATGGCGCACGCAGATCATGGACGTAGGCTATGGCAGCGGAGAGATTATCTATGCCCCAACAGCTGGGAAGGCACGATACCAAAAATTTCTTAATGTAGATTGTGATAGTGTTACCTTTGCCAGTATCCGCGTCACCAGATCACCTGAGGATGATTTTGTGATGCCAGTAGTTGATGGGGCTACCTCTGCTCTGGATAAAGAACAGAAATCAACACTGATGCACACAATGAAAAACGGGAGATTTTATACATCCAAGGATGACGAGATACTTTGCAGTCTCGTGCAGGCAGGATTCATGCGAGATACTGGCAGGGGATGGAATGACGGTGAGACATACTTTGTCCTGACAGATGCGGGGCGTGCTGCAACGCGATCCCTTGAGCCGCTTTATCCAGCATATCCGGAGTATGGGGTATGAGCCAGCGCACTAACGCAGAGCGTCATGTCCTCGATCCATGCTCTGGAAGCCGGATGTTCTATTTTGATCGTTCTGACCCGCGTGTTTGCTTTGGCGACATCAGGAATGAGACACACGAATTGAAGGACCGTTCAAGCACCGGAGGTAGCCGGAAACTAGTTATCGCACCCGATCAAGTAATGGATTTTAAGAAGATTCCATTCCCAAATGAACAGTTCCACCTCGTTGTGTTTGATCCACCACATCTCACCTCAAATGGGACAAGCGGATGGCTTGCGAAGAAATATGGGAAACTCGGGGATAACTGGCGAGAAGATATTCGGAAAGGTTTTCGAGAATGTTTCCGCGTATTGAAACCGTTTGGTACTCTGATTTTCAAATGGAACGAGCATGAAATCCCAGTCAAGGAAATACTATCTCTTACAGACGAGGCGCCTTTATTCGGGAATAGGTGCGGAAAAACGGCGAAAACACACTGGATAGTTTTCATGAAGAATGCGGCTATGGGCGCGCATGAAGAAGATAGGAAACAAAAAGAAATTAACGAAATTCTTCCGGCAACCATGACCTCTCCCCCAGCCTACGGCATCAGGATTGGAGATATCATTTGCGTCAGATCCTCTCGGGATGATGCGGAAATCAGCGTCATGGAATGCAATGCCGCAGCTGATCTGACTGCCTGGAGCATGGGCGCACCAGATCGGGCTGTTGTTTGTGCGGTGCGGGATATGGGAGGAGTAAGATGAGCAGCGCCGATGAGGTTCAATGCCTGAACGCCAAAGAAGCTGCCAATATGCTCAGAATTTCGCAAAGCAGCTTGCGCAGCATTCAGGAAAATGAGCTTCCATCAGTAAAGATATTTGGAAAACGGCGCATATGGCTACGCTCTGACATTCTCGCCTATATCCGCCTGAAGGCCGGACGGGATATTTCAAGCACGCCTGCGAATGTGTGGGATTCAATTTGCTAAAATTATCATTGAAATATCTGAAGGTTTATCGGGATCGACACGGGAAAACACGATATTACTTCAGAAAAAAGGGCGCCAGGGCAGTTCGTCTTCCTGATATCGAGGATGAAAAATTCCTGGAATCATATCAGTCAGCTCTCTCCGACGGGAATAACAGGATCGAAGTCGGAGTCAGACCGATACCTGAACGCAGTTTAGAGAAACTGATCATTCTCTGGACAAAATCTCCCCGCTTCCTGGCATTGGAAGGCAGCACACGGGCTGTCTATCTGAGACTGCTCAGCCGCATCAGGGAGCAGGACTTCTCTCAATTCCCATCGCACGAGATGCAGAGCAAGCATGTGCGCGCCATTGTCGAGCGGATAGGAGCAGGATCTCCGACAACAGCAACCCGCATACTGCGCCTGTTAAAACAGCTCATGCAGTTCTCCATTGAACTGTCCTGGAGAGAGGATGACCCGACGGCCGGCGTTGTGGCCCCTCGGCACCGATCGTCGGGGATTCACTCATGGACAGACGCTGAAATCGCTATTTACGAGAAATACTGGCCGACAGGATCCTATCAGAGACTCGGCTTCGCTCTGTTGCTCTACACAGGGCAGAGACGATCTGATGTCGTGCGCTTTGGCCCGTCCGACGTCTCGGACAACACGATTCAGGTCACCCAGCAGAAAACCGGCGTATCCCTCATGATACCGATTCACCCGGATCTTCAGCGTGAACTGGAGGCCTGGGAGGGCAAATCGCAGACATATCTCACCGGAGCCAGAGGGAACGCCCTCTCAGTGAACGGATTCTACAACGTGTTCAGCGATTGGTGCCAGAAAGCAGGCCTCCCGGATCGCTGCTCACCACACGGATTGCGCAAGGCGGCCGCCCGACGACTGGCCGAGGCTGGATGCACAACACATCAGATTGCTGCGATCACAGGTCACAAGACATTGAGCGAAATCAGCCGCTACACGAAGGCCGTAGAACAGAAGAAACTGGCTGAAGCGGCCATCTCAAAATTGGCGCGAGTGTCTAACCCTAAAAAATAAAGGTGTCTAACCTTGGAAAAAATGGCTGATTTTTGCGATTTTTTAGGGATTATGGCGGACCTGAAAGGATTCGAACCTTCGACCTTTGCCTTCGGAGGGCAACGCTCTATCCAGCTGAGCTACAGGTCCCGCCCGCACTCCCTAACCCAGACATCATTCCGGAGCAAGCCCATCAAGACGCGAAGGAAGCAGGAAAAATAATTTTCTGTTGCCCTCAGACATCGAGTTCCAGATCCCTGCGCTGATATCTCCTCCTGACGGGAGAAAAGCATCAGAAGTCAGCATCCACGCAACCATATCTTCCGCAACTCTCTGCCCACCCCGATCCCTCAGTAGAAGATGATGCCCTCCCGGGACGATATCAATACGCCAGTTTTTCCCTGCCTTTTCCAACATATCATGAACAGCATCCGCCGGGATCAACTGATCATTGGTCCCATAAACAAGAAGGACGGGCGTCCGGATCCTTGAAGCTGATTGGGCGGCATGCCCCATCATTCCGATCAGGCCATGCAAAGTATCCAAACGTGTCGCGTGAATGGTTAATGGATCAAAATACAGACGAATCAATGCACGCACATTGTCGCTGGCTGTGACATGCACCGGCAACTCACGCCCAGTCACAAGCCCTGATGGACGCAACGCCGCAGCCAGCGTAACCGGAATATTCGCCAAAAAACCCACGGACCAAACGGCAGGAGCCAAGAGTATCACACCATCAACCTCGGGAGAGTGCGGTTGAGCCATGGCCAGCATGGCAAGCCCTCCCCCCATGCTTTCTCCCGCCAAGACAACTCCGGCATCCGGCCAATGATGGTGAATCCAGTCTATCTCCGCTGAAATATCGTCCAGAAGACGCTTTTCTCCCGCCCAATGTCCCCGTTCCGCAGTTCCACCAAAACCGCGCACATCCGGCGCGACAACGGCGATCCCCGCCTTTGTGAACCACGCGGCGCTTTCCTCCCACGCATCCCGGCTGTCATTGAAACCGTGAATGGCAAGCACAACCACGCGCGGGGAACATTCAGGAAGCCATATTCTCAGGGGAATATGTGCCCCATCCGACATGAGCAGTTCTGTGTCTGGCGGCACCAGACGCGCTTCCCGGGCATAATGTGGAGGAACATTAATAACGGGCTCTCGTGCACAGTTGCTCAGCATCAAAAATGATAAAAACAACGCAACCCGGCGCGCATGGCGTATGTGAAAAGCAGACATGCAGCCTTTTGTGACAGAAGGACAGTTTGAACTCACGTCATTCCTGCGTATCATCAAAACAGTTCAGATGCCCATCGGGCCAACGATCATAGCGGACAGGAGCCTTCATCATGCTGATTCAACCTGTTAATCCATCCCCGAAACCTCGCCTTGGGCATGTAGAGACGATCATCGTTCATACAAGACGCATTTCTTGCGATGGAGGGCTCGGCCAGCTCGGACATCCTAAAGTCTGGTTGAAAATCGGTGGTGAGCAGAATGTCTGCCCCTATTGCTCCCGGCTGTTTATACTTGATCCGAACGCTGTTCACGACAACGCACACTGAGTCCACATGCATAATACTGCTCAGCCGCATCTCGTCCTCGTCGACGGGAGCGGCTTTATTTTTCGTGCCTTCCACGCGCTTCCCCCAATGACAAACCCCGAAGGGGTTCCGGTGAACGCCGTGTATGGCTTTTCAAACATGTTGAGCCGCCTGATGCGGGAGCATGTTGGCACGCATCTGGCCGTTATATTTGATGCCGGACGAAAGACGTTCCGTTCCGAAATCTATCCTGACTACAAAGCACACAGACCACCTGCACCAGAAGATCTGGTCCCGCAGTTCGCCCTGATCCGAGAGGCAACCAAAGCATTTGGCGTGCCCGGCATCGAACTGGAGGGATTTGAAGCTGACGACCTGATCGCAAGCTATGCCCGCAAGGTTGCAGCCCAAGGCGGTCGCTGCACCATCATTTCTTCCGACAAGGATCTGATGCAGCTTCTGGATGACAGGATCGACATGCTTGATCCGATCAAACAGAAATCAATCGGACTTGCGGAAGTTGAGACAAAGTTCGGCGTAACACCGGATAAGGTCATTGATGTGCAGGCCCTTATGGGGGACTCAACCGACAATGTTCCGGGGGTTCCCGGGATTGGCCCCAAAACGGCATCCGCTCTTGTGAAAGAGTATGGCGATCTTGAAGCCATTCTGGCCGCGGCTCCTTCAATGAAAGCCTCAAAACGCCGGGATTCCCTGATCGAGCACGCAGAAGCCGCGCGGCTTTCACTGCAACTGGTGACGCTGCGTGATGACCTCCAACTCCCTCAGGCCATCAATGAACTGGGCGTGCGTGAACCGGACACCGCGGTTCTGAGCGAATGGCTCGACCGTATGGGCTTTCGTTCCCTCCGTCTCAAGCTATCACCCAACGGTCAGTCCTCACATCCACAGCCTCAACCGGTGAATACCCGGAAAGAAACGGCATCTGAGCAGCCAATCGTAAATTCTGCCGCCATGACGGCAGCCTATGGACCTTACGAAACCGTCAGGGATGCTGCCTCTCTTGCCTCTTGGGTTGCAGAAGCACGCAAAACCGGCATTTGCGCTGTCGACACGGAAACAGACGGGCTCAACCCCCTGCGCGCGCGCATGGTCGGACTGTCATTGGCCACAGCACCGGGAAAAGCCTGCTACGTTCCCTTCCTTCATGAAGGAACTCTGGACAGCCCGACGGGGCTTCAGATGACGGCTGAAGAAGCGCTCCAAGTATTGGAGCCTCTTTTTACCGATCCATCGATACTCAAGATTTTCCAGAATGCGAAGTTCGACCTGCTGATCTTCAGCAAAGCTGGCGCTGCCCCCATCGCTCCCGTTGATGACACCATGCTCATCTCTTATGCCCAATCAGCCGGAGAGCACGGTCAGGGCATGGATGAACTTTCAGAATTGCACCTTGCCCATAAGCCAATTTCCTATGACGAAGTCACAGGAACGGGTCGCAAACGGATCCTCTTCACACAGGTGCCGGTTGATCGCGCAACGGAATATGCGGCCGAAGATGCCGATGTCACCCTGCGTCTGTGGCTGATACTGCACCCCACTCTGCGCACGAACAAATCCCTTGCTCTTTACGAGCAGATCGAGCGCCCCCTCATCCCGGTTCTGGCGCGGATGGAACAATGCGGCATCATGGTCGATGTCGAGGAGCTGCGTCGACTTTCCACCGATTTTGCCGAACGTATGGTCGTGATGGAACGCGACATCCATCAGCTCGCAGGCCGTGATTTCAATGTTGCCTCTCCAAAGCAACTTGGCGAAATCCTGTTCGACGAAATGAATCTTCCCGGCGGAAAACGCAGCAAGAGCGGTGCCTGGAGCACGGATTCCAGTGTTTTGCAGGATCTGGCCGATAAGGGAGAAAAACTGCCTGAGCAAATTCTGGCCTGGCGACAGCTGGCAAAGCTCAAAAGCACCTATACCGATGCGCTGATCGCGCAGGTCGATCCTGAGACCGGAAGAGTTCATACCTCTTTCCAGATGGCTGTCACCTCGACAGGCCGCCTGTCTTCCAATGATCCAAATCTCCAGAATATTCCGATAAGAACAGAAGAAGGTGGACGCATCCGGAAAGCCTTTATCGCTGCGCCCGGGAAAAAACTGGTTTCCGCCGATTATTCCCAGATCGAACTTCGTCTGATGGCGGATGTGGCGGACATAGCCGCGTTGAAGGAAGCCTTTGCACTCGGGCAGGACATCCACGCGAGAACCGCATCGGAAGTTTTCGGAATTCCTCTGGAAGGCATGGACCCGATGGTCCGCCGCCGTGCAAAGGCCATCAATTTCGGAATTATCTACGGCATTTCCGCGTTCGGACTTGGAAAACAGCTCGGCATCGCTCCGGGAGAAGCCAAGAGTTATATCGACGCATATTTTGCCCGTTATCCTGAAATTCGTGATTATATGGAAGCACGAAAAGAAGAAGCACGAACATATGGTTATGTGCTGACCCCATTCGGCAGGCGCTGTTTCGTGCCGGGGATCGCCGAAAAAAGTGCCGCCCGACGCAATTATGCCGAACGGCAGGCCATCAACGCACCATTACAGGGTGGCGCTGCCGATATCATAAAAAAGGCAATGATCACGCTTGAACCCGCTTTGCAGAATGCGGGACTGCCAGCGCGCCTGCTTTTGCAGGTTCACGACGAACTTCTGCTGGAAGTCGATGAAAATGCAGCGGTGAAGACTGCTGAGATTGTAAAAAACATGATGGAAAATGCTGTGAAAATCTCTGTGCCGCTCGTCGTTGAAACCGGGATCGGGAATAGCTGGGGAGAAGCCCACTGATGAAAGCCCGTGAATGGCGGATCCTCGCATGGATCATCGGCATCATGATCGTTGCCGGTGGTGCAGGATATGGTGCGTTCAAAATATCTGATCGCATGGGACCCATGGTGGCCACCGGTGGCAATGAAATCGGGGGACGTTTCCGTCTGATGGACTCTTCAGATGGAACAATGAGCAATTCCGATTTTTACGGCCGCTGGCTGTTGGTCACATTCGGTGCAACACACTGCACTGCTGATGCCTGCGATCGCATGCTGAACAACCTGAGTGAAGCGGTGAAGACCATCGATCCAAAGGGAAGCAGTATCGTTCCCATGTTCATCAGCCTTGATCCGCAAAGAGACAGTTCCGAACGTCTGAGGCAATATGCCCTGAAATTTCCGGCAAAGATTGTCGCCGGAAGCGGTTCTCCCGCGACACTCGAAGCTGTAGCCAAAGAATTTCACGCACCTGTGAAACGGAACCCGGATCCTGACTTTGAATATACTTACGAAATGTCCCCTCAAATAGTAATCATGAATCCAGAGGGGCATTATGCAGGCACAATATCCTCAAACGCTGATGCGGATGAAATGCGCCAGCGTTTGATGGTTCTTATGCATGGATTATAAATGTTGCGCTGTTTTGTCGTCAGTTTTCTGATCGTCTTCTTCATGACTGGTGGCGCTGTGCATTCTGCTGATGCAGACCCGGCGTCCACACCGAACGGGACATTCCGTCCAGCAGAACACGCTGGCGGAACACTGAAGCTGACAGCGCAAAGCGCACCAGGATCAGCAGATCCTCAGGTAAACTATCTCGCTCCGATGTTGCAGGTTGAAGCCGTTGTTTACGATGGTCTCATGACCTTCGCAAAAGCACCGGGCCCCCTGCGACGACACGCCGTTCCTGATCTGGCTGATGGTCAACCCGAACAGCTTGATGACGGTCGCACCTGGCGCTTCCATCTTCGCAAGAATATCTATTTTTCTACAGGAAAACTTCTGACCACAGATGATGTCGTCGCGTCCATGCAGCGCATCTTCAAGGTCAACAGTCCAACTGCCGGACCTTATTTCAGCCATATCATCGGTGGTTCGCTCTGCCTGCACCAGCCCAAACGCTGCACACTGGATGGAGGCGTGGTGGCAGACAAGGAAACAGGGACGATCGTTTTCCATCTGACACATTCAGATCCCGAATTCCCTGACCGACTGGCCTTCGGACATGCCGTCATCCTTCCGGAAAATACATCGGTCAATGACACCGGCAATAACGCCCCGCCCGGAACCGGCCCTTACCGCATTACTTCATACAATCCGAATTCTGAAATGCGTCTCGAACGCAACACATGGTTCCGGCAATGGGATGCCCTTGCGCAACCCGCCGGATATCCGGACCACATCATTTATCGTTTCGGATTTGAACCGGAAAGTGAGGTCACTGCAATCGAGAACGGGCAGTTTGACTGGATGGCTGAAAACGTGCCCCTCGACCGGTTGTCAGAACTTGGCCAGCATTTCACCTCGCGCGTCAGACTGGTTGATTTTCTGAATCTTTATTATGCAGCACTGAATGTTAACACACCCCCATTTGATAATTTAAAGGCGCGACAGGCATTCAATTATGCCGTCAGTCGGCGCGCAATGGTCATTCATAATGGTGGCCCAGCAGTTGCCATTCCTGCCTGTCAGATGATTCCGCAAGGAGCTCCGGGGTTCGAACCTGCATGCATGTGGACCAAGGGGGCTTCTCCCTCGGATCCCGCCCCTGAGTGGGAAAAACCCGATATGGAGCAAGCGCGCAAACTGATAACCGAAAGCGGAACAGCTGGGCAGAAAGTCATCATTGTCTCGCCTCAGACCCCCGGATATCTGGCCATGGCCAATGAACTGCGCAGCACCCTCGCCCGTCTGGGATATATTGCTTCGGTTCGCTCCATGGTTCAGGCGGTCCAGTTCCCATATGTCCAGAACAGCGACAATCGTGTGCAGGTCGCCCTCACGGGCTGGAACGCTGATTATCCGGCGGCCTCCAGCTATCTCGAAACACTTCTTTCATGTAAAACGTTTCACCCCCATTCCGATAATTCACTCAATATGTCAGGTTACTGCGATCAAGGGGCGGATCTGCTGATGGCTCAGGCAAGAGCCGTCGCCGTCAAGGATCAGGAAGCAGGAGACCATCTGTGGGCAGCAGCAGACCGAGAACTGATGGCGGGTGCACCGACAGTGCCACTGGCTCAGGTCCGTTGGGTTACATTACTGTCGTCACGGGTCCAGGGAGAGGTTACCGCGCCCATATACCAGATCATTTTTTCAAGGTTCCAGCTTCAGTAATGCAGGTTTCATGATTTCCTCTTCCGGACAAACCACCGCCGGTCCATGGGTTCAGGCAACACGCGCCCTTATCTCCAATCGTTCAGCCATGAGCTGTCTGGGGGTTTTGCTGCTTGTCATTCTGCTTTGTGTGTTCGCACCATTTTATGCGCACCATATCGCCCGGACAGATCCGTTCATATCGAATGTGGCCGGCACCCTGACCGTCAATGGTCAGGAAACGGACATCATGCAACCCAATGACAATCCGCTGCATCTGGGACTTTCCCCCATCGGACCAACATGGCATCCCCGGTCCTATCTGCTGGGCGCAGACAGTCAGGGACGCGATCTGGCTTCCCGCCTTCTTTATGGTGGTCGTAATTCTCTCCTGATTTCCTTCAGCGCCGCTCTGCTCTGCATCATCATGGCTTCAGCGGTTGGCATCTCCGCCGGTTTTTCCGGTGGCGTGATCGACATCATTCTCTCCCGCCTGATGGACATCATGTGGGCGGTCCCGGTCTATCTTTTCGCAATCTCACTCTCGATTGTTACCATTACGCAGGGTCTGCGCATTGGGCCCATAACAATCAGCAGCAACAGTCTTCTTGTGCCAATTTTCATCATCGCCCTCGTTTACGTGCCATATGCAGCACGCCCCATCCGGGGGCGCGTCATGACCCTGCGTAACACCGAATTCGTTCTTGCCGCACGCAGCCTGGGCGTTCCGGAATATCGTATCCTGTTGCGCGATATCCTGCCCAACATTCTGCCTTCGGTGATCGTCCTTGCACCGCTTCTGACAGCCCTTGCACTTCTGGCGGAATCCTCCCTGTCCTTTCTATCTCTTGGCGTGCAGGCGCCAGCAGCATCATGGGGCACCATCATTCAGGACGGAGAAGGATTGATCTACACCCGACCGATGGTGGCCATCGCCCCCGGTCTTGCCATCATCATCACCGTCATGGCGCTCAACATCTTCGGCGATGGCCTCCGGGATGCGCTGGATATCAGGGAAACCAGCCGGAGGAACGGCTGATGCTCATGTCCCTTGCCCGTCGTCTGGGGCAGACAGTGTTTGTCCTGTTCGGGATTTCCGTTCTGATCTTCGCCGTATTCTTCGCAACGCCCGGAGCCGATCCAACATCCCGCATTGCCGGCAAGAATGCCTCGCCCGAAACCATGGAGCGCGTAAGGCACGAATACGGTTTCGACCGTCCACTGCCCATGCAATATGCGACGATGATGAAAAAACTTTTCATCACACGTGATCTCGCTTCCTATACAAATCGCGGACAGCTTGTGGTCCCTGAAATCATTCAGGCTGCACCCATAACGCTCTCCCTCGTCAGCGGAGCAGCGCTGATCTGGGTCGCTGCTTCAGTTCTGACCGGAACTCTTGCCGCAGGTTTCCGGGGCACATGGCTTGATCGCGGACTGATGATGGCCGGACTTCTTGGCATCTCCATCCCCGTTTTCTGGCTGGGACAAGTCGCAAATCTGATCACTCAGGCCCGCTGGCACGATACATGGATGTTCTCATGGGTTCCCGGACCGGGTTATATCCCATTCACTGAAAGTCCATCCGGCTGGTTCCGGGCCCTGATTATCCCATGGATGGTTCTGGCCGTCATGTTCATCGGGATTTATGGACGCGTGCTGCGCTCCGATCTGGTTGCCGTGTCCGGCGAAGACTTCATGCGCACCGCACGTGCAAAAGGACTGTCTCCCTCCCGCGTCATGATCCGGCATGGATTGCGCACCTCCATGATCACTTTCGTTTCGCTCTTCGGTCTGGACTTTGCCCAACTTCTTGGCGGTGGTGCTCTGCTCACGGAAGTCGTCTTTGGTCTTCAGGGTGTTGGTCGCCTGACCTATCAAGCGCTCTCCGGACTTGATCTCCCTCTCATCATGGCCAGCGTGATGTATTCTGCCGTTTTCGTCGTCCTCGCCAATGCCGTGGTCGATCTCGTTTATGTCGCTCTGGACCCAAGGGTGCGTGATGCACGCTGACATGCCCCTGCTTGATGTCCGCAATCTGCACGTTTCCTTCACATCAGGAGGACGTCAGATCCCGATTGTCGAAAACGTCTCTTTTTCTGTCGAAAGCAAAGAAATCCTGGGACTGGTCGGGGAGTCCGGCTCAGGTAAAAGCATCACCGTCATGGCGCTTATGGGACTATTGGACGCACCCGGCATGAAGGTTTCAGGCTCAGCCCGTTTTCGGGGACAGGAACTGATCGGGCTGAGTGACCGTGCCATGCGCGGCATACGCGGGCATGAGATTTCCATGATCTTTCAGGACCCGATGACAGCCTTCACTCCTGTTTACACAATCGGCTGGCAGATTGATGAGCAAATCCGGGTCCATGAAAAACTGGGACGCAGGGATGCGCGGGCCCGCACTGTGCGTCTGCTCGGCGATATGGGCGTTCCCGATCCTGAACGCACGGCCAATCGCTATCCTCACCAATTATCAGGTGGACTGAGACAACGCGCGATGATTGCCATGGCGTTGTCCTGCAATCCTTCATTGCTGATCGCGGATGAACCGACCACAGCACTGGATGTGACCGTACAGGCGCAGATTCTCGATCTGATCCGACATCTCCGCGATGATTATGGCTCTTCGATTATTCTCATCACCCATGACATGGGCGTTGTGGCCGAAACCTGTGACAATGTGATCGTGCTCTATTCCGGTCGCATCGCAGAACGCGGTTCCGTAAAAACCATGTTCACCAACCCTCTGCATCCTTACACACAGGGTCTTCTGGCTTCCATTCCTCCGCTTGATGGCCCACGCCCCGAAAGACTGCCTTCCATTCCTGGTCAGCCCCCAGCCCCGGCGGAACGTCCCGCTGGCTGCGCATTCGCGCCACGTTGCATGTTTGTGCGTTCCGCCTGCGCGACCCTGCCATCGCTCATATCCGGGAATGACGGACATGGAGCCGCCTGCGTTCTGTTGCCGGAAACGGAATTTCTCGGATGAATCCTCCCCTCCTCGAAGCCCGCAATCTCCGGAAAGACTACCACCTGCCGCGAGGACAAACACTTCGTGCGCTTGATGATGTGTCTCTGAATGTAAATGCTGGCGAAGTCCTCGGCCTTGTCGGAGAATCTGGCTGCGGGAAATCAACACTTGGACGTTGTCTTCTGCGCCTTGCCGATGTCACCTCAGGCAGCATCACCTTTAACGGGCAGGAAATCACTCACCTGAAGCAGCGGACGCTCCGTTCAATGCGTCCTCAAATGCAGATGGTGTTTCAGGATTCCTACGCCTCCTTGAATCCACGACGCCGCGTGGGGGATCTGATCGCAGAACCTCTCCGTGTTCATCGGCGCAAGGACGGAAGTCCTCACAGTCGTGAAGAAATCAGCGCAAGACTGAGCGAACTCATGACGCTCGTCAGCCTACCGGAAGCAGCCCTTCTTCGTTATCCGCATGAATTTTCCGGTGGCCAGCGACAACGCATCAATATTGCCCGTGCTCTGGCATTATCCCCGCGTCTGATTGTTGCTGATGAGCCTGTCTCCGCTCTGGACGTGTCTGTGCAGGCGCAGATCGTCAATCTGTTTTCCGATCTGCGTGCGCAACTCGGCCTGACATATGTGTTCATCGCCCACGATCTTGCCGTTGTGCGCCAGATTTCCGATCGGGTCGCCGTGATGTATCTCGGTGCCGTTGTCGAACTGGGACAAGCCGATCAGGTGATGCACAGCCCTGCTCATCCCTATACGGCCGCATTGATCGCATCGGTTCCGCGCCCTGCGATTTCAGGCAGCGCACGCAATCCTGCCCTGCGTGGTGATGTGCCCAGTCCGATATCTCCACCATCTGGTTGCCGCTTTCACACACGCTGCCCTGTTGCCCAGCCACGCTGCGGACAGGAAAGACCCGAGCTGCGCGAATTGACGCATGGACATCATGTCGCCTGTCACTTCCCGATTGCATAAATATACTATTCTTAACCGTTGTTATTTCCCATTCGCCCACTTGAACGCGTGGTAAAATGACCTTACATTGGGTTCAGAAATGACGATTTTTCATCGTTCATTGTGGAACACGCAGAATGAAGCCCTCGGCCAGTTCATCAACAAGGCACACACGTCGTGCCCTTTTCGCTGGCGGTGGAGCAGCTCTTGCCTGCGCATTACTGTTTCCTGGCCGATCCGCTCACGCCACAATGACGCTGCTGAACGTGTCCTACGACCCGACACGTGAACTCTACAGAGACATCAACTCCCTTTTCCAGGAGCATTGGACTTCCGAACACCCACAGATGCCTCTCTCTGCCCTGACCTCCAATGGGGGATCCGGGGCGCAGGCACGGGCGGTTCTGGAAGGCGCTCCGGCCGATGTCGTATCCTTGGGGCTTTCCCGTGATATCGACATACTGGCTGATTACGGCTTGCTGCCACATGATTGGCAAAAGCGTCTGCCTTACAATTCAACACCATTCAGCAGTAGAATTATTTTTCTGGTGCGCAAGGGAAACCCCAAAAACATCAGGGATTGGGACGATTTGGTCCGTGACGATGTGAAAGTTATCACGCCCAATCCCAAAACCTCAGGGGGCGCACGCTGGAACTATATGGCCGCATGGGGCTGGGCCTTGAAGCAGCCAGGAGGTTCAGACGCCAGCGCGCAGGCTTATATGAAAAAGCTGTTTGCCCATGTCCCGGTTCTGGACGCCGGTGCACGCGGTGCGACAAACAGTTTTGTTCAGCGCGGCCTTGGTGATGTTCTACTGGCGTGGGAAAATGAAGCCTTGCTCGCCGCCCGAGACCTCGGCCCAGATAAATTCGACATCGTCACGCCTTCAGTGACGATCATCGCCGAGCCTCCCGTCGCACTCATCGACCGGAACGTGAAAGCCCACGGAACACAGGAAGCTGCACAGGCTTACCTCGACTTCCTGTTCATGCCCCAGGCCCAGGCCATAGGTGCAAAGCACTATTTCCGTCCCGCCGATCCGGCAGTCGCCGCCCAGTTCAAGGAAACGTTCCCTTACGTTCCGACATTCGACATTGCATCTCTGGGTGGCTGGAAAGCCGTTCATAAAAAACATTTCGCCAGCGGCGGACTTTTTGATCAGATCATCAGCCAGTGACATTCAGAATTCCTTTCTTTTCCCGCCACCGGTCTCAACGCGACATTCTACCGGGGTTTGGCCTCTCTATGGGCATCCTGATGCTGTGGCTGGGGCTGCTTGTTCTTCTTCCCTTGTCAGCACTCATCTTGCGACCATGGCAGGATGGAACGGCAGCCATGCTGGCAACCCTGCATGACAGCAGAATGTTCGCTGCTCTGGGCACCAGCTTTTCCTGCGCCGCACTGGCAGCACTGGCCAACATCCCGGCAGGACTGATCCTTGCATGGACACTTGCGCGCGTTGATCTTCCCGGCCGTCGAATTATGGATGCGCTGATCGATCTTCCCTTTGCAATTCCAACCGCAGTCACTGGAATCACTCTCGCCACGCTTTATGGACCCAATGGCTGGATCGGCAGTCTGCTGGCGAAAATCGGAATTCAGGTTGCCTTTACTCCCGCGGGCATTGTCATTGCCCTCATGTTTGTCGGCCTACCCTTCATTGTCCGCAGTATTGAACCCGTTCTGAGGGAACTCCCCCTCGATCTCGAAGAAGCAGCCATGCTGCTCGGTGCGCGTAACTGGCAAATCGCATTACGCGTGATCCTTCCCCCGCTCCTACCTGCAACCGTGACCGGCTTTGGTCTCGCCTTTGCCCGTGGTATCGGCGAATATGGGTCCGTTATTTTTATCGCTGGCAACAAGCCCTTTTTCAGCGAGATAGCGCCTCTTCTCATTGTCGTGCGCCTGCAGGAATTCAATTATCCTGGCGCGACATCCATCGCGCTCCTGCTCCTGATCGCCTCCCTGATCTGCCTGATCGCGGTTTCTTTCCTGCGTCGCCATGTCTCCCGTGGCCTGATTGTCGGAGACACACCGTGAGCAACGGCCGCACAAAAGGACTGCCCGGACTGTCTTTGGCGGTGATGAGCTGGATGATCGTTATCCTGATCCTCATTATCCCGCCCATTCTGATTTTTGCAGAAGCTCTGCATTCCGGCTTTGTCGCCGCCATTCAGAACCTGCTGATGCCAGACGCCCTGATGGCAATCCGCCTCACCCTGTTCATCACCGTCATCGCGGTGAGCATCAATGCAATCTGTGGAACCCTGTCGGCATGGGCTCTGAGCAAATACAGATTCCCAGGTCGCGCGCTGCTCATTTCCCTGATCGAGCTTCCAATCAGCGTATCTCCGGTCGTCTCCGGCCTGATCTGGCTGCTTCTGTTTGGCGCTCAAGGCTGGTGGGGAGACTTCCTGATCCGTCACAACATCACCATTGCATTTGCATGGCCTGGCATCCTTCTGGCGACGCTCTTCGTCACATTCCCCTATGTTGCCCGCACCCTGCTGCCCCTGATGGAACAGCAAGGGCGGGACACAGAAGAAGCCGCAGCCCTTCTCGGGGCGGGCTTCTGGCACATTCTCCTGCATATCACCTTGCCGGAAGCCCGATGGGCTCTGGTCTCCGGCATATTGCTGACAACAGCCCGTGCCATGGGAGAATTTGGAGCTGTTTCAGTCATTTCCGGACATATTCCGGGAATGACCGAAACGATGCCCCTGCATATTGAAACCCTTTATAACAGTTACCAGAGTGTGGCGGCCTTCAGCATGGCCGCACTGCTTGCCATGATGGCCATGGGAACAGTTGGAGTTCGCGCCCTGCTTGAAGCGCGTTCGCATTCCACTTCCGGTGTAGTATCGGACCTGACATGAGTGTTCAGATTGATTCGCTGACCCGCCGCATTTCCGGCAGAAGCGGAAAACCCGACCAGCTTCTTCTCGATTCAGTTTCCTTCACTGTCGAGGACGGCAGCTTTGCCGCTCTTGTCGGACCTTCCGGAGCGGGAAAAACCACACTGCTGCGCGCAATCGCGGGGCTGGATCCCTATCAGTCAGGACATATTCTGGCCGATGGTCAGGCCATGGAGAATCTGAGCCCACGTGAACGACGTATCGGCTTCGTCTTCCAGAGCTATGCGCTCTTCCGCCATATGACCGTCGCCAGAAATATTTCCTTTGGTCTCGATATTCTTCCTGCCAGCCAACGTCCGTCTTCAGACGAGATCAAAAGACGCGTCGAGGAACTTCTGGAACTGATCGGCCTGCCCAACATGGGTGGAGCATGGCCGCATCAGCTTTCCGGAGGTCAGCGACAGCGTGTTGCCCTCGCCCGCGCGCTGGCCATCCAGCCAAGGCTCCTGCTTCTGGACGAACCTTTCGGTGCCCTTGATCCTGTCGTGCGTCGTCGTGTTCGCAGTTGGGTACGTGATCTGCATGAACGGCTGGGGCTGACAACCATTCTGGTCACGCATGATCAGGACGAAGCCCTTGCTGTCGCTGATTTCCTTGTTGTCATGCAGAACGGGAAAGTGGTTCAAACCGGTGATGGCACCAGCCTTGATGCCCACCCCCGCACCCCGTTCATCCTTGAATTTCTTGGAGAAACACTCACTTTTCCGGGTCACTGCACCATTCAGGATGGGCAGGCAGTTTTTGTGCCGGATGACGCGAATGCGATGTCATTCCCCGTGTCCAACATTTCTCCCGGCCCGGCTGAAGCAATGCTTCGTCCACATGAAATGCTGCTGGTCGAAGAAAAAGGCACCGCAACCTGGCGTTCTCTGGGAAACCGGAACGGCCTTTCGCGCATTGAAGCGAGAACGACCGAAGGACGTCATTTCGAAGTCCTACTTCCTCCCGGGCACACACCGCCTGCCGATGCTCGGGTCGGCTTCGATGTTTCGAAAGCACGGCTTTTCCGCAACGGTCATTTGCTGAACGTTGCAGAATAGCTATAACTCTCGAGCAAATTCGTCCTTTTTTTGCTCGGCGAGCAATTCAAGGCCGCACCTTTGTGTGATATTATATATTTCACAACACCTAATAGTTAATTGAGAGGCTGTCTCAACCGTGGATATCAGAAGCAACCGACGCGATGCAGATGGAATGAGCGCCATCACTGCCAATCGGCTGTCTGACGGCCTGGTCGTCTGGCGTGACAGTCAGGGGCAGTGGCAAGAGCGCATCTCCAACGCCGCCCCTGTGCCGAATGAAGAGGTTGAAACCCTCCTGATCTCTCTCCGTCATCAGGCTCAGGAACAAGGTGTGGTGGGTGTCTATGGCGTCCAGCTCTCCACGGACACAGACTCTCTGGAACCCGTAACCGCACGTGAAAAAATCCGTGCTTTCGGCCCTTCCGTTCATCCTGAATTTGCTCCGGGCGTATTCCCGGCCAGGGAAGCACATCATGCCAACTGATACTGCGCTACAGACCCCATTGGCTGTCGGGCGTTACAACTATGACAGCGTTGACCGGACATTCCTCCGTGAACGCATCGAAGAATTCTCCGATCAGGTTGCCCGACGCATGTCCGGAGCCCTGACAGAAGAAGAATTCAAGCCCCTTCGTCTGATGAACGGTCTCTATCTCCAGCTACATGCCTATATGCTGCGCATCGCAGTGCCCTATGGCACGCTCGATGCCCGTCAGGTCAGGGTTCTGGCGCGTATTGCCCGCGAATATGATCGTGATTATGGCCACTTCACCACCCGTCAGAACATGCAGTTCAACTGGATCCGGCTGGAAGATACTCCAGCCATTCTGGCGCTGCTGGCTGACGTTGACATGCATGCCCTCCAGACCAGCGGCAACTGCATCCGCAATATAACTTCCGATGAATTCGCAGGCGCCGCTGCTGACGAACTTCTGGACCCGCGTGTGCATGCAGAAATCCTGCGCCAATGGTCTACACGCCACCCTGAATTCACGTTTTTGCCGCGCAAATTCAAAATCGCGATCTCCGGCAGCCCACAAGACCGCGTGGTCGCCCGTTTTCACGATATTGGCCTGATCGCAAAACCCGGCGAGCATGGCCGCCCCGTCTTTGAAGTCTGGGTTGGCGGTGGTCTTGGACGCACACCGATTGTGGGCGTTCGCCTGCGGGACGATCTTCCAGAAGAAGATCTGGTGGCCTATCTGGAAGCGGTTCTGCGCGTTTATAATGAATACGGACGGCGCGATAACATATATAAAGCCCGCATAAAAATTCTTGTTCAGGCTTTGGGGGCAGAAGGCTTCCTTGAAAAGGTGAACGCAGAATTCGCAACGATGGACCGCACGAAATATCGTCTGGAACCGGAAATCGTCGCTGGAATCCGTGCACGTTTCGCCGACCCCGATTTTGAAACGCTTGAGAATGATCCGCCTGAATTCCGTCAGGCGCGTATTTCCAACCCGGCTTTTGATGAATGGGTTCGCACCAACACCCATCCTCATCGTATTCCCGGATACATATCCGCTGTTGTTTCTTGCAAACCCGCAGGCGGAATTCCGGGTGATGTGACTTCAGATCAGATCGATACACTTGCCGATCTCTCGGAACGTTACAGCTTCGGTGAACTTCGTGTATCTCACTTTCAGAATGCAGTTCTGGCCCATGTCCGTCAGGACAAGCTGCACGATCTCTGGACCGCACTGCAACAGGCCGATCTGGCGACAGCCAATGCCGGTTTCCTGACCGATATCATCGCCTGCCCCGGACTGGATTACTGCGCGCTGGCAAATGCACGCTCCATTCCCATCGCGCAAAAGATCAGCAGCCGTTTCGCCAATCCGAAGCTGCAACAGGAAATCGGAGAGCTGAGGCTGAACATCTCTGGCTGCATCAATGCCTGTGGCCACCATCATGTGGCGCATATCGGCATTCTGGGCGTCGACAAGCGCGGTGAAGAAGCCTTCCAGATCACCCTTGGCGGATCCGGAGAAGAAGATGCTTCCGTCGGACAGATCCTTGGTCCGGCCATGAGCGAAGATCATACGGTCGATGCGGTTGCCCGCCTTGTTGACCTTTACCTGACGCGCCGGGAGCCTGAGGAACGGTTCCTCGATACATACCGGCGTCTTGGAACCGCTGCATTCAAGGAAGTTGTCTATGCCGCTGCTTGAAAAAGGTCATGTTATCGCTGATCGCTGGCAGATCGTCACAGACGACGCGGCCATTCCTGAAAACGGTCCCGTTCTTGTTCCAGCACCACGCCTGAGCGAAGCTCTTGGCCGCGCCTCCAAGGATGAGGTCGGTGTCATCCTGACACCGGATATGGAAGTGGCCACATTGCGTCCTGCCATCGACCGTCTGTCACTGATCGCACTGACCTTCCCGGTGTTTCGTGATGGGCGCGGCTTCAGTCAAGCTCGTGCCTTGCGCGAGCATCTTCATTTCAAGGGCGATATCCGTGCCACAGGTCATATATTGCCGGATCAGTATGACATGCTGCTGCGCTGCGGCGTGACAACGGTTTCTGTCGCTGATGATGTGGATATCACTTTCTGGCAGAAAGCTATGGACCGTTATACCGTGGCCTCTCAGCCCTCAATTCTTGACGAAAAATCCGAGGGACATGGCCTTCGTCGCTTCATGAAATAACGCGACACAGCTGGTTTTCTGAAAACCCTCCTATTTTACAGCAAAAATCATCCCGGTTTTTAATCGGGGGAACAACACATAAAAAAAGAGCCGGATCTGACATTTATCAGATCCGGCTCTTTCCATTTTACGACTGAAACCCGCTTTTAACGTGCGGCAGTCAACAGTTCGGAAAGACGCTGGGCGAAAGCCGCTGGATCTTTCAGACCTTCACCATCCTGAATCCGGGCCAGATCCAGCAGAACACGTCCCAGTATCTCGACCGACTGACCTGCCTCAGCACGCGCTGCCAGATCGCGAACCAGCGGATGGCGAGGATTCAGTTCCAGAACCGGCGGTGTTTCCGGCATAGCCTGACCACTACGGCGCATCAGCTTCTGAATCTGGAGATCCGGACCAGAGGCTGACGCTGCAAGAACGACGGGGCTGCCGACAAGACGGTCCGTGCCACGCACTTCCGACACATCTTCACCCAGAGCATCTTTCAGAGCAGGAAGAAGCTTTTCCAGATCCGCTGCTTCGCCCAGAGCATCCGCATTGGTCAGGGCAAACTTCTCGAGATCTTCCAGACCTTGCGTAATGCTACGCAGCGTCTTGCCTTCGAAGCTGCTCAGACGATCCGGCCAGAATGAGTCCACCGGCTCAGAAAGAAGCAATACTTCCAGACCACGTGCGCGGAAACCTTCAAGCTGCGCGGACTTTGCCATGATATCGGCATTGTCACCGGTCAGATAATAAATGGCCTCCTGCTCCGGCTTCATCCGCGCAACATAATCAGACAGCGTGGTCCAGCCATCCACGGCGCTGGAACGGAAACGCGCAAGACCGGCAAGTTCCGTGCGATGCTCCGCATCGTCCCAGATGCCTTCCTTGATGACCGAACCAAAGTTTTCCCAGAATTTTTCAAAACCCTCGGCGTCATTTTTCGCCCGGGATTTCAGTTCACCCATGACCTTTGATGTCACAGCCTTACGGATGCGCGCCAGAACGGGTGTTGCCTGCAACATCTCGCGAGAGACATTGAGCGGCAGATCTTCCGTGTCGACAACGCCGACAACAAAACGCAGCCATGATGGCAGCAATGTCGCATCATCCGTAATGAACATACGACGCACATGAAGACGGACCTTGCTGTCCCGCGACTGCTCCTGCCCGAAATCAAACGGACGGCTGCCCGGAATGAACAGCATCGAGGAAAACTCGATGGTGCCTTCAGCACGCCAGTGCAGCGTGGACCATGGTGTATCGAAATTATGGCTGACGTGACGATAGAAATCGTTCAGCTCATCTTCCGTGATCTCGTTTTTCGGGCGACGCCAGATCGCCTTGCCTTTGTTGGCTGTGGTCTCGCCATCTTCCTTGAGGATCGTCACCGGCCATGAAATATGATCGGCCCATTTGTTGATGATCGACTCAAGACGCCAGACATCGAGAAATTCGTCCGCATCTTCCTTGATGTGCAGAACAATATCCGTGCCCGCTTTCTCGCGCGTTGCCGGCGCAAGCGTGTAGGCACCTTTGCCATCGGAAGTCCAGCACCAGGCTTCATCACTGCCGGCGCGACGGGATGTAACCTCAACCTTGTCCGCGACCATGAAGGCAGCATAGAAACCGACACCGAACTGACCGATCAGGCTCGGCTTGTCTTCCGGCTTCGCATTCTCAAGCTGTTCACCAAAAGCACGCGTGCCAGAACGGGCGATCGTGCCCAGATTGCTGACAAGCTCGTCACGGCTCATACCTGTGCCGTCATCGGTGATGGTCAGAAGACGTGCGTCCTTGTCCGGGTTGATACGGATCTTCGCATCTTCCGGCAGTGCCAGCGCACCATCTGTCAGCGCTTCAAAGCGACGGCGATCCGTCGCATCTGCTGCATTTGCAACCAGTTCACGCAGGAATATTTCCCGCTCCGAGTACAGGGAGTGAACGACCAGATCGAGAAGACGTCCTACCTCAGCACTGAACTCGCGTGTCTCCGCACCCTTCTGGCTTACGGTTTCATGCTCGCTCATATAATCTTTCCTCATTACTGACGGATTTCAAAAGTGCGACGCTCGGTAAAGCCGCTGCACCTTCCAGATATATGTGCGTCTGTCTGAGTTTTTTCAACCGTCTGATGCTGACTGTGGCGCAGGAAATCCAACGTCACGATCAGACGGAATTGAGCGACTTATTTTGTGGAAGTCGGGATCGGGCGCGACAGAAGCTTGCCGATCAGATCGTTCATCCGCTGCACGTTGATTTCACGCACGACAACTTCTTTCTGCTCCCCGACATCCGGCTGATAACCTTCGTTCCATGACAGGATATCGCCATAACCAGCACTGAAAGACGTATCCGTATCGACGTAAAGCTCTTCAGTTTTCATAGCAATCGAAGGATCAAGCCAGACAGCCGCTGCGATTTCATCCCACAGAGGGAACCCCGCCTCGTGCTTCTGCAGCATCGGCGCAAAAGCTGGATTGAGTTTCGCCCAGGCATCCAGTTGCTCACGCGTCAGCTCCGTCGCCGTCGAAGGGTCAACCGGGATCATGGTGATTTTCCGCCAGGGGCTGCGCATCATGATGCTGGCCGCTTCCGGATCAAAACGGATATTGAATTCGCGACGCGGTGAATTGGAAAATTCACGCGCGAACTGCTCGGCCACCTTGTCCTTGCGCACCTGACGCGGATTAAGACTGCCGCCCATATAAACCAATTCGCGTGCCAGATGCGCGAATTCAGGATCAAGCTTCTGGGCAAGAGCCAGATCCGTCATCGGACCTGTTGCAACGATTGTAATCTGTCCCGGAAATTCATGAACTTTCCGGATCATGAACAGAGCAGCCATTTCATTCGAGGCATGGATTTTCGGATTGCCCCATGGAAGATCAGGTACCACATCAGGCGCATGATAAGGCGGCGTCGACTGCTGGGTCGGCTCCACCCATTTTCTCATCCACGCACCTTTCCAGACCAGCTTGCCATAAAGCGCTTCCCAGCGATCAGTCAGCTTTTCCGAATTCAGCAGGGGATAAACCGCCCCCTTCAGAACCGGAACATCCGTGCGTCCAGCCATTTCGACGCCACGCAATGCCTGAGAAACGGCCTCATCACGCCACACATCACCACTGACACCGGCAATGCCAAGAACCTCCACATTCGGGGCCTGCAACAGCATCCATTGCGCAATGCCGAAACCATCATCATCGATGATCACCTTGCGCATTTCAGCCGCCTGCGTGACGGTTGGCATCACCATCATGCCAACCGACGAAAAACTCACAACCGCCGTACACAGCAATTTCGTTACGCGCGAAAACAAACGATCTCTGCGTGAACAGGATTTCTCACTCATCAAAACAACACTCCCCCTTTCCTGCCCTAATGCCGAGTTTCCTGCAGTATGTCACGCCGGTGTCATGCGGGGTTCGGTCTACTTTCTTTGGTGTTGAAAAGTGTCTTGCTCGCCTGAATGGTCTGGGCGGAGACGGGTAGCGCTCAATAGGGCGATTGCGGCCTGTCCGGTTAGGGGGGGAGCCGACAGTCAGCTATCGAAAGAAACTCTGTTTGAAGCTGACTATCAGGAGGATAGGAACGTTTGGCAAACCCATGAGTTGAAAATGATAGAGTTACTTGTACATCATCGTGATCAGTCCGAATTTGATTGGGCTTCGGTGCATGAAACACTAGTAAATTTTGAGTTTTTAACCAATGAAGTGAAGTTTCCGGTATCGGCGTTCGGTCCGAAGGTTATTTCGACCAATTTAATATCAGCATAATCATTAGGCGCATCAATCGGAATCGGCCAGTAAGAGTTCGGGGACGAACCGATAACGTTACTCGTTACCGAAGCGTCCCATCGCTTTAGTAATATCATTTTGTAACACAGAGGGCAAATAAAAAGCTCCAAGCCTTGATATGCCCCATGGAGTGAAAGGAGGCAGTGTCGCGGCACTCAAAGCGGAATTGATTTCTTTTAATATTGTCATTTTTGGGAGGTTGTAATTTATGTGCCTAAGATCAGCTTGATTGCTCTTAACCTCAAAAGTTAGGCGAACTCCTGTACCCTGTTTCGCAAAATAATTCCATAATTCTGACTTGCTTTTATTTAAATTTGTTGTGAATGACGTATAGAAAAGATCATCTGCAAGCTCGGCATATACTGGTCCGTTTGTGTTGGGATTGAGATATCCGTTAAGATTATGAAACTTTGCAAAATCGTCTAATTCACCTTGACCAATACGTTTTGCTACTGAGTGCAGGCGCAGTTCTTCGCTTGATAGGATACCACAAAATCCCTCAGGCGAGGTATAATGGTCCAACGTAATAGAAGTTGTTTCTTTTTGGAACATATGTTCGAAAATAGCGTCCGATAAATCACGAACATAAGATAGCTCGATAAAAAATGCGGGCATTGCATGAATTTTATTTATATCTACATTAATATTAAGAGCATGTTTGGATAATATTTTATCAACGGCATTTTTAAATTCCAATTTCTTATTTCGTTCATCTATGTAGGATTGATATGACATATGAAATTCCAATATATTAGTGACGTTGGCAAATAATGTTATTTATATTCAATACAATTGCCACTTGCAGTCAATCCATGAAATGCGGACTAAGGCCATTTAGGATAATAATGTGATTGCATGATAGGCGCTCTTCGGTTCAATTCGATTGTGATTCTTAGATCCGCCATAAGGAAGCATTCTAATGAGTATTAATGACTGAGATGAGGCGTAAACAGTCGTAGAACTTATTTTGATATTTGCATTTGCAATTCTCACCGCTTTGGTCGGCGAAATTCTACCGGTGATCCAAGAGAGAACTCTATGAACACATTTGAGTTCAGTATGTTGCGAAACACAATCTCAATAAAATGTCCGCGATTCATCCGAGCGTAAATCCACCGCGCCTCAGCGCATCCCTGATCCGGTCAACTTGCCTTTTCGCGACCCTTCTTGATTCCTCAGCCTGGAGCCAAAGCGGCGTCAGACAGGTAGTGTCAATCAGGCGCTTCGGAAGAAACTGGCGGTTCCACGAACGTATGATCACTTCAAATGCCTCTTGATATGCAGCGGAAAAATCTCTCCGACCTTGCTCTAGTAAGCCAGTTTCACGACACATATCCGCGTATGCGATGGGAAAAGCCGCCAAACTCGTATCGTCGGGCGCACAATGATAGCTGGCCAGAAGCAAATTGCCGAGTAGAGTGGCTATGCTCGCGCGATCAAGGGTTGCACTGGTCATCAGGCGAGCGAAACGACGCAGGCGATCATTAATCACCCAGCTCGAATTCCTTAGTTCACCAATGATGTCTCTATGGTTAAATTGCGTGAAATAGTAATTTGCGTCGATTAGCGATGCAATGACCTCGATATATTCAGCATGTGAAATATCCTTCGAGAACAGGCTTACCTGTTCAAACGGTTGCGTCCAACTGACAGCAACCCCCGCCCCCTGCGCGATGACCCGAAAACCGAGATCGTCGGACAGCAGGGCGCGCTTGGGACCGAGCGATGCTATTAATGTGTCGTAATACGCAGGCTCCAGATCCTTGAGGAGATCGGCGATACTGTCCGGTAGAAATTCATCAGTTTCTGCCGGAAGAAGCATCAACTTCTCCGTAAACTGAAGCGCCGCGGATGCTTCTTCTACTTGTCGTTCTATAGCTTCTTCGGTGAATTCGGCCATACGACAGTGCTCGCCGTCCCATCCTAAGATGCCCATCTTGCGGCCGCGTTGCGACTGGCGCTTCTTAAGAAGTTGGCGAAACAGGTCGATAGTTGCCTGCACTACAGCTAAACGCGATCCTGACTTCAGAAGAGTTGCGCAAAGCCCAAGCCGAGTCCATGCATATATCGAAAGTGGATCTACTAGGATGATGTCTCTGTCGGCAGCCTCGCGCCCAGTTTCGAACTCGCCCGAAATACCCAGCGCAGACTTCAGGCCAAGTTTAGAATTGACAGAGAGATGATCCCATACGTCGAAGATGGATGAACCCGAGAACTTTGCCACCATCGGCAATGGCAGGACGTTATCGCGGTACATCGTTGTGATCTCATTACCCTGAGCAGCTCGTCTATGAGCGACAGCGAATACCTCTTCAAATCTGTGATCACCTTTGCCGTCGTCGATAGAGAACGAACCGAAAGTGGTATTCCCAGGAAAAAGACGTGAAAAATCGCGTACCGTCCGCTGGAAGGCAAAAACATAGCGGCTTTGTATCTCCATGATCCGATAGGTCTGCGGCTCAAAGCCTAATTTCGGTATCTCGATTGTTTCTCCGACCTTCAATCCGACCATCTGTTTTGCAAACGGATCGTTGGGCGATATCTCATCGCGATCGATCACGGGATCGACTTCGGTCTCGATAAGACGGAGAATCCTCTCACCCGTAACTTCGTTTAGAAGCACTATGCCCGTTCCCGGCCCGACAGTAGAGGGGGGTGCCAGCGCAGCTTCATTTGGCTGGCCATTGATGATAAGTCCTACCGCAAAGGCAGTATGGATAGATGGTTGACCATAGCCGCTACGTAGCGCTCGATAACCAATAGCCAGCGATTTAGGGTTCCCGGCATGGTATTGGCCAAGCACCCAAGCAAGAGTCATAAGTTCATCGGCACTACCATCGATGCTATCGGGCAATTCTGCCAGCCAAGGCAAAGCTTCCGTGCTGCGCCCTAAGCGCATTAGCAGGTGAATCCAAGCCATGCGCACGCGCAGTGTGTCTTCTTGGATCAGAGCCTTTTCGACAAGTCTGAGAGCAGGCTTCAGAAGTCCTGCCCGTTGGTAGATGTTGATGCCGACGTAAAGATACTGCGACGTTGCCCTAAGATCCCCCGGGAGCGATTCGAACAGCTTGCGCGCCTCTGCTCGTCGATCGGCGAGGTAAAGTGCCTCGAGCCGCCTACGAAGCGCATAACTGTCAGATAGCCCATGAAGCGGTTCGTAGAGATCAGCGGCAAGCGAGTACTGGCAAGCTGAATAAAGCATCTCGGCAGAGTGAACGCGCTCACGCAATGTTAACTCATTATTAATGGCCGGGCGTATGTCTTCGATGAAGCCTTTCCGCAGCTGACTCGCGGGCGGCAGCTCGTCAAACAATATCGAGCGAAGGATGAGGCCGTCAGGATGAGCTCGTGCTGCCGCTTCAATCTCTACCTCCCTGTCGGCACCCTCAAGGATCGCGATCTTGGCGCGTAGCGCCGCCATAAGTTGATCTTGTTCCGCATTCGGCAGACTAGGCAGGTGTTTTGCCTCCAAGAGTTCACAGCCCCGGCGTGCAACGGCAGCATCGCCAAGACCAATGGCGGCTTGAATCTGTATAAGCAGACTGTCGAACCCACGCTCGTCTTCGGGAACGGCATTAATGGCAGCCACAGCGCTCGCGCAATCTCCCTGCGAAAACGAACGTTGCGCCGATCTGTAAGCAAGTGGATCATAGTTCGGGTTGCACTGGAGTGCCTGCTCAAGAACGACTTCGGCTTCCTTATCACGACCCAATAGTCCGAGAAGGCTTATGAGATTCGCTGCGACATGCTGGCCTTGGCAACTGGAATCCCCAGCAATAATCTTACCCCACGCTTTACCAAGAAGTTCAGCCGCTCGCGTGGCATCTGCGAGCTGCTTTTCTGTAAGCGCGTGACTCAACTCCAGACCTTCGGCCGCCGAAAGAGGTTCCATCAGCGCATCGGCGACCCCGGCTATTGCGCGCCAATCTTCCGGCGCGAGAGCGTATGCCTCGTCCGAGAGGCGTCGATGAGCTTCATGATCGCCGTGTCTAGCGGCATGCATAGCGAGATGTATCTTCACATTCACGTCGCCGACAAGTTCTGGAGGTAATCGCGCTTCAACTTCCGCGAGTGTCATCTCTTCAGGAGCAGCACTGATGAGAATTCGAGCGGAACGCGTGGAAGCGGGGTCATCTTTCAGTGCTTCGGTAGCAAGTAAGAAAGCAGCTTCGCGATTTCCCTCGTGAAGGAGTACAATCGCCTTAGTAGCCCGTGCATTCGGAAAGGTTGGATATGCGTTAAAGGCCTGTTGAAAAGAAGCAATACCGGCGCTTTCGTTTCCGAGTGCAAATTGTGCGATGCCACGCGTTGCGAAGATGCGGTAGCGTGCGAGCGGACTTGCAGTCTTACCTTCATCGGTCAGAAGGCGGTCAAGCGCCCGTAAAGCGGCACGAGGTGAACCATCATCGATAAGCTTACCAATATCAGAAGCACGGGTGGCAAGATCGTCTCCTTCGCCACGATCATCGCGAATGTTGGCAATGAGATCGCTCTGTCTTTGGAGCATCTGAGTGATGCTTTGGAACTGCAGCTTCTGGTCCTGCCGCGAATAATTCAGGTGCTCGAGCATGTCTACCGGAGCGAAATCGGGAAAGTATTTACGAACAAGTTTCGGATGATCTGTAATGCGATGGCGCAAAGTGTCCCAGCCAGTGACTCTTACCTCAAAAAGACCTCGTTTCTTATTTTCGGCGCTGATTTCCCGGGCCATTTTTTGGATAGTGACGTCGTTCGGTGCCGTAGTGACAACTATGAACACCTCCAGTGGAGGCTGGAACTTGAGCGCTTTGTCTACTTCCGCTCGCAATTCCTTCTCTGTAAGTTCGCCACCGTAGTCGGCGTCCTTCCCTTTGCACTGAACACCGGTAAAAAGGTTCTCAACCCGATTGGTCCCGTAGACGTCGACACCAGCCTGCCCCTGCCCGGTTCTGCCATGCAGCTCTGCATCAGTCGTCCGCCAAATACGGCTGAAGAGATCAAAGGTAAGGCTTTCGAACTCCTGCCACCTTTTGGGCGGCGGTAGTGGGCGAGAAAGGACGTCAGTCATACCAACGATTTTAGACGTTCGCGGTTCAATAGGGAAGATTTAGCAAGAAGAGATGAAAACCGATCATCAGAGCGGCAAGGTTGAATGTGTCATAAGTAAATTAACGCCTTCGACGGCCGAATTGTAAGAATATAGCGCCGCTTATTATCTAAAATAAAATACAAGTGACGGCTCTATTTATGTCTGCTTTGCGGAAAAGGATTGAGAAGCCGCAGCGTCCGACACGTAGGCGATTACCGACACAGGCTGTCTCTCAGAAACCAGTTAAAGCCTGCGTTGTTTCATCCCGATAAAGAGACAACGACGTCGAGATTCTCTTCAGATCACGATCCGGACGCCCAACTCATCCAGCAGGTCTGCCTGCACATCCAAAACGAAACGCGCTTCACCTCGTCCAGCCAAACGATACACATCAAAGCGGGCTATTCAGGAGTTCCGATAATCCACGAGGGGAAGACCATTCTCTTCGACTTTCCGACGATGTTGCTGCCGACAATCCATGTCAGACCTCAACATCGCCAGAGCGATCAATCAATCTTCGGCCGGATATGTCCGAGGATAAATAATCTTGTCATCCGGGCCCGGCGGGTGCGGTGCACCCTTTTTCCCGCATGCTGCCAGAGGTAACAATATGCCCAGCAGCAGCGGAACAAGCATCAACTGGTAAAATATCCGTTTCATGCCTCAGTCGCCTTCAACCATTTTTCAGCCTGCGCCCGCACATTTGAAGGGGCCGTCCCTCCTTCACTCGTGCGGGATGCAACAGACGCATCAACCGTCAGGACAGAGAAAATATCAGCCGTAATACCAGCCTCGACACTCTGCATGTCCTGCAAACTCAACTGAGCCAGATCGACACCCCGTTCCTCTGCCATTGCAACCAGACGCCCCGTGACATGATGCGCCGTGCGGAAAGGAACTTTCAGAACACGAACCAGCCAGTCAGCCAGATCCGTCGCCGTGGAGAAACCGGACCCGGCCAACTCACGCATACGATCAGTATTCGCCGTCAAATCGCGCACCATGCCGTCACAAGCGGCCAAAGTCAGAGCCATGGCCTCTGTAGCCTCGAAAACAGGCTCCTTGTCCTCCTGCATGTCCTTGGCATATGCCAGCGGAAGACCCTTCATCACCGTCAAAAGTCCAACCAGCGCGCCGGTCACACGCCCGGTCTTCGCGCGGGCAAGTTCAGCAGCATCCGGATTGCGCTTCTGTGGCATGATTGATGAACCCGTCGTGAAAGCGTCGGACAAGCGCACAAACGAGAAGGGCGAAGAACACCAGATCACCACCTCTTCCGCAAAACGGGAAAGATGCATCGCCATGATGGCCAGCGCGGAAAGATACTCCAGCGCAAAATCACGATCAGAAACTGCATCCAGCGAATTGGCCGTCGGTCGGTCAAAACCCAGAAGTGATGCCGTCATGCGGCGATCAATCGGGAATGATGTTCCTGCCAGAGCTGCTGAACCAAGGGGACATTCATTCAGACGTTTGCGGGCATCCGCCAGACGTCCACGATCGCGGGACAGCATTTCGACATATGCCAGAAGATGATGGCCGAATGTGACGGGCTGCGCCGTCTGCAGGTGCGTGAACCCGGGCATGATCGCATCGGCATATTCAAGTGCACGCGTTGCGAGTGAACGGATCAGAGCCTCGATCTGAGCATCCACGCCATCGATGGCGTCCCGGACCCAAAGGCGAAAATCGGTCGCGACCTGATCATTGCGTGAACGTGCCGTGTGAAGGCGCTTGCCTGCCTCTCCGATGCGATCCGACAGGCGCGCTTCGATATTCATGTGAATATCTTCCAGCAGAGGAGAAAACTCGAACCTGCCCTCTTCGATTTCGGTCGCAATCTGTTCCAGACCGGCAGCAATCGCGGCACCACTTTCGCCATCAATAATGCCTGATTTCACAAGCATTTCAGCATGCGCACGGGAACCTGCGATGTCCTGCTTCCACATCGCCTTATCAAAACCGATGGAGGCATTGATTTCCTGCATGATTGCAGAAGGACCACCGGCAAAGCGTCCGCCCCACTGCACATTCGCTGACGCTTTACTGCCCGAACCATTGGTGCTGGCTGTCCCGTTTACACTCATCAACTGTCTTCCGCTCTCTTCATTGCCGGTTTTCCAGACCAGCCCGTCACACTCTTGCGACTTCCGCCTGACCCTAATCTCCGCAGGGCAGTCGTGCAAACGGGCCATGAACGCATCAGCTCGGCTTCCTATGGAGAATACCACCCCTCAAATGGCGTAAATGCATCTTCCAGATCGAACTTCTTTAATACTGCCTGCCGCCTCTCATCCGTGAAGCACACACACTGCAAAAAAAAGAACTGAAAGAGTCATCAACCATTGAGTTATCCTTCCATCCGAGACTAAACGATTCAACACTAAGTCCGCAGATTTCTCTGGAAGAGAAACCGCACAGTTTTTGAAGATGGGCAGCTAAGGTACAGTGATGAAACTAGACTTTCACGCTCCAGGCAGTGGGCGGATTCGTCATTTTCGCGCGACCGCCCGCATCACGACGGCGGAATGGCGACGCAAGATGATTTTCTGGACCGCCTGCATCGCCGTCGGTCTGGCTGCCGTAGGGTTTGCCCTTCTGGCCGATCAGGCCGCTGGTCTGCGCGCGATGATCCTGCACCAGAACCCTTGGGTCATGCTGATCCTGACACCTGCTGGACTGGCATTATCAAGCTGGCTCACACGCACATTTTTCCGTGGTGCCCAGGGCAGCGGCATCCCGCAAGCTATTGCCTGCATGTATATTGAAGACCATGCGCTGGTGAACAAAGTTCTCTCCCTCCGCATTGCGGCGGCAAAGATAATGCTGACCTGCATGGGTCTTCTGGTCGGCGCATCTATCGGACGCGAAGGACCGACCGTGCAGGTTGGAGCGGCCATCATGAACAGCGTGGGACGTCTGACACATTTGCAGACCGTCGCCGGGCGCCATGCACTGGTGCTGGCTGGTGGTGCCGCAGGTGTTGCCGCGGCTTTCAACACACCACTCGCAGGAATCGTTTTCGGGATCGAAGAACTGGCGCGTTCTTTCGAACAACGCACCAGCGGCACGGTTCTGACCGGGGTCGTTCTTGCTGGCGTAACGGCAATCGCGCTGGTGGGAGACTATACTTATTTCGGACACACGGAATCTATCGTCCCAGTGGGAATCAGTTGGATCGCGGTCATTGTGTGTGGCGTTATCGGCGGAACCACAGGTGGGCTTTTTTCGGCCATTCTTCTCCGCGTCTCCCATGGTATCCCGGGAAGTTTCGGACAGTTCGTGGCAAGACGCCCAGTGATGTTTGCAGCCCTCTGCGGCCTCTTGCTGGCCATCATCGGCCTGATCTCAGGCAACATGACCTATGGCACAGGTTACGAACAGGCACGGTCCATCATTCAGGGTGAAGAGCATTATCCCGCTTCCTATTTTGTCCTGAAATATCTCGCGACCATCATTTCCTATTGTTCAGGCATTCCTGGAGGGCTGTTTGCTCCATCCCTTTCGGTCGGCGCCGGAATGGGGGGATGGATTGCTCAATATATTCCACACACAACGCCTGGAGCCGTCGTGCTTCTGGGCACAGTGGCTTATTTCGCCGCAGTCGTGCAGGCTCCCCTCACTGCCAGCGTCATCGTCATGGAAATGTGCGATAACCAGCAGATCACGCTCGCCCTGCTGGCCAGCGCTTTCCTCGCCTTCGGTATTTCCAAAACGATCTGCCCCCAACCGCTTTATGGTGGTCTGGCAAAACGCTTCCTGCATGCCATTGATGAAAAAGCTGAAGAGCGTCTGCAAAAGGCACATCAGAATCATCCATGATTCTGATGAAGCATATGCGGCCCCATCAGAGATAAACAAAGTCTCGCCTATCAAATGGAGTGATCACCTCCATTGCCAGAAATCCCTTCTTCATGGATAAGAACAAACCATGAAGAAAACGGATGACGATGTTGCCATCCGTTAAAGATTTCAGGAACGGACAAGCCTCCATGAGCAGAAAGTCCCCTCTTTCTTCAACGCAGGCCATACGTGTGCGTGGTGCACGCGCGCACAATCTCCGTTCCGTCGATGCCGATATCCCCCGCGATTGCCTGACCGTCATTACCGGGCTCTCCGGGTCGGGCAAATCATCGCTTGCATTCGATACAATCTATGCCGAAGGGCAAAGACGCTATGTCGAAAGCCTGTCCGCCTATGCGCGTCAGTTTCTTGAACTGATGGGAAAACCCGATGTTGATTCGATAGAAGGCCTGTCACCCGCTATCTCCATTGAGCAGAAAACGACTTCCAAAAATCCACGCTCAACCGTCGGCACCGTCACCGAAATCCATGATTATATGCGCCTGCTCTGGGCGCGTGCCGGAACTCCCTATTCTCCCGCGACCGGTCTCCCGATTGAAGCCCAGACCGTCAGCCAAATGGTGGACCGGATCATGGAGATGCCGGAAGGCACGCGGCTGATCCTGCTCGCTCCTGTCGTCCGTGATCGGAAAGGCGAATATCGCAAGGAAATCGGTGAACTGCAGAGAAAAGGCTTTGCCAGAGTCAAAGTCGACGGAAAGCTTTACGAAATCGGGGACGTTCCAAACCTCAATCGTAAACTGCGTCACACTGTGGAAGCCGTCATTGATCGCGTGGTTCTCAAGCCAGGCATCGAAACCCGCCTTGCTGACAGTCTGGAAACGGCACTCGGTCTCTCTGGCAGTATCGTGCATGTGGAAGATGTCCCGCGTGACTCGACGTCTCCAGTAACGCGCACAACTTTTTCGTCACAGTTTGCTTGCCCGGAAAGCGGCTTTACGCTGGAGGAAATCGAACCCCGCCTGTTCTCCTTCAATGCTCCTCAAGGGGCTTGCCCTGCTTGCGATGGCATTGGAACTGAAACATTCTTCGATCCGCGCCTCGTAATCCCGAATGAGGCTCTCCCGCTTTCCGGTGGCGCCATCGCCCCATGGCGCAACAATCAGAACGATCTCTTTGAACAGACCCTGACAAGTCTGACGTCTCATCTCGGGATTTCCATGGATACCCCATGGAGCGACCTGCCGGAGCACGCACAGAATGTCATTCTCGATGGTTCCGATGAAGCCATCATCTTCACCTATAGGGATTCCGGGAAATCACACAGCGTCACCCGTCCCTTCGAAGGCGTATTAACCAGCCTTAAGCGACGCCTCGCGACGACGGAAAGCATTTGGGCGCGTGAGGAACTGACCCGTTATCAATCGGACAGGCCTTGCCATGTCTGTCACGGTGCACGGTTGAAGCCTGAAGCGCTCTGCGTGCGTGTGAATGAAAAAAACATTGCGGAAGCATCGGATCTTTCGATCCGTGAAGCATTCGAATGGTTCGACACGGTCCTGCCTGCCCTGACACCACAACGTGCGGAAATTGCCCGACGTATTCTCAGGGAAATCGTGGACAGGTTGAAATTTCTCGTGGATGTCGGTCTGGATTATCTGACACTGGCACGGGGTTCAGCAACCCTGTCAGGCGGAGAGAGCCAGCGGATCAGACTAGCAAGCCAGATCGGTTCAGGGCTGACCGGCGTGCTCTATGTTCTGGACGAACCTTCCATCGGTTTGCATCAACGCGATAATGAGCGCCTGCTCGGCACGCTCGACCGTCTGAAAAAGCTCGGGAATACACTCATCGTCGTTGAACATGATGAGGATGCGATCCGTTCGGCTGACTGGCTGATCGACATGGGACCGGGAGCCGGCATCAATGGAGGAACCATTGTCGCCAGTGGCACGCCTGCGGAAGTTGCGGCCAATCCAGACAGTCTGACCGGTGCTTATCTGTCGGGACGCAAATCCATCCCTGTCCCTTCAGAAAGACGCAAAATCGACCGGAAGCGTACGATCACCGTGCATAAGGCTTCAGGCAACAATCTGAAGAATGTTACAGCAAGTTTCCCGCTCGGCACGTTCACATGCATAACCGGCGTTTCCGGAAGCGGAAAATCAACACTTGTGATCGACACGCTTTACAAAACCCTTTCACGCAAGCTGATGGGATCGGGACAATCTCCCTCACCTTGCGAGAAAATCGATGGGATCGAATTGCTCGACAAGATCATCGACATTGATCAATCCCCCATCGGTCGCACACCAAGATCCAATCCCGCCACCTATACAGATCTGTTCACACCCATCCGTGACTGGTTTGCCGAACTGCCTGAATCCAAGGCGCGCGGTTACAAGCCGGGCCGTTTCTCCTTCAATGTCAAAGGCGGACGTTGCGAAGCCTGTCAGGGAGATGGTGTTCTCAAGATCGAAATGCACTTCCTGCCCGATGTGTTCGTCACCTGCGACACATGTAAGGGAGCGCGCTACAACCGCGAAACATTGGAAATCAAGTTCCGGGGCAAATCCATCGCCGATGTTCTGGCCATGAGCGTTGATGAAGCCTATCCCTTGTTCGAAGCACAATCCCGCATCCGCGATCGACTGGCCATTCTTCAGAAAGTCGGGCTCGGATATGTCGCGCTGGGTCAGCAGGCGACAACCCTTTCAGGCGGTGAAGCACAACGCGTGAAACTGTCCAAGGAGCTTGCAAGGCGCGCTACAGGCCGGACAATGTATATTCTGGACGAGCCGACGACCGGCCTTCATACGGAAGATGTCCGGAAACTTCTTGAAGTGCTGCATGCTCTTGTCGATCAAGGCAATACAGTCGTTGTCATCGAACATAATCTGGAAGTCATCAAAACGGCGGACTGGCTGATTGATGTCGGACCAGAAGGAGGTGATGGCGGCGGGCGGATCATTGCCGAGGGCACGCCGGAAACCATTGCAGCATGCCCCGACAGCTACACCGGCCATTTTCTCAAACCTTTGCTCCCTGCAGTCGGCAGAAAGAAGCGTAAATAACAGAAGAAAGTATCAATCAGAGAAGAAGGGCGTGGTGCAGAACACCCCCCCTAATTCTCTGATGGCGTCTCTTTCGAAGCTGAGCGTTGCTGATAAGCAGTAAGAACTTCATCAGTCGATCCGTCCATGATGACCTGCCCCTGATCCATCCAGATCAGACGCGTGCACCATTCGGACAAAATCACCTCATTATGGCTGGACAACACGAGAATATCTGACTGCTCCACCAAGCCCGCCAGACGTTTTTTAGCGCGCCCAAGAAACCATGCATCGCCCGTCATGATCCACTCGTCCATGAGCAGAACCTGCGGCATGATTGCTGTCGCCAGACCGAAGGCAATACGCATCGACATGCCTGAACTGAAGGACTTCATGGGAAGATCCATGAACGGGCCCAGATCGGCGAATTCCTCGACATCCTCCTCGACATCCGACGTTTCCTGCTTCGATAATCCATAAAGCTGGCAACGTATGCGGATATTTTCCCGTCCGGACAGTTCAGGATTCATCCCGAGAGAAGTGTCCAGAAGGGTGCCGATCCTCCCATGGACCCGAACACGTCCTTTTACGGGCTCATAAATACCGGCCATGGCACGAAGCAGAGTTGTCTTCCCCGCCCCGTTATGACCGATAAGCCCAAGACGATCTCCGGGCTTCAAGGAAAAGTTGATATCCTTAAGTGCTTCAACAACGACGCGACGGCGCCCGTCCCGACCAAAGCGGCCAGACACTCCCTTCCCGGCTCCCTTTCTGAATGTCCGGGCATCTCCATGATAAAGAGGAAATGAAATCGACAGATCAGAGATTTCCACGCCTACCATTGTTCAAACCCAGTAAGCCAGCCGGGATCTCATCCGGGCAAACAGAAGAAAAGATATGATCCAGAGAAGCCCGCTGTAAAAAACAGCCATCAGCCAGACCGTATCCCGGACCACATCTCCCATCAGGGGAGCCCGAACAATTTCGATCAGCGGATAAAATGGATCAAGGAGCATGTACTGGCGACCAAGATAGATCAGTTCCGGCCGCCAGATAATCGGGGTCACGAAAAACAGGATCTGCATGATGCTTGCGGCAATAGGCGCCATATCGCGGATCCGCGCGCCCAAAACACCAAACAGAAGCGAAAAAGCAACTGTATCGGTCAGCAACAGCAACCACCCAAAGCACGCACCCCAAGTGAAATGAGGCATCACACCCAGCAACAGGAAAACCGCAATAATGACCGGCACGCTATGCAGGAAAATCAGAAAAGACCGGATCGCAAGACGCAGTGCATGCACCATGTAAGGCATTCTCACCGCATGTATCATGCCCGCTACTCCGCTGAATGCCTCGCATCCATCGGTAATGACCATGTTCAGCCATCCCCAGAGCACCAGTGAAAATGACAGAAAGGGCAGATACGTCCTTACGTTAATATGAAACAGCGTCGCATAGAGAACGCCCATGGATCCGACCATGACAGCGGTCGAAATCGTCAACCAGAATGGCCCCAGAAGAGAACCACGATAACGCAGGCGAATATCCAGCCACCCTAACGTCAACGCCAGCCGAAGAAGGCCCAAACCTTCCACGATATCCCGCGCTGCATTTCGCAGATGACCGAGACCTGTCTCGGGTTGCAGATCCAGAAGCGGCTCAGTCGTCATGGATGAAGAATGGGCCGGCACCCGATGGCTCTGTGTGCTGTTCATTATATGCGCGATTAGAGAAGCCAGCGCTCAAGCGCAAGTCACGAACTGCATCGGATATTCTTCTCCACCGCCATCTCCATAACCTCCACAAGACCGTTACAGCCACGCTCCCCCAGTTCTCTCACAGCTTGCGGTGAAAACCACTCTGCTTCCAACGCATCATCTCCTGCGAAAGGGACATCAGACTGTCCGGGTTTCATGATGCACGCCACAGCCACGATGACATAATGAAATTGCAGACACCCATCCGATGTCGAGGAAATCGAATCAAGAACTGTCAGAACGCCCTGTGAATCGGCAACTATTCCAGTCTCTTCGCGAAGTTCACGCACCGCGGCAACAGCGAACTCTTCTCCCGGTTCGATGCGTCCCCCGGGAAATCCCCATAATCCCTGCGCAGGTGCCTTTGCCCTGCGTATCAACAGGAAAGCATCCGTTCGCGGATGTCTGACCACTGCCAGAACCCCCGGACATGGGCTGACGGAAGACGGCACCAAAACCCCGCTCACAGGTCTGCCGGACGTATATCGTCCAGACGATCCAGACGGCGCAGATCCGGGAAAATTTTCATCCAGAGAAGCGTCACAAGCAGGGTCCCAACACCACCAGCCACAACAGAAGGCACAGTCCCTATGGCCGCCGCCAGCATGCCGCTTTCAAATTCTCCCAACTGATTGGAAGACCCGATAAAAAGCATGTTCACTGCGGAAACACGGCCACGCATCGCATCTGGCGTCCGAAGCTGAACAAGCGTTCCTCTCACCATGACACTGATCACATCAGCAGCACCGAGAATGGCCAATGCCAGAACAGACACAAAAACCGACCGGGACAGGGCGAACAGGATTGTTGTCAGGCCAAAAATCGCTACGGAAAGAAACATGATGCGGCCAGCATGTCGCTTCAGTGGCGAAAACGACAGGAAGACAGCCATCAACACCGCCCCCATCGCAGGCGCGGCGCGAAGTAATCCCAGTCCGAGCGGACCTGCATGAAGGATATCATCGGCATAAACAGGAAGCATCGCTGTCGCTCCGCCCAGAAGGACAGCAAACAGATCCAGAGAAATCGCCCCCAGCAGAGCCGGCTGTGAGCGCAGGAAAACGATCCCGCCGAAAAGACTTTCGATTGTAATGGGCTGACGAACGCGCAGCGAGTCACTCCCAAGATGCAGAGAGGATGTGCACAGCAAGGCCGATATAAAACCTGCTGCGCAGACAATGTAACATCCCCCCGCCCCAAATCCATAAAGCACACCACCCAGTGATGGACCGGCAATCGACGCAACCTGAAACAGGGAGGAACCCAGGGCAGCAGCTCTGGGAAAAACTTCAGCCGGCACGATATTTGGCAGGAAGGTCTGCTGGGCTGGCATCTCGAAAGAGCGGCATACTCCAAACAACGCAACGATAAGGCAAATCAGAAAGGGTGTCAGCGCATGCATGAATGACATCGTTGCAAGCGACAGCGCGAGCATGGCTTCCATGAACTGGCAGATCATCACAATCCGACGGCGGCTGAAATGATCCGCAACATGCCCTGCTGGGAACACACAGATAATCATGGGCAGAAATTGCGCCAGCCCGACAAGGCCCAGCAGCACAACCTTATGCGTCATGGCATAGATCTGCCAGCCGATTGCAACCGCCTGAATCTGGGAAGCAAACGCCGCCAGTGTTCTGGTGCCGAGACAGGCAAGAAGACCGGGAATCTGTCTTAGAGGGGTCGTGTCAGGTAATTTTTCTACCGGGGATGCGGGCCCGTCTGAACCGTCAATATTGCTAACCTTCGTCATTCCCCGACCCTACCAGAACCCGAGAGAGCCAGATACCGCCGAAATTGCCCTTTAACGATTGCCAAACGACCCCCATCAGGTCACAAGATCGCGTACTTTTACCCACATGAAAGATCTCATCCAATGGCGGTGAACTACGCAACTGTTACTTGGGACCAACTGCATCGTGATGCACGCCTTCTGGCTGAAACATTGATGCCGCTGGGTCCTTTCAAGGGGATCGTGGCAATCACGCGCGGCGGTCTGATTCCGGCCGCGATCATCGCCCGGGAACTGGATTGCCGCCTTATCGAATGCATTTCCGTCGTGACCTATGACGAAGAAGAACAGGGCAAGCCCTCCATCGTCAAAGATCCGGTCGCCGCAGGTGATGGCGAAGGTTTCCTCATCGTCGATGATCTGGTGGATTCCGGCGTAACCGCTCAGGTCGTTCGTGCCCGTCTGCCCAAGGCAACCTTCAGCTGCCTTTACGCCAAGGCCGCAGGCAAGCCCCTGACAGATCATTTCGTTGTTGAGGTTCCTCAGGACACGTGGATCCTGTTCCCATGGGATACAGCTCCCCTGTTCGTGCCGCCTCTTGCAAAAAAGAACAGCCAGGACAGCAAATAAGCACGGTTTGATAATTATGCCCAACACTCCCCTGCCGCCAACGGAAGGCGTGGATCCGGCCTTTGAAGATCTTGATCTCTGGCCCGTTGACACACAGCTACAGGCGCTCTGGCAGTCACAATTGGCTGCCGTTGCTGCAATAGGCCCAGCCCTTCCCGCCCTGACACGGGCTGTCGAAGCCGCACTGCCGCGCTTACGGGCAGGGGGACGGCTTATTTATGCCGGAGCAGGCAGTTCCGCACGAATCAGTGCTCAGGATGGTGCCGAACTGGAACCAACCTTCGACTGGCCCGAAGACAAGGTCGCTTTCCTTATCGCAGGCGGAACCAAGGCTCTGACACAGGCTGTTGAGAACGCAGAAGACGACTATCTTGCCGGAGAGCGCGCTGTCGCTGATCTCAATGTCGGACCGAATGATATTCTGATCGGCGTCGCCGCCAGCGGTCGCACACCCTACACCATCGGCTGCGTAGAAGCCGGAGGGAAAGCCGGCGCTCTGACCATCGCGATCGCAGGCGCAGCCGAATCTCCCCTTCTGAAAGCGGCATCTTACCCTGTTCCGGTTTTAACCGGCTCCGAGCCCATCGCCGGGTCCACACGGATGAAAGCCGGCACTGCACAGAAAATCGTCCTGAACCTGATTTCCACGTCCCTGATGACCGGTCTTGGACGGGTTTGGAGAGGGCGCATGATCGATATGCGTGCACGCAACGAAAAACTGCGCAATCGGGCCGTCAGTATGGTCGCTTCATTGGCTGAATGCGATTCGGAGAGCGCAGCTACAGCCCTGAAAAAAACCAACTATCGCGTAAAATCGGCCATTCTGGTGGCCATGGGCCTCAGCCCCGACGCTGTTCAGAGCGTTCTGGATGAAGTCAATGGAAATATTCGTGCAGCAATCGTAAAAACAGGGCTAGACAGAAGCTCTTCAAGGACATAGGTTCCGCCTCAAGTTCGGGGCGTGGCGCAGTCTGGTAGCGCGCGTGTTTTGGGTACATGAGGCCCCCGGTTCGAATCCGGGCGTCCCGACCATCATCAGATCAGGGCTGTTCAACCCTGCATCCTTGTTGGCAGAATTTAACCCGCTGCTGTAATATGCGCAGGTTAACAACGCTGATGGAGAGAACCCGCATGCAAGCACGTATTTACAGGCAGACCAAACCTGCTGGTCAATCCGGCCTTGCGGGAACGCACACCTGGATACTGGAATATGGACAGTCTGCTGCACGCCACGCAGATCCCCTGATGGGATGGGTCGGCAGCAGTGACACGATGTCTCAGATTCATCTGAAATTTTCTTCGAAAGAAGATGCCGAAGCCTATGCTAAACGCAATGCCATCGGTTATACAGTCGCCGAACCTGCCAAGCGGATCCTGAAGCCGAAAATGTATGCCGCAAATTTTGCTGCAAACAGAATAGGCAACTGGACCCACTGACGATCAGGCAAGGGATCATGTGATCCCGATTGCGCCCTTAGCTCAGTTGGATAGAGCAACAGCCTTCTAAGCTGTGGGTCGCTGGTTCGAATCCAGCAGGGCGCGCCATTATTTTCCAAAGACTTACAAGTGGGAAAAGAATACGGAAGGTTCGAAGAACCCTCCATATCTCCGCTGCTCTGCATTTCCCACTGAACGAGTGTGGAAATCCATCCGACTACCCGAAAATCAGGAAGCCACTCCCTTCATTCAGGCGAGGACTCCCTCAGCCCCAGCGTCGCGCCGCTTTCCATATCAACCTCCTTCAAAGAAACCTGATAGCCCCAGAGATCGGCCAACGCTGACAATGTCAAAGCGGCATCCTTGTCATGAAGCAGTCGACCACTGCTCGTCCGATGTTCCAGATGCAGCGTTCTGCTGCCCTGCATGTCAGCGTGCACAATCTCCAGACCAACACTCCAGTTTGATGGGTCGTAGGAATCTGCAAGAACACGACGAATATCGCGATATCCGGCATCGTCATGTATGGCATCGACCAGAAAATAAGATTGCGCCGCATCATCCTCCAGTCGAAACATCCTGAAATCACGGATGACTTTTGGCGAGAGGAACTGACGAATAAAACTCTCATCCCTGTATTCGGCCCAAGCATGCCGCAATGTTTCAAGGGGCTGATTATTTCCGGCAATATCCGGAAACCAGAGACGGTCCTCCTCTGAAGGCGCAGTTGCTATTCTTGCAATATCTTTCATGATCGCAAATCCCAGAGCATAGGGATTGAAACTTGCGCTTCCCTGATCAAAACCCGGCTGATTGATGACATTGCTGGTCGAATGAAGCGCTTCCATAAACGCCGCATCGTCGATTTTTCCCTTTTTGTGCAAGCGGCTCATGATTTCATCATGAACCCATGTCGCACACCCTTCATTCATCAGCTTCAACTGAGGCTGTGGATGAAAATATTGCGCAATCAGACGGACAATCCGAATGATCTCACGTTCCCATGACGCCAGACGTGGTCCATGTTTTTCCAGAAAATAAAGAATATTCTCTTCTGGCAAACCAAGCTGACGACGTGCTGACAGATCTGCCGGATTTGTACCCCCGGAACTTTCCTCCGCAGAGAGAGGAAGAGTCCTCCAGAGATCATTATAAGACTGATCTTCCCACGCACGCCGTTCCCGGGCACGTTCCTGCTCCGCCCGCAAATCCACACGTCGCGTGCCGCTATGCCGATGGACACCCTGCCCCTGCAACGCATGTGCCGCGTCCAGAACCCTCTCGACTGCACGCACACCATGGATTTCTTCACAGCGCGCAATATAACCTCTGGCAAATTCGAGATAGTTCAGGATTTGAGATGGCTCCGTCCATTCCTGAAAAAGACGATTATTCTTGAAAAAATGATTATGCCCGAAGGCAGCATGCGCAATCACAAGCGCCTGCATCGTTGCCGTGTTCTCTTCCATCAAATAGCTGATGCAGGGATCCGAATTGATCACAACTTCATAAGCCAGTCCCATCAACCCTTTGCGATAAGCGTTTTCATGGCTGACAAAACGTTTTCCATAAGACCAGTGCCGATAACCCAATGGCATTCCACTGGATGTATAGACATCCAGCATCTGCTCGGACGTAATAATCTCTATTCTATTGGAAAAGACATCAAGACCGAGTTCTTTTTCCGCAATTTCTTCAATAGCGTCATAGCAATTTCTGATGATCTGGAAATTCCAGTCCGTGCCGGAATAAAGAAGATCCACTGTCATGACATCACACCTCCCCCAGCATTTTCACGAGGAGAAAAAAGATCCCTGAACACAGGGAATATTTCGCGCCTGTCACTGACCCGACGCATGGCCAGCCGGGGACAACGCGAAGCAACAGTGCCATAGCTGCGCCAGAGATCTGTTTCTCCACGAATGATCGCGCCCGATCCGGCAACCTCAATGTAGGCATAATACTGGACCACAGGCAGAATACCGTTTTCCAACAGATCGGCGGTTCTGGATGTGTCCGAAAGCGAGTTGTCGCCGTCTGATGCCTGGGCAACATAAATATTCCACTGCTGCGCCGGATACCGCGCCTTCTGCACTCTAATAACTTCCTCAAGCGCGGAGGAAACGACAGTTCCACCGGTCCGTGGATCGTTGAAAAATGTCTCCTCATCGACTTCTTCAGCGCTTTCCGCATGCCTGATGAAAACCAGATCGACGCGCGTATAACGTTTCTCAAGAAAAATATGCAGCAGCAGGAAAAACTGCTTGGCAAGATCCTTCATGCGCTCGGTCATGGAACCCGAAACATCCATGACGCAGAACATGACTGCTCGCGTTGAAGGTTTTGGAACCTGCGCATAGCGACGAAACCGCAAATCCACGGGATCAACCCAGGGAATACGCGTCATACGCTGCCGCAATCTGATGCGCTGCTCCTGAAGTCCGGATAATTCGTCCAGCGCAATATCAGTGAGAGACTCTTTACTCTCAAGTTCCCGAATGCGCGCTTCCACTTCAAGAAGTTCCGCTGATTTCGGACGCCCAAGACCAATGCGGCGTGCCATTGAATACCGCATCGTCCGTGCCAAATCGAGCTGCGATGGAGATCCATCACTGGAAAGACCCGCCCGAGAAGGCGCTGTTGAATCTGTCGTCAAAATCTCGCGTTTCACAAGATCAGGAAGTTCGAGATCTCCAAAAAACAGATCCAGAAACTCATCCCGGTTCAACAGGAAACGATATGAGTCCTCTCCCCCACCTTCATCCCCGGCTTCCCCCTGCCCACTATCTCCTTTCCCACCTCCTGACGGCGGACGCCGCAGGCGATCACCTTTTACGAATTCCTTGTTCCCGGAAAGAACCAGATGACGAATGCCCGAGGTAAAAACGACATGAAACGTTGGCTCATGCAGGGCATCCGCAGGAATGGAAACGGAATTCCCCTCCCCCACCTGACGGATTTTTCCCTGAGATACGGCATCGCGCACGGCCTGCTGCACCGCACTTCGTGCACGTTCCAGAGCCCGACGTCTGTTTTCCATATTTTTACCGTGGGGATTGGATCGTCTGTCAATAATATCCAAGATGACACCCCCTTCAGGATGCCTCTGCCGGCTCTGAAACCAATGCGGCAAGGCATCCCTGCAATCATTCAGGCGGACTGACGAACACGCATATACCACTCGACAAGACGACGGACCTGACGTTCGGTATATCCACGCTCCATCATACGTGACACGAATTCATCATGCTTGCGTTCCGTATCTCCATCTTTCTTGGAGCCAAAGCTGATGACCGGCAGAAGATCTTCCACCTGACTGAACATGCGCTTTTCAATAACTTCACGGATCTTTTCATAAGATGTCCATGATGGATTGCGTCCTCCATTGGATGCACGGGCACGCAACGAGAACTTGACCACCTCATTCCGGAAATCCTTCGGGTTCGCAATTCCGACGGGTTTTTCTATTTTGGTCAGTTCAGAATTAAGAAGATCACGATTCATCATCTGACCTGTATCTGGATCCTTGAAATCCTGATCCTCGATCCACGCATCTGCATAATCAAGATAGCGGTCGAACAGATTCTGACCATAATCATTGTAACTTTCGAGATAGGCTTTCTGAATTTCATTTCCAAGAAATTCAGCATAACGCGCGGCGAGTTCGGTTTTCAGCATCGCCAGATAAGATGTCTCAATCTCGGCAGGAAATTGTTCCCTACGGATCGAATTTTCCAGAACATACATGAGATGCACCGGATCTGCCGAAACTTCGGTCGAATCATGATTGAAGGTTGCCGAAAGCACCTTATAGGCAAAACGGGTGGAAATTCCGTCCATCCCTTCGTCCACACCCGCAGCATCACGATATTCCTGCATCGTCTTTGCCTTCGGATCAGTCTCCCTGATATTCTCTCCATTATAAATACGCATTTTTGCATATTGCGTTGAATTCTGATGCACTTTCAACCGTGACAGAACAGCGAATTGCGCCAGCATATCAAGCGTGTTGGGTGCAAGCGCAGCATTGCCCAGAGCCGAACTGTCAATCAATTTGCCATAAATCAGCGCCTCTTCCGTCACTCTCAGGCAATAAGGCACCTTGATAACGCAGACACGATCCAGAAAAGCTTCATTGGTCCGGTTATTACGGAAACTCTGCCACTCAGCTTCGTTCGAATGCGCCAGAATGACGCCCTGAAAAGGGATCGAGCCAATATTCTCGGTGCCAACATAATTACCCTCCTGAGTTGCGGTCAGAAGTGGATGCAGCATCTTGATCGGCGCCTTGAACATCTCGACAAATTCAAGAATACCCTGATTGGCTCGATTGAGCCCGCCGGAAAAACTGTAAGCGTCCGGATCGTTCTGGCTGAAGCTTTCAAGCTGACGAATATCAACCTTTCCCACCAGCGCGGAAACGTCCTGATTGTTGTCATCCCCTGGCTCAGTCTTGGCAATGGCGATCTGACGCAGTTTCGATGGATGCATCCTGACCACTGAGAACCGTGAAATATCCCCACCAAATTCGTCCAGCCGTTTCAGCGCCCAAGGGCTTGCGATCCCCGTCAGAACACGACGTGGAATGTTGTAATCCCGCTGGAGCGCCTCCCCCATGATCGCAGGATCAAACAATCCCAAAGGACTTTCAAAAACCGGGCTGATATGGCGACCGGCTTTCAGAACCCAGATCGGTTCACGCTCCATCAACGTCTTCAGACGTTCCCCGAGAGACGATTTGCCACCGCCCACCGGCCCCAGAAGATAAAGAATCTGCTTGCGCTCTTCCAATCCCTGCGCGGCATGACGAAAGAAGCCGACAATCTGCTCGATCGTCTCTTCCATCCCATAAAAGTCTTTGAAAGCCGGATAAGTGCGAACCGTCCTGTTCATGAAAATGCGCGACAGACGTGGATCACGGGACGTATCAACCATCACCGGATCACCAACCGCTTTCAGCATTCTTTCAGCCGCACTGGCATAGCAGGACGGGTCCTCGCGGCAGAGATCAAGATAATCCGCAAGGCTGACTTCCGTTTCCTGATACTGGCTGCGCATCCGGGCAGCGAGAGAAAACACGCCTGAATCTGAAGCCATCAGATATCCTCTCCGAAATTCTTTCCATCCGGAATTCCGGTATGGACGAGACCGGAACTACGATCCGCTTTTGAGATAAACCCGATACAAATTCCTGTTGCTCATCATACTGAAGTCCAAAATCACTCTTCCGGATTCAGTCTGTTGAATCAGTGATTTTTCATGCTCTGAAACCAGAAATGCACATGATGCATTTTCTGTCCCAATTTCAGGCTATCTAAAAAAAAATGCTCTTTTCAAGATAAATCGTCTCCATGTATTCAGGAGACAGCATCCTGTGGCGTTATTGACGCGTTTGTCAGCCACAGGAATGATGCGCAAAAAATCAGAACGAAATGCGCATTCCGTCAAAAGCCGGCTCAATCCCGTCCGGCAAATGTTCCTGCATCCAGTTCCAGTCCATAGCCGGCCCCATATGCGTCAGAACAGTGCGACGCGGCTGGATCCGGGCATGCCATTCAAGAACGCGTTCCAGCCAGGCATGAGAGGAATGAGGTTCTTTCTGGAAACAGTCCACAACCCAAACATCCAGACCCGTCAGACGATCCAGAACATGGTCACTGATTTCCACGACATCCGTGCAATAGGCAAAATTCGCGTGCCGGAACCCGAAGCTGTCGCTCAGACCATGATTTTGCCGGAAGACATCCAGTTCAAAATCAGCAACTTGAACGATGCTGTCCGCGTTCACAGGATGTGACACAAGCCCGGGACGAAAGAACTGCTCCGGTGTCCATGGCCGGAACGCATACGCAAAACGCTCCTCGATTTCATTCAGCGTCACCGCACTGCCCCACGCCTCTACAGGCTTCTGAAGCATCCAGTTCATCGCGCGCACCTCATCCAGACCCGCAATGTGATCAGCGTGCGCATGTGTGTAAAAAACGGCGTCGAAGCGCTCGATTCCGCAGTGGAGAAGCTGGTGACGGAGATCCGGCCCCGTATCGACCAGAAGATTTTTCTGCTCTCCCAGAAGGATGATCGACGAACGACTTCTGTGGTTTTCAGGGGTCGATGGATCACAGGTCCCCCACCGACCGCGCCCTCCATCCCCACCAATAATCGGCACGCCGGATGAACCGCCGCATCCCAGAATCACGACCTCTCGCAGGGGGGATAAGGCCATCCCCGCATCTCTGTCTGTTGCGATACGCTTCACGCCGCGGCCCGCTTGAACAAACGGAAGAAATTCTCCGTTGTCTGCGCGGCAAAGGCTTCAGGTTCCATGCCCCGGGTTTCAGCAACCTTCGCTGCCGTAAAGGCCACATAGCCCGGCTCGTTACGTTTTCCCCGTCTTGGCACCGGCGCCAGATAGGGAGAGTCTGTTTCCACAAAAATCCGTTCAATCGGCGCTGCGGCCGCAACCGAGCGGATGTCTTCACATTTCGGGAAAGTGGCAATGCCTGAAAAGCTTAAATAACCGCCAAGCGCCAATGCTCTCCGCGCCAGTTCCGGTCCTGACGCGAAGCAGTGCAACAGAAAAGGAAAAGCCCCGTTTCGTGCAGTTTCGTCTTCCAGAATGGCCCCGATATCATCATCCGCCGCACGGGCATGAATCACCAAGGGAAGACCGGTCATCCGTGCAGCCCCGATATGTGCGCGAAAATGCTGCTGCTGTAACGGACGGACTTCTTCTCCTCCATGAAAATAATCCAGACCGCTTTCACCAATCGCGATCACTTCCTTCGGCGTGGAAAGCGCGGCCAGAGCCTCGGCCGACAGAAGCTCCTCTTCTTCCACATGATCCGGATGGGTGCCGATCGCACACCAGATTCTCAGATCGGGCCGGCTATGACCCGTAAGCGCCTTCTGCTCTTCATGACGGGAAATCCGCGTTCCGATCGTTACCATCCCATCCAGACCCGCTGCCCGCGCACGATCGAGAAGCTCCGGAAGCTCCTCATGCGTGAAGTGGTCAAGATGGCAATGTGTATCGATCAGGCCAGTCATATCAGTCCGTATTCCTGCAAAATCCGCGAAAAGAGACTCACTGCCCCTTTTCGTCTTCTGCTTCAGTATAACGTGGGAAAATCCCTTTGGGCGCAGGCAACTCACGCCCGGCAGGCAGAGCAACACCAAGAGCCGCAAACGAACGCTCACTCTCCGACACGCCAAGCTGCGTCAGCATGCGGTCCATGCTTTCCGGCATCCAGGGCTGCAGAACGGTCGCAATGATACGCAGTGCATCCGCAAGCACGCGGAGCACATGCCCCATCCGCTCCGGATCGGTCTTTTTCAGAGCCCAGGGCGCCTGATGATCGATATACGCATTGCAGGCCCGGATTATCTTCCAGGTCTCTTCCAGCGCGTCGGTCAGAGCACAACGTCCAACCTGCTCTTCCATCAGCGAAGGAAGCAGTTCCGCCTGAGCCAGAAGATGCGTATCCGCTTCCGTCCGGGCACCTGCTTCAGGCAGGGCACCGTTGCAGTTGCGGGCAATCAGAGACAGGGTTCTCTGCGCCAGATTGCCAAGATCGTTGGCAAGTTCCGTATTCAGGCGGTGAATGAAGGAACGACGCGACAGGTCACTGTCGCCACCGAATGGAACTTCCCGGATCAGGAAGAAGCGCACGGCATCGACACCAAATTCCGACACCAGATCGCGTGGATCAATCACGTTGCCAAGGGATTTGCTCATCTTTTCGCCTTCTACCGTCCACCAGCCATTGGCAAAAATACGTGAAGGCAGTTCAATCCCGGCAGCCATCAAAAAGGCGGGCCAGAAAACCGTGTGGAAACGCGCGATATCCTTGCCAACAAGATGCAGATCAGCAGGCCAGAAAGCCATCAACGGATTATTCGTGTCCGGATATCCCAAGGCCGTCAGATAGTTCGAAAGAGCATCGAACCAGACATACATCACATGCTCGGGGTCATTCGGCACCGGCACACCCCAGCGAAAGCTGGTGCGGCTGATCGACAGATCACGCAGCCCCTGACGCACGAACGACATGATTTCATTCCGGCTGCCGGAAGGTCCCATAAATTCGGGGCGCTTTTCATAAAGCTCCAGCAAACGGTCCTGATAAGCCGAAAGACGGAAAAAATAGGACGGCTCACGCACCCATTCGACAGGAGCCCCTGTGGGCGCAAGTTTCTGGCCATTCGGGCCGTCGATCAGCTCGTCTTCGCCATAGAATGCTTCATCACGCAGCGCATACCAGCCTTCATAGGCTCCCAGATAGATATCGCCACTGGCTGCGACCTTTTCCCAGAGCGCCTGCGCGCCACTCACATGGCGCGGCTCTGTCGTGCGAATAAAATCATCATAGGAAATCTGCATGGTATCCGCCATGGCGCGGAAATCAGCCGAAATTCGATCAGTAAAGGCCTGTGGCGTCTCTCCGGCTGCCGTTGCCGCCTGCTCCACTTTCTGACCATGCTCGTCAGTTCCGGTCAGGAAGTGAACCTGATCACCCGCAAGGCGACGAAACCGGGCCACAATATCTGCCGCCACAGAAGTGTAGGCATGTCCAATATGCGGCGCACCATTCACGTAATAGATAGGAGTAGTAACATAAAAACGACGTGTCATGGCGAACTCGCAACAGTCATGGCTTCAATCAGTGTCTCCTGCCGATCAAGACTGAAACGGGCAGTCTCGGAGGCAAGGCGACTTAACGTTTCCCAGAGCTGGGCATATCGCCCGGCCTGAGGATCTTTCCTGAGGGCATAAGCCCGTGCACGGTCCGCGACAAGATCAGTCATCTGCGTCAGAAACGCCATCGATGCCTGATCATCACGTGCAAAACGATCGGCGATCTCCACAGCCCGCTTGACGGAAACGCCGTCTATCGCCTCCATCGCCAGCACGCGCATTTCAGCAAACCCGTCTGCCAGCATGGTCATGGCGCGCCCAGGCGACCCACCAGCTTCTGCAATAACGCGGTCAAGATCCGCCAGCGCGGCCTCTGGCGCTTCCCGGGCAAGGACACGCCGCATTTCGGAATCCGTCAAGGCATGCAGTGACAACTGCCGACAGCGGCTCCGGATTGTCGGCAAAAGACGACCGGGACTGGTGCAGGTCAGAAGCAGCAGCGCTTCAGGCGGCGGCTCCTCAAGAATTTTCAGAAGAGCATTGGCCGCGTTTCGATTCATGTGATCCGCGCCATCAATCACAACGACGCGCCAACCACCTTCCGCAGCCGTTCGTCGCATGAAGGCGCTGACCGGACGGATCTCATCCGCCACAATCTCCCCCCGCAAGCGCCCACGTTTTTCATCGAAAGAACGCGCAATACTCAACAGATCAGCATGTGTCGCCGCCGAAATACGACGCCCTGCAGGTGAATCCTGCGCTTCTCCGCCCAGCACGATCCGCGCCATCCTGAAAGCCAGCGCTGCCTTTCCCACCCCTTCCGGACCGGCAAGCAGCCACGCATGATGAAGACGCCCGGCCTGAAAAGCATGACGGAACGTTGCCAACGCCTCTTCATGACCTTCCAGAAACAGGGACGCTTCGCGTGGTGCCTCCACCTCAACGTGTCCGCAAGAAAGTCAGGATCATTTCGGCCGCAATCTCCGTCACTTCGGGAATGGCACGGCCATCGGTTTCAATATGCCTGAAACGTGCAGGAGATTGCGCGGAAATCTGCTCAAATCCGTGTCTGACACGTTCATGAAACGCCAGTCCCGCCGTTTCATAACGATCTGTCGCGCCTCCGCGCCCTTCCAGCCGCTTGCGTGCGACTTCGGGTGAAGCAGAAAAGAGCAATGTAAGGTCCGGGGAAATTTTGATCAGCTTCTGCAGATTGTGGATCATCTCCAGAGTATCTGCCTCGCCTCCGGCACGACCATAACCCTGATAGGCCATGGTCGAGTCGGAAAAACGATCGCACAGAACAATCCTGCCCGCATTCAATGCAGGAACAATCACGCGGTCGATATGATCGCAACGCGCCGCAAAATGCGTCATGATTTCTGCACGCGGAGACAATTCCGCTTCTCCGAACAGCAGAAGAGTGCGCAGTGCCTCCGCCCCCGGTGAACCTCCCGGTTCACGGGTCGTCAGGACATCATGTCCTTTCTGACGCAAGGCTTCAGCGACAAGCCGCAACTGGGTTGACTTCCCCGCGCCTTCTCCACCCTCAAATGTTATGAATGCGCCAGTCACAGGACTCAATGCGCACCCAGACCAAGCTTGCGGGAGATGCGTCCACCAAAGCTCAACTGCTGCGTAGCGGCGCCCGCAACCATTGGAATGGAGAAATTCTGCCCGCCATCAATCTGGACAGTAATCGTGCCCAGCTTCTGGCCAATTGAGACCGGAGCCTTCACCGGACTGCTATAATCAGCGGAGATATGCACTCTCGACTGCCAGCCGCGGGGCAATGTCAGAGACAGATCCTGACCCGCATTCCCCGGCACGCTCAGCGCTACGCCATTCCATACAGGAACCTGCGCAACATTTTCCCCTGCCTTCAGAAGGGTTGCCTTTTCAAAGCTGGCGAAAGCCCAGGCCAGAAGGCGTTCACCCTCATGAGCACGTTCATTTGAGGACGCCATACCATTCAGCGCCATCACCACGCGCCGTCCATCCCGCAAAGACGATGCACACAGACCATAACCGCCTGCATCCGTGTGCCCGGTCTTCAATCCGTCAGCCAATCCCTTATCCACCAGAACATTGCGGTTACCCTGGGAAATATGATTGAATTCGAAGTCTTTCTCGGAAAAATAATGGTAATATTCAGGGAAATCACGAATCAGATGCGATGCGATCGTCGCTGTATCACGCGCTGACATGTAATGATTTTCGGCAGGCCAGCCTGTCACATTCATGAAATGCGAATTCGTCATTCCAAGCTTTGCAGCCGTGTCGTTCATCAGGACGACAAACTGCTCTTCTGAACCTGAAATACCTTCGGCCAACACGACACAGGCATCATTACCGGACTGAATGAGCATGCCCTGAATCAGGTTTTCGACGGAAACACTGGAATCGAGCGGAACGAACATCTTCGATCCCTGCATCCGCCAGGCGCGTTCGCTCACAGTAAATGTCTGGTCGAGATGAATCCGCCCGGCACGCAGCATGGCAAAGACGATATAAGCCGTCATCATCTTGGTCAGCGATGATGGCGCCATATGCTCATCAGCCGCTTTTTCCATAAGAACCGCGCCAGTATCATAATCAGTGATACAGACCCAGCGGGCGACCGTATCGACCGGGCCAAGCGGCGTTGTCGCCGGCCCCACCGCGCCATTCACTGGTGTCGAAGCCGCCCCGTCTTCGCTATCCGCAGCAGAAGAAACAGGGTGCCTGGATGCAGGATGATGGCGGTGGGAAGCAGCCATTGCTATCGGAGATATAACAGTCGAAAGGGCTGTACCTGCGATAAATATCCGTCGGGTCTGCACGTGAATTCCTATCTGACAACGATGCGCGCTCCCGTTAGCCCAACGGCCACAGCACGGTCCAGTGCTGCGTCCGCCTCGGCCACGGAAGCAAAGGGGCCTGTAAGGGCAAGCCAACGCCCGCTTCCCGGCGTGGTGGCGGACCAGACGGTTCCACCACCACGTTGGGCAGCAAGTGCCGCATATTGCCTGCCTGTAAACCTGCCCAATTCAATCCAGAGTGTTCCTCCGGTAGCATAGCCCTGCATGACATTCACCGGAAGCTGCATCAGGCTGGAAGAAGCGCCATTCCCGGCAGAAGACGATGCCTGGGCATCCTGCCCGGAAGAACCCAGCGGGCGATCCAGCACTTCACTTTTCACATCGCCAACCGGCGCGGCATCAATCGCTACTCTCGGGCCACCGGGAAGATCTTCAGCGAAGGAACGACTTGCGGGAACATCTTCAATGACCTCGACCCGTGCCGGCTCATTCGTCATTCCCAGAAGCGAAGCCACGCGCGGCGTGACTGACAGCAGCCTGCCACGATGGGTCGGTCCACGATCATTCAGGCGTATTCTGACATATCGTCCGTTATCCAGGTTCCGCACCACAACCACCGCCGGCAGTTGCAGAAATGGATGGGACGCCGTCATGCCCTGGGGATCATAAATTTCACCATCGGCCGTCACGCTGCCAGCTTTGCGCCGATGGTCAATAACCGCCAGACCCGTATCCTGATAAGAAAAATCCATATGAGGGTAATGCCATATACCCTCGCTTTTCCAGGCTGGTCCCGTCTCGAAATGGAGGTTTGCAACCTGCTCCGATTTTTTCTGCATCTGGCAACCGGCAAGCGGGAAGAGCAGCAACAGACCCGTAGTTCCGCAAAAACGAACTGACTTCATGCTGTCATGTTACCTAGAAGCCCTGCTGCCAAAGCATAAAAATCCGAAGGGTTGTAACGGCGGAAAACATTGAAATTATGATAGACCATGAAGGCTTGTCCACCAGCGCCGTCGGGACGAAGCACGGCTCCGGAAATATCCGTCCGCGCAAAGGCGCTGCCGTCTGCTCTCCTGACACCCGCCTTCATCCACGCGCCAAGAGACCGCTCATTCTTGCGACCAAGATCGGCTTGAGGAAGCACTTCGGGAACCTGGATTTCCTGTCCCCATGGCTCCCCCTGCTTCCAGCCACATCGGGCAAGATAATTGGCAATCGATGCCAGAACATCAGGAACACTGTTCCAGATATCCTTCGCACCACCCGCGGGAAAACTCTGGGCATAGGTCAGATAGGCCGATGGCATGAACTGAGGTTGCCCCATCGCCCCGGCATAGCTGCCTTTCATCTCCTCAGGGGCGATTTCACCATCCCCAAGGATCTGCAACGCCTTCATCAACTCGGAACGAAAAAAGGAAGCCCGTCGCCCTTCGAAAGCAAGCGTCGCCAATGCATCGACAATATAGAAGCCACCAGTAATCCGGCCATAGAATGATTCCAGTCCCCAGATTCCGGAAATTCCTTCAACATCAACGCCATAATGCGAGGAAATTTCCTGAAAAAGAGAATGGTTCTTCTTGACGGCTTCCTTGCCGGCAGCAACCTTCGCAGCACTCAGGACCTTGTCACGGTATTGAGCCCAGGTCAGCGAAAATTCAGGCTGATGATGATCAAGGCGTATGACCTTCGCATTTGGCTCCGCCGTCAACGCAAGAGCCCGCCTCACAATCGATGCGGGCACCCCCTTGTCTTCAGCCTCACGCCTCACTCCGGCAAGAAAGGTCGCATAATCGCCGCTTGCAGCCATGGCTCGATCAAACGGGAGTCCAGCCATGGACGCTGTGAGAATAAATCCACGGCGTGACAAAGACGAAAAAGATTTGTGTCCACTCATCCTGATGACCCGTTACTTCTTTTTGACGCCCACACCCGGACGCAGGGGGCGACGCTCTGTCGCACCATACATAATGAAATGAATAAACGGGTTTACACCCACATTTGCGACATCCGGATTGGCCTCAAGATAAGCTCTGGTGTCAAAGAAAGGATTTGGATTGCGACTTTCCAGCCAGCCATGATCCAGATAATGCTGCGCCGCATCGATCCCCAGCAAACCCACATCGGGATACATCGCGACATACCATTCCTTATCAAACCAGAACAGTTCAGCCGGGTAGGTCATGCGATCTGAAGCAGCAAGAGTGGCCTCCGGAATGGAAGATGCCACTTTTCCCGCAACTGGAACCCTTGCCCCGGCAGGCAGACGTTGCCGATGGACGGTGGAATGACGGACATGAGGTTTCGGCGCAGATGTTGTTTGCGTCACGAATTCCACTCCTTAAAACAGACCATTCCGTTTACCCTGCGTCCATAAGGGAAAATATCGCGAAATCAGGGCATGACAGCCCCGGGTTATGACGCAGCCCGCATTGTGCAGCAAGAGCTATCAACGGGATGCAATCCGATCATGCCGAACGCCCTATATGGCTATCGTGATCATAACGTGGCAGAGAGGCAAAATGATGTCTTTTCAGGATCTGTTTCTCCGGATTGGTCACTAATGCTCCCATTCGGTTATCTTTCCGGCAGCCTGTCCCTCCGGCTTTTAATGATCCTGGTCGGCACCTTCATCCTTGAAGACGGCGCCACGATCCTGACAGCCATTGCCGCCAGCGACGGTCAGGTTCCAGTCACCTCCGCACTGGGCACACTTTGGATCGGCATCGTCGTGGGCGACGCAGGACTATATGGCCTCGGCCGCCTCGCCGCCCTGTCTCCACTCTTCAAAAGATGGCGCCCTTCAGTCGATCACGCTCCTGGCGAAAAACGCTGGTGGCATGGGTCGCGGCTTTTCCGGATGGTCTTCATCAGCCGCTTCATCCCCGGAACCCGCCTGCCTTTCTATACAGCCACCGGATTTTTCAGCGCCGGCTTCTGGGTGTTCGTGTCTGCAACAGCAGTCGCAACCCTGATATGGACGACAGCCCTGTTTGGTCTTTCCCTCAGGGTCGGTCACCTCCTTCTGGAATGGATGGGTCCATGGAGATGGCTGGGTATTGCCGGGATGGTTCTGACGACTTTTCTGATCGGGCGTTTTGTCATGAGAAAGCACAAACTCTCCAGCCAGATGGGGACCATATGAGCGATTCCCGCCTTGCTACCGGAGAGAACATGATTGGCCAGAAAAAAAGCGAGAAGAGCGAACTGTCCTTCTTCGAATTCTGGCCAGGCTGGGCTTTCTATACACCGATCGTCATCTACTGGATTGCTCTGGGACTGCGTTATCGCGACCTGAGCCTTCCAACGCTGGCCAACCCCCGCATTCCCACTGGTGGTCTTTGCGGTGAACGTAAAAGCGAAATTCTGAGCATGGCTGGCCCGGTCGCCTCTGCCGTCATCTCTCCCTGGGCCATCATACACACAGGCGACAACGACTATGTCGAGGCAATGGAAGCCATCCAGAAAAATGGAATCAGCTTTCCCGTCGTCACAAAGCCCGACATCGGCTCCAATGGAACCGGCGTGAAACTGAATCATACACCTGAAGAGTTGCAGACAGTTCTCGCATCATATCCACGCAATATCACTCTCATGCTCCAGCAACTCATTCCCTGGGAGCATGAAGCCGGTATTTTCTACATTCGACATCCGGGTGAAAAGCAGGGGCGCATCACCTCCATCACCTTCAAGATCATTCCCTCCCTGACGGGCGACGGACATTCAACAATCCAGGAACTTCTTCTTGCCGATCCCCGCGCAGGACAGGTGCCTCATCTTTATGAGCAGCGGCTGGGTGGCAAATTGAAAACCATTCTGCCCGCAGGTGAAACACTCCCCCTCGTCTTCACCGGGAATCATTGCAAAGGTGCGATTTTCCGCAATGGTGAAGATTTCATCACGCCGGAACTGACAGCCCGCATCGATGCCATCATGCAGGACGTCCCCGATTTTTACTTCGGACGCCTCGATATTCGTTTCAGAAGTTATAGTGAACTTCGTGAAGGAAACGATTTCGGCATCATCGAAATCAACGGCACCGGCTCGGAACCAACACATATCTGGGACGCCAAAACAACGCTCATGGAAGCCTGGGCTTCCCAGTTCTGGCACTACAGAGAAGCATTCCGGATTGGTGCAGCGAATAAAAAAGCCGGATGGAAAAGCGATGGTGTCATCAATGGCTTCAGGGAATGGTTCAAACACCGAGCTCTGATGCGCTCTTACCCCATGAATGACTAGGGATCTGGTCCCGGAATTCATAGATAGAAACATCCGGCATCAGAATAGATGAGGCATATCCTGATCGCGTCTCCACCCTGCTAGTCAGTCCCGTCGCCCTCATTGAGCGTCCAGATTACCCGCACCAAAAATATAATTACTGACCTGCTGTTCCAGGCTGAGCGCCTCCCGGGTGTCGCTCAAACGTGCCCCGGCAACGACCATTTTCTTCGACTTGCCCGGTTCGATCATCAGCACATCCTCGCCTGACAATGTGACGCTACCAACGCTCAGCACACTGTCTTCAGGAATGTTCAAATCCGCATCAACATTGAAGCTGACGATTGCCATATCGCTCTCCGGATCAAGCTTGATCCCGGAAACACGGCCCACTTTCACTCCGGCAATATCGACATCAGCTCCCCTCGCCAGACCATTCGCGGAAATGAAGCTGGCAGAAAGCGGAATGCGGGCCTGACCATGATCTGTCTGGGTTCCATAAGCATAAAGAGCGAATATCGCCGTTCCCACCAGCACGAGGCTGCTGAAAACGATGCCCCCGGCATTTTCCGTTCGCCTCATGCGGGATAGTCCCTTCCTTGCCCTGATGCTCATTCCAATCCGCAGAATTGCGGGCCGATCAACTTGCCATGAAAGAGTAGCACGACACATCCGCACGGTGAACGGGCCTTGTTGCAACGAAATTCACCACATCCGCCGTTGGAACAGCGCCTGTTCTGGCCTAGACAGAAAGGAACATCGTGCCGGCGGAGTATCTTCGTTACGGAATTTCAAAAGGCTGAGACAGCGGAGCATGCCCATTCCATGACACTTGTGCAGACCATCATTATCGCCATCGTGCAGGGTATGACCGAACTGTTCCCCGTCAGCAGTCTGGGGCACGGAGTCCTTCTGCCCGCCCTGCTGCATTGGCCCTTCAGCACGCGGGACGAAATCTTCCTGCCCCTTCTGGTCATGCTGCATCTGGGCACTTCCGTCGCCCTGCTGGTGTTTTTCTGGCGTGACTGGGTGGCGATTTTTCGTGGCGTGCTCGGGATTGATGCCGGACAGAGACGTGTCGAAAGTTTCAGAATTCTCTTCCTGCTCATCATAGCCACCATACCTGCGGTCATCTTTGGTGGTCTTTTCGAACATATGATCCGCCGTTTGTTCGTTACGCCAATCGCGGCAGCAATTTTCCTGATCGTCAACGGTTTCATGCTGATCGGCGTGGAAAGACTGCGCGCGCGTGCCCTGAATTCCTACGCACAGCCTGAACGCCCCATTGCTTCACTCTCCGCCCGGGACGCGCTGATCGTCGGTATCTGTCAGTGTTTTGCCTTCTTCCCAGGAATTTCACGCTCCGGCGCCACGATCGCAGGTGGACTGCTTCGTGGCCTGCATCATGATGTTGCCGCCCGTTTCTCCTTCCTGATGGCTGAACCGGTTATTCTGGCAGCAACGGTCCGGGAAGCCTTCAAGATGCGGCATATGCAGATCGCTCCCGAGATGATGCATGCTGCCCTTATCGGTGCTGTCGTTGCAGGAGTAACGGCACTGATCAGCACGGCGCTGATCATGCGCTATCTCCGTGATCATGATCGCTGGGCACTTACGCCCTTCGGCATCTACTGCATCATCGCAGGCGTCGGAGCACTCGTGTTTCTGAATGGTTTTGGCTGAGCAATTCCGTTACACATTCATAATGTCATTCGGCCAGCGCTGCTGGCCTACTATCCGCGTAAATGTGGACAGACTTCTTACGGATTCCATTTTCCCCGATGACCACGCAAAGAAAAATTTCCGGCAGCCCGACCCTGCGCAAATCCATAGAGCAGATTCACACAGAAAATGCCTCACATGGTCTGACCCGCTCCCTGAATGCGGTTCAGCTGACCATGCTTGGTGTCGGATCCACCATCGGCGCCGGTATTTATGTCATGACCGGAACTGCAGCAGCCAATTATGCAGGACCTTCCATCCTGCTCTCCTTTCTGGTCGCGGGGCTGGCCTGCCTGTTCACGGCCCTTTCATACAGCGAACTGGCGTCAGCCATGCCGGTATCCGGCTCGTCCTACAGCTATGCCTATGTCTCCCTCGGAGAACGCTGGGCATGGTGGACCGGATGGCTTCTACTTCTGGAATATGGCATTTCATGCGCCGGTGTTGCTGCCGGGTTTTCCGGCTATGCCGTCAGCCTGCTGCATGATTTTGGCATCATCATCCCCGATGCTTTGACCCACACGACCATACATTCAACCCTCACCCCCTCTGGCATGGTTGCCGATAGCGGCTGGCGACTGGATGCTGTAGGGGCCGGAGTTATCCTGTTTGTCACGTTCTTTCTTGTTCGTGGCATTCAGGAATCCGCACGAATCAACACCGCCGTCGTCTTCCTGAAAGTCGGCGTTCTGCTCATCTTCGTGCTTGTTGGCATCCGCGCAATCCATCCGGAATACTGGCATCCGTTCATCCCTCCCTCCGAAGGGGCTTTCCGCTACGGTATCGGCGGAATCTTCCGCGCAGCGTCACTCGTCTTCTTTGCATATGTCGGATTTGAAGCCGTCTCCACGGCCTCCGCCGAAGCTATCAATCCCCGCAAGGACGTGCCCACAGGAATCGTTCTTTCACTGGTCATCTGCACTCTGGTCTATATCTGCGTGGCCGCCGTGCTGATCGGCGTCGTGCCATGGCGCACTCTCGATGTTGCCGATCCACTGGCCCTCGCCGTCGATGCCATGGGCATGCCTTCTCTTACCATCATCGTGAAGCTGGGCGCTGTCATCGGCCTCTGTTCCGTCCTTTTCGGATTGCTCTATGCCCAGAGCAGAATCTTCTTCACGATTTCACGCGATGGTCTGATCCCGCAGATCTTCTCCCAGCTCCATCCCAGATTCAACACACCTTGGCTGGGCGCAATCCTGCTGGGGCTGTTTGTCGCACTGGCAACAGCCACACTGCCAATCGACATTATCGGCGATCTGGTCAGCATCGGCACGGCATCTGCCTTTGGCGTCGTCTCTTTCACTGTCATCTGGGATCGCAATACACGTCCGGATGGAGAACGCCCCTTCAAGGTTCCTCTGGGGGGCGTAACAATCGGCGGCGTGTGGATTGGTATTGTCCCCGCACTGGGCATTCTGTTCTCCGTCATCATGGCCGCCCCACTTTTCATCGATGTGCTGCGTGATTTCACAACAGGAAACCGGACGCCGCTGATCCTTCTGGTTCTCTATTTCACCACTGGGGCCCTGATTTACCGTTTCTACGGCCGTCAGAACTCCAGACTGGCGGCCTCCAACCCCATGATCGGGAAATAATATTTTTCAGACGCTTGACGCATGACGCGAAGCGCGATAATTCACCGCCACCCGGCCAGATGGCGGTGTAGCTCAGCGGTAGAGCAGGGGAATCATAATCCCTTGGTCGGCGGTTCAAATCCGTCCACCGCTACCAGCTGGCCGGGTATTTTCCCTGAAAATCAAGCATCTGCTTCAGATGACAATATTTCCCTCAGAGGCTTTCAGCTTTATCCAGCATGTGGAAATATTTCAGGATGAAAGCCCCCCTCGCCATCGTGACCATGGTTTATAACGAGCCTGATTTTCTTCCTATCTGGCTCAGGCACTATGCCAGACATGTTGATGAAACCGCCTGTTACATCATTGATCATGGCTCCGATGACGACAGCACAGATGATATCGGAAGCGCCAATCGCATCCGCATTCCACGCTCACCCCAGAATGATACACTCAGAGCAGAATTCATCTCCGACTTCTGCTCCACTCTTCTCTGCTGGTACGACGCCGTTATTTATGTGGATGTTGACGAACTGCTCGTCCCCGATCCCGCGCGCTGGCACACGCTGAAAGACTATGCCGCAGCCCTTCCACCACATCAGATTGTGACAGCCATCGGTCTGGACATCATTCATCGCCCCGGTGATGAGCGGCCTTATCTTCAAAATGAAACCATCAGCTCGGCCCGAAGCTTCGCACGCTTTTCCAGCGCAATGTGCAAACCCGCTCTGATCCGGCGAGCAACCCGATGGAGCCCGGGTTTTCACTGCACCAATGCTCCCCCCATATTCGACGATCTGTTCCTGTTTCATTTGCGCTATGCCGACCTCGATATTGGCCTGAAACGCCTTCAGCGCACACGGAGTCAGCCGTGGAGCGAGGCAAGCGCAGGCAGCCATCAACGCATGCCAGATACGGATTGGGAAAACATGCTACGTGGCATGTCCGCCCTTCCGGAAGAGGAGAGCGTTGATTTCCACAAAGATGATCCGGTTCTCAGCATATGGATGGACAAGGTTCTGGAAAGCTGCATCGGACGGGAACAGGAAACCTACCGCATTGATCTTCACATCTCCGGGGACAGATTGTGGCGTATTCCAAAAAAATTTCTCGGAGCTTTCTGACAGAACATTTTAACTTCTGACGAAACATTACCCGTAAATGACGAAAGGTGTTTCTGTGCCCATCTGATCCCCTCGTCTATTGTCGCCCACCGGCTCGGTTGCCTAATCTTCAGGATAGTTCTCGTTCATGCAAATAATGAATAATAAGGATGACGCTGAATGATTGTTAACAAACGACTGGGCTTTCAGATTATTTTAAGGGAAAGCCTCGGTGTCCTGCTCCTTCTGGGGGCATGGGATCTGATTGTCGTCATTCTCTATCAGGTATTTCATCAGGAATGGATGGAGCAGCCAACCCTCCCCATCTCCCTGATCGGTTCGGCACTGGCGCTGGCCATGGGCGTGCGCAACAATACCGCCTATGGACGCTGGTGGGAGGCCCGGACTCTCTGGGGCGCCATCACAAACAATTCGCGCTCTTTCGGACGTCAGGTCGGCACGATACTCAGGAATCGCCCGGATCTGGCCATGGCCATGGCAGCCTATCCCCACGCTCTTCGCACTGCCTTGGGCAAGATAGATGCCTCCTCAGACGTAAAACGCCTTCTGCCTGCGGAAATGGCCGCCAGAATTGAAGGCTGGAATAACAAGCCCAATGCCATTCTCTATCAGATCGGCCTTGGTGTTTCTGAAGAAGTTGCCAGACAAAATATCGATGGCGCCATTCATGCCCCGATCGATCGCATTCTTTCCGATCTGGCGAATGCCCAGGGGGGGCTCGAACGCATCCGGAACACCCCGCTCCCCATTCAATATTCTCTCGTCCCGCGCGTGCTGGCCAACGTCTTCTGCATCATCCTTCCACTTTCCACAGTTCAGACCCTTGGGTGGATCACGCCTCTTGGGTCCTCACTGGTGGGACTGCTTTTCATCGTTCTTGATAAAACAGGTGGAGATCTTGAAGAACCATTCGGCAACACGCCGCATGCCCTCCCCATGAAGAGCATGGCAACGACGATCGAAATCGATCTGATCCAGCCGATCGGGGGCGTAGCACCGACACCAATACGCGCGATAAACGGCATTCAGCCCTGACAGACTGAAGGAAAGCTGCGCTTCCGCGAAGTGAGGCTTGGATCAAGCCTCACTTCAGACGCATTATTTCCGCTTGGGAGCCGGTGTAGCGCCAGCCGTAAAGCCCAGAGTACGGAAAGTCTCTTTCATATGAGGCGGCAATTCCGCACTGACCTCCATCCAGCCACCGGCGGGATGAGGAAAACGGAGATGCCGCGCATGCAGATGAAGGCGATCCGTAAAGCCCTCAACATGCACTTTCTCTCCGCCATATTTCGGATCACCGATAATCGGCGTTCCGATTGACTCACAATGCACGCGCAACTGATGCGTCCGCCCCGTCAGTGGCGACAACGCCAGCCACGAAAATTTCCGGGCAGCAGAATCAACCGTCTCGTAATCCGTTTTGGCAGACTGGGCATCCGTGTCGGAACGATCCGCGGGAACAACCAGAGCGTTGGGACCAGCGCCCAAACGTGCAAGCGGTTGATCAATTTCACCTGACATCGGCTCGGGTCGCCCCACGACCACCGCCCAATATGTCTTTTTGACATCACGACTGCGGAACATCGCCGCAAGCTTCGCCGCTGTGCCCGGCGTCCGTGCCAGCAGCAGAAGACCGGAGGTGTCCCTGTCGATGCGATGGACCAGACGCGGCCGCGGATCGTCACCTTCCCGCAAACCATCCAGCATCATGTCGACATGTTTCGTAATGCCGGGACCGCCCTGCGTTGCCAGACCGGAAGGCTTGTTCAGCACGATAATATGCTTGTCGCTCCACACGACCATCTGTCGGATTTCACGAACCAGCCGCTCATCCAACGCGCGCGGCTCCTCCCGTGCGGGACGGGTCGAAGGAGGAATGGGCGGAATGCGAACGCTCTGCCCGCTTTCCAGACGCGTATTTGCCTCGCAACGACGTCCATCCACACGGATCTGACCCGTGCGGCAAAGTTTCTGCAACGCTCCCTGCGTCAGATGCGGGAAATGCCGCCGGAAAAACCGATCAAGGCGAATATCCGCATCGTCCTCGCTAACGGTCAGCATTCCTGCACTCATTCCCGAGCCTTCCCTTCACTATCACTGCTTCGCCCGCCTCGCAGCCCACACGTCCAACCGACGGCGTATTTCCTGTTCATATCCACGACCGGCTGGAGCGTAAAAAACCTGTCTGGGCATTCCGTCCGGAAAATAATTCTGGCCGGAAAAAGCTCCTTCCGCATCATGGTCATACGCATATCCCTTTCCGTAACCGATATCTTTCATCAGTTTCGTCGGAGCATTCAGGATATGCGCCGGCGGCATCAGGCTTCCTGTGGCTTTCGCCGCCCGACGTGCCGCACCATAAGCCTTGTAAACCGCATTTGACTTCGGAGCCGTCGCCAGATGCACCACAAGCTGTGCCAGAGCAAGCTCCCCTTCCGGAGAGCCAAGCCGCTCATAGGTTTCCCACGCGGCAATAGCAAGAGGCAACGCCGAAGGATCCGCAAGGCCAACATCTTCCGCAGCAAACCGCGTCAGCCGTCGGGCGATATAGCGCGGGTCTTCTCCTCCCTCCAGCATTCTCGCGAACCAGTATAATCCGGCATCCGGATCGGAACCACGAAGCGACTTATGCAGGGCCGAAATCAGGTTGTAATGTTCTTCTCTGTCCTTGTCATAAAGCGCCGCCCGCTTGGCCAGCAAGGATGCCAGCTTTTGCGCATCAATCGCTTCAACCTGTCGGAAGGACAGGATCTGTTCCGTCATGTTCAGCAGATAACGCCCATCACCATCTGCCATCGCCCGCAAAACGGACCGCGCTTCCTCAGTCAGCGGCAAAGGACGTCCTGCAATTTCCTCTGCCCGCACCAGCAAGGCCTCCAGCGACGGATCATCAAGTCGCCTTAGCACCATGACCTGACAGCGCGACAACAAGGCCGAATTCAGGGCAAAGGACGGGTTCTCCGTCGTGGCCCCCACCAGCACAACTGTCCCATCTTCAACAACCGGCAGAAATCCATCCTGTTGCGCCCGGTTGAAACGATGGATTTCATCGACGAACAGCAGCGTTCCCCGCCCTGCCCGCGCATATTGCCGGGCCTCGTCAAACGCTTTCTTCAATTCGGCAACGCCGGAAAATACCGCTGAAATCTGTGTGAAGCGCAAACCCGCGGCCTGCGCCAGAAGACGGGCAATCGTGGTCTTTCCACAACCGGGGCCACCCCACAGGATCAGGCTGGCCAGCGATCCCCGCGCCAGCATCAGGGTCAGCGACCCTTCCGGCCCCAGAAGATGCGATTGCCCGACAACATCTTCCAGCCTGGCCGGACGCAGCCTGTCTGCCAGAGGACGCCGCGTGCCTGGCTCAGGCGTATCTGCGGCCCTCCCGTTTCCAACGGATAGTGAGGGCTCTGCAACACCAAACAAATCATTGTCGGCACCGGATGCCAGAAAATCCTTGCCAGAATCAGACATCAGAACGCCACCGGATCAGAAGATAATACCTCATAATCTGTATAGATTAGCGCTGAATGATCTTCGCCGCTGCCTTCAATTTCACACGGCAGGCAGAAAACTAATTTCCGACAAGTTCGCTCACATGCAGACAGATGCCACTCATCAGAGCAACAAACAGGATCGCGCCGCACATCCGCAGCAGATCAAAAACAGCCGAACGGTCCATTTTCTCATCCAAAGGACGCGATACATCTGCAGACACAGCATCATCAGTCATCGTGTCCGTCCTTTTCTGATGGAAACAGAATACCTTAAAAGTTTACACGTCACCGATTTGTCATATTACAGTTTCTTCCCTTACCGGAAGTAAAAAATACGTTGATATTTTTGCATTCTCCCCACTTGCGGGTTCCAGCCCCGTGGGATAAGACCGCGTCAGCAAAAGCGGGTGCGTAGCTCAGCGGTAGAGCATCGCCTTCACACGGCGGGGGTCACAGGTTCAATCCCTGTCGCACCCACCACGCTTTCCTCAGAAAATAACGGATTTCTGGGAGATATTTTTTTGAGATATCTCGCTCTACGGTTCATTGAAGTTCATTTCGAGCCGTTGAAGTTCATTCAGAACCATCAAAATCCGTGCAAAAACCGTGCAGCCCCGCTGCCTGGAGAGAATCGGCTTTTGAGCTATTGGAAATCTCCTAATCGTTCAGGGTTTCCTGATGCCAGCCACCCGAGCCTCTCTGGCCCTTTATGCTTGACTGGAATTTCACATGACATGCTCCCCTTTTTGTATCCACTCAAAAGGAGAGTTCCTGCCAGTCAACCAGAACCTGTCGGGCATGACTGAGGGAGGTGAACAGCGTTTCGTTGAAGCATTCATCCCTCAATCGGCCGTTGAAACTTTCGACAAACCCGTTCTGCTGCGGTTTCCCCGGGCAATATAATGCCATTCGATCTTTATCTCATCGGCCCAGTTCAGGATGGCATGGGATATGAATTCCGTCCCGTTGTCGCTGACAATCATGAGGGGTTTGCCATATCGCTCCACCAGAACCGTCAGTTCCCGCACCACACGTCCGCCTGACAGCGATGTGTCGGCAATCAATGCCAGGTTCTTGCGACTGAAATCGTCGATAACAGCCAGAATGCGGAACCGGCGGCCACAGATCAGGGTATCCGAGACAAAATCCAGGCTCCAGCGCTTGCCCTGGTTCCTGAGGGATGGTCACAGGAGCACGCGTCCCCAGAGCCCACTTGCGGCCACCCCGACGGCGAACTTTCAGACCTTCCTCTGGGTCAAAGGCGGAACAGCTTCTTGTGATTGAGGCTGAACCCTTCCCGCCCCATAAGATATCCAAAGCGGAGTCTCTGGCCCGTCAGATCCTGCAGGCGCTGGCGTATCTGCCCGAGTGAAAACATACCGCGCAACATGTCTGGCAAGACCAATAACAGCACAAGCGCGATGCTCACTCAGTTCCAGAGCCTCCCGAATGTGTCGGATCGCCTGCCGTTTGACGACAGGCCTCACCACTTTTTCCAACAATTTCCTTCAGTGCGGCATTATCCAGCATCGCATCCGCCAGAAGACGTTTCAGACGGGTATTTTCATCTTCCAGCGCCTTCAGTCGTTTGGCCTCAGACACTTCAAGGCTACCATAGCGGCTCTTCACATTTGTAAAACGTCGCGTCACTGATCCCATGTTTGCGGCAAAGATCAAAGACCTTCAGCCCAGCCTCCTGTTCCTGCAGTATTCCTATGATCTGCTCTTCAGTAAAACGACTGCGCTTCATCCGTCCGTATCCTCACCGATCGAACTCTACTTTTAAATGGGCACATTTCCGGGGGGTACGTCACAGTTCATCGCTCGATATCGCGTGGCCGTCGGCTTACTCATGATACCCAGCTAACAAACTGGATCAAACGAGGAATCTTTTCCCCATATTTGCATAACAAAGCTCGCCAGTCACCAGTAACGCATGGATAAAACACTAACGATCGTCAGTGCGTCAATAATCCAATAAACACTGATAGCAACAACTGCGACTTGATGCAGGGCAACAAAGGGAATGATCTGTCCCTCTTCTTTCATCTGAGGGAACAGAAGTGCAAAAAACGGCACGATCGGCAGAAAATAACGCCCCTGCACACCGTCTACACTCAAATTTCCTACCTTTGTCCAGATGATATAAAGAGAAAGAAATATGGCGCCTGCGGTAGCAAGAATGGACAGAACTGTTACGGCAGAAATAAGCTTACTCTGCGGAATAACCTCCTTACTCAGAAGGGAAGATGCAGAGATAATGACTGAGAGAAATAATGTTGCTAAGGCGAGATTATAGAAAGCATGCGGTAACGGAGCATCAAGCCAACCGAGAACACCAACCCACTCCCTTATATAGTTATAACCGTTCTGTTTCAGCGTATTCACAGCCAGCGTTGGTATCATCGTAAGATGTGTCAGAACCCAATGAATCTGCCCACTATCGGATACTCCTTTATCCGGAAGAAACTGTATTTTGACGGGTTTGATGCCTATCCAACTCCAGATTCCTACAAAAACGAGCCCCAGAGCAAAGGGCAATAGAGCAAGCCACTTTTTTTTGTCGAGCATGAGAATTGCTGGAATAAGTGCGCACATCAGAAGAGGCGGTTTGCTGACCGCCAACACTGCGAAAAGAAAACTGAGTAATATCCAATTTTGAAAACTGATTTCAGTCAGCCTGTTAAAACGCGTAAGGATGCTAGAGGCCAGAATAGCGAGGCTGATCAAAATTCCGTCCTGCGAACAAGACGCCGCCAAGGCCATTGTCATAGGCATACTTGCGATAACAGCTAGAAAGAGCGCCCCACGACGCGCCAGGGCAATGGCGATCGAGCAGACACAAACCGTAAGAAAGCCGTTTACAAGTCTGACCGCATAGCTTGTTTGGAAGATAGTCATACGGGTATGCCTCGCCACCCATATTGTCGCAGCGCTGGGAATGTATGTAAACGGCGCATAAATGACAGTAGTGCAAAACCCGATGAAAGTTCTCTCCTTATTCCAGTGAACATTCCTGAGAGAGTCCATTACAATCGGGGAAGCTCTACGGTCGGGATGAAAGGGTAAGTCATCAAAACCTGTATAACCGGACGTAAAATTGCTCGGCAACATGCCGCCGCTGTCACTGGCAGCCGGGGATAGGAGCTGACCGATGATCAGACCTTCAGACAACATTACGCCACGTGCAAAATGCGTCTGTTCGTCCGGTGTTTGCCCGGGTGGAGTAATGAAAGTGCAGATCACAACCATGATCGATGCAAAGAAGAAATAGACGGCAGATAAAGGAAAGGGGCGGCACGAAAGCATATTGCGTATCAACATTAAAAAATTCACAGCAGATTAGATCCATATCCGAAATATTTTTGAACAATACATGCATGCTGTGATTCATCAATCTCTGCAAAGAGAGGAAGTGAAAGACGTAAAGTGTTCCCCAAAAATAGAACCGTTAGTTAAGTTGGAAACGTGTGGCTCTGCCCTACTTGTCAGGCTATGAGACGTCGTCTTTCTGGCCCCATAAAGGAGCTGCAGCGCGGGAGGCTGTGGAGGCCGTCGGTGCCAGATCAGCTTTTCCAGCTTCTTTTCAAAATTTTACGCACGCTTCCGACAAACGCATCCCACCCTTTGAGCTCTCTATCGTCAAATTCAAGACAATACTCTTTCATTTGCAGTGACGACTCTTAAGCCCAGCAAAAGTCATACGATGCTTTTGAGTAGGGTTTTTAAGACGTTCGTGCACAATCTCAATAAGCTGGGCATCGTCGTCTGTGACAAGCGTGAGCTTGACCGGAGAACGGCCCGTTTCAACAATAATGCGAGAGTGTCGCGTAGTGCGTCAGAAAGTGAATTATCTTGATCGGACAGGATGTTGTTTGATAAACTCAAGATCTGATCTTGACTTTTATCTCATCGAAATTGCCCTGATCATTGGTTATGAGAGCCTCCGCATTTCCTGCATTACGGGGCCATCGTCCATGACGGCAAAGTAACGACATGTACGTTACCATCGTCCAATGCCGTTTCTGCAAGACGCACAGTAAAATCGCCAGCAGGCACATTCCAGCAATCATGCACAACATCGAAATGTGCAAGAATACGCGGATCAAGCGTCACGTTTGCCTCTTTGCTCTCACCGGATGCCAGCGCAATACGTTGCCAGCCCGCCAGTCTACGGCCACCCCCGTCTGGGAGAGTCACATAGATCTGAGGGACAGCAACGCCTTCGCGCTGACTCGTATTCGTGACAGTGAAGCTAACTGTTAAGGCCTTCTGTTCTGGGTGAACCTGATAATTGCTCAAGTGGAATTGTGAATAAGACAGCCCGAAACCGAAAGGAAACAATGGTTTCTGTTTCTGGCTATCGAACCAGCGATAACCAACTTCGCTCCCTTCGTCATAGAAGAGTTCCTGATCGGTGTGAAACTGCACTTCATAGACAGTTCTCGCGTCTACACCAGGAATCTCCGGATGAGGAGTTTGCGTGATCGCCTGCGGGAAAGTCATGGGAAGATGACCCGAAGGATTGGCATCACCATAGAGCAGGCGCGCAATGGCCTGTCCGCCTGCCGCACCTGGATACCAAGCCTCCATGATGCCCTCGACATCATTTACCCACGGCATATTAACCGGATTGCCTGTTTCGAGAACAACAACGACATGGTGGTTATTATGCGCTAATGCGGCGATCAAATCGTCCTGTTTATCCGGAAGCGCCATATCGGAAGAGTCGATGCTTTCAACCGACCATTTGGTTGCAAAAACCACGACGGCATCAGCGTGACGTGCTGCATTACTCGCACGTGCGATATCTGTCCCGGGATCATATGTCACAAAACCCGCCCCAAGAGCCTTCATGGCCTGTAATGGAGACGAGCGAAAATATACCGGCGCGCCGGGCCAGGGAAGATTGGCGTCGTTCAACGGAACTGCGTTTCCACCGATCGCTGGAACCTGCGCTGACCCGCCGCCCGAAAGGACCCCAACATCAGCATGCCCCCCGACCACCAGAACATGCATCTCCCGACGAAGCGGAAGAATATTATGTATATTCCTCAGCAGAACTGCGCCTTCTTCTTCATCTTTTTGAGCAACGGCCATGTCAGCTGCAACGTCAATCGGGCCCATCAATGGGCGATGCGCGGGAAGACCAGCATCATACACCGCATAAAGGATGCGTTGCGCCATATCTGATATTCGGGCTTTGGGGACTTCTCCCTTGTTGACAGCATCCGCCAGCATTTTTCCGAAGAAGAGGCGTGAATCGATCGTATTTCCAGACGACTCTTGGTCGAGACCGGCGAGCGCGGCACTTACGGTCGTGTGGTCAGCGCCCCAGTCGGACATGACGAAACCAGGATAATGCCAATCCTGCTTGAGGGTCTTGCTCAAAAGATATGAGTTCTCACAAGCATAGAGATCATTCACACGATTGTAGGAACACATCACCGACCCCGGGTGTCCCGTCTCAATGGCAATTTCAAAAGCCAACAGATCGCTTTCTCTCATGGCTTGGGGGCTAATATTGGCGCTCATAGTCATCCGCGAAGTTTCGAGATCGTTCATCGCGAAGTGCTTGACGGTAGAAATGACGTGCTGGGATTGAATGCCCGCGATTGTCGCCCCAACGATACGTCCTGCAAGCAACGGATCTTCGCCCGCATATTCAAAATTACGGCCGTTGCGTGGATCTCTGGTCAAATCCGCGCCACCTGCCAGCAGAACGTTAAAACCCGTGCGCCATGCTTCAGAACCAATCATCCGACCGGCTTCGCGCGCCATATCTGGATCCCAGGTCGCGGCAGTCGTCAAACCCGCAGGCAGCGAAACAGCAATCCCGTGAGGACGTACATGACGAGGATCTCCGACGCCTAATCCTGCATCGGAATATTCAAGATTGGGGAGACTGAGACGCGCAGGAAATTTGAGGAAGGCGGCAGAACCAAGAGCCCCTTCAGGGATGGAAGCTGCACCAAAACCACCGCCATCCCTGCTATAGACGATAGCCAGCTGTTCCTCCAGCGACATCGATTTGACGACTTGGCTGGCCCGCTCGGCTGGCGATTGAGCAACTGCGATATGTGACGACAGACAGACAGTGACGAAAGCAATCACGGGAGCGAAACATGGCCGGATAAAGGATTGCATCGTTAAGTTCCCGTGCTGTTGTCGGCTATGCCACTATCATAAATGCTTATCCTATTGTGATTTCGTAACGAATCTATTGTCAACCCAGGCACGTTACGTCGCCTGAAACGACAGCACATCCCTCACCTCCCCATGCATCCCCTGACAATCGGCGCACAATCCGCATGCTGACCGGATAGCCTTCTGTCAGGGCCTACATAGACAATCCGCGTCACTCCTCCCGCGTCGAGATGGAAAACGATGACGAAAGCAGCGTCGGGATATCGGGATCGAAGAGTCTTTGACGACCCGCTTCCAGACCAAGAATTTCCTGCGAACGGATCATCATCAGAGCGTCAAACATCTTGCGCAGCCCAAATGTTCCATTCGGTTCATGCAGAACGCTGCGGCTGAATGGAAGGACGTTCATGCGCTCATGAAATGGCAGAGACAACCTCTCATGATGAGAAAACCCAGCATGATGTCAGAGCCGTCAGAAGTAGGTTTCGAGCCCAGCCCGAAGCGCTATCTCCGCAGAAGAAAGTCTACCGCTCCTCATTACACAGAAACGATCGACACTGATCATCTGCCTATCAAAAGCAGACAGGCAGAGATAGGGAGAAAACGGAAAGTCCCTTTGGCACGGCCAATTCATTTAAAGCGAAATACCCCTTTTCGCTTTCCCCATCACAGGAAATGGGCCACTCATGCGGCCCGAATGCTTATATGGTGATCGTTCCGAAAATGCGGGTAACCACATTCCCACCGATCCAGATATCGTCACTAATTTTTTTAACGAAGATCTGCCCGGCTCTTTGTAACGCGGCTCCCTGACGCGCCACATACTGCGTCGGTGCAATTCCGCTTTCAATCAACCATTGAGCAATCCCGGCATTTAGACTTCCAGTCACTGGATCTTCCCATCCCTGCCCGTCTCCGACAAAGGCTCGCACCTCAAACTGGGCATCCGTACCGTCATGCACGGCGTCCCATGGACCGACAATACCTACGTAATGTCCCTTCAGCGCCTGCCAGTCTGGTTGCACGGCCAACACATCCCTGCGGCTGCGTAGTCGCAGGGCTATCCAGCCAGGACCATTATCTACCCACTGAGCATCTACAATATCCTGAGATACCAGACGTAAAGCCCTGAGTGCATGAGCTAAATCATCCTGCTCGACCGGGCCGCTCCGCCGCCTTGACGGAGCGGCAAAGGCCAATCGATCAGCCTGCTTGCGCACTGGAACAAGACCGACACCGCATTCCTGTATGATCACATCGGATTTCGACGCTTTTCCCAAAGACTGCCAGACAAACGCGCTTCCAAGTGTCGGATGCCCGGCAAAAGGCAGTTCAGTCTGTGGGGTAAATATCCGCACACGATAATCTGCATCGGGTTGCGTCGGCCTCAGAAGAAAGGTCGTCTCGCTGAGATTCGTCCAGTTCGCGATCTGCGCCATCTGGGCATCGGACAATTCATCAGCCCCGACAATAACGGCGAGAGGATTGCCACGAAAGGGCTCGGTGGCAAAAACATCCACCTGTCGGAAAGTAAGCTCCATGGTCAGTGTTCCTGCATTGTAGGGCCGATCCATGGATCGATTGCATCGGCCAGATGTGTCAGTGTCGGGCTGTGAAAGGCGGCCACCGTTCGGTTAAAGGTTTCATGATGACAATCTGATCGCATGATCAGTTCCTGCGTCGGAATGGAAAGGCCATTCATGGCCCCGCAGGCTTTTAGCGCGGCTTTGTCGATCCTGATCAGAAGGCGCCGTGCCCTGACCGGATCGCTCAGATCCTGACGACCATAATAGACATACACCGGATCAGGACTGTCTTCGGCCTCCTGCGCCGAGGCTGATCCATGAATGGTCATGAGAAGCAACAATCCTGCGAAAATGACGCAGAACACTCCTAGTGCTTTCGCTATTTCCGGGAGCTGTGTGGAGATGCTGGCTTCAGGCCGCAGACGTGCGATGTTCGTGACTGATTGCGACATAGGGAAAGCCCATATTGTTATAGTACAATTGAGACGAATCGATTCGATTGTTCTAGATTGACAACTTCAGAAAAGAGTTCAATCACTATATTGTCCTATCTCAATGATGCCGATGGAGCCGGATATGTGGCAACCCGAACTTCTATCCAGCCCCATGCCGCTATATGAGCGGCTTGTTCTGGCCCTGGCGCACGATATCCAGACCGGACGACTAACTCCCGGCACAAAATTCGTTCCGACTGGGTGTCAGCGTAGGAAGCGTAACGCGGGCCTATGCGGAAGCGGAACGGCGAGGATTATTGTCCGCTCATGTTGGGCGTGGATCGTTCGTACGGGGGGCATTACCAGTCGTTCCGGATGTCCCCTCAATCGAGCGTGGTTCTGTCGCAGGACAAAACGGAAATGGGCCGATCGATTTACGGTGCAATACCCCACCACCCGTTTCTCTGATGGCGGATCTGCACGCCGCTTTGTCTGCACTCATGACGCTCGGAGCGCTGGATCCTGCCGTGCATTACGTTCAGGGCGCGGGTTTGGCACATGTCCGCAAAGCCGGAGCGCAATGGATCGCCCGGCATTATGGTCTTGATTTTGACGCAGGGAACCTGATCCAGTGCAACGGTGGCCAACACGCTATTGCGCTGGTTTTCTCATCCTTCTGCGCTGCCGGCGATACAGTTCTGTGTGAGTCCTCAACGTTTTACGGCGCACGCATGGCGGCGGACCATCTGGGCCTGAAGCTGCGAGGGATACCGATGGATGACGAAGGGCTGTTGCCCGAGGAGGTTGACCGGGCAGCAGCGGAAACCGGTAGCCGTCTGCTCTTCACACTACCGACGCTTCATAATCCGACCACCCGGACAATGTCGGAACAGCGTCGGCAAGAAATCGCAGCTGTTGCGCAAGCACGTGATCTGCTGATTCTGGAGGACGATGCTTACTACGCTTACTCCCAGCGCCCGCGTCAGATCGTGTCCTACGCGCCCGAGCGGACATTGTATCTTGCAAGCCTTTCCAAAGGCATCTGTCCAGGCTTTCGTCTGGCCTTTCTCGCACTTCCGCCCAATCTGCCACGGGAACGGCTCATGCAGGGCATCCGGGCCCTGGGTTACTGCCCACCTGCACTAGGAGCGCTGGTGTTCAGCCAGTGGGGCGAAGATGGCCGGATTGATGCCATCGCACAGGCTGTTCAGACAGAAGCAGCAGCCCGATGGAAACAGTCACGTTCAGTCCTGGGCGATCTCATCGCGCGGCCGGGTGCCTCGCATTCTCCTCATGCCTGGATGCCCATGTCGGCGCTTGATGCCGAACGCGTAACGGCGCGGCTGCTGCGCGCTGGTGTGGAAATCACGCCCCCCGATGCGTCCGCGGTCTCCTCGCAGGCGGACACCGGCCTGCGCCTTTGTCTCGGCGCTCCGGAAAGCAGGGAGGAACTGGATCTCGCGCTTGCAATCATCAGGGAGGTTATCATCGGGCATGGAAGCGCCGACCGGGACGGAATCATCTAATCCGACGTGCCTTTTGATAACGTAGGACAGGTGGTTAAGGGAGAAGCAAGCTGAAGGTCCGATATCGGCGAGAAACGTTGAGCTAACCTCACTCCGTGTGCTCGGACGGAAACCCTATGTCGTGCGTCGGATAGCGAGCACATGATCAATTATATATCTTATTCAGATAAAATATCTTTATTTATCTCTTTGAACCCAATACTTTCAGGAAATCCGTTCAAAAAGGGATTGTCTTTTTGTTCGTAGATAAAATCTAAAAATTTTTCTGAAAATGCAATGCAAGTTAAAATAAATTGACCTCAAAAATACGAAGAAAATATAAGAACCTCATCCTCATCACTGTAATTATATCTAAATCCAAAATTTGTTTCGCTTTTTTGTCTGTGATTTATATTTTCTATATTTGGACAAATTCCAAATATAATAGATAAATAAGATTCATCACAATCTAGATAGTCTATTTTTGAAAATACTCTTCCTTTAAATTGTGATCCTATAGTTTTCCCTAATTTTTTATTTTTCATATACTTGAATATTGCATAAGTTAACTTAATAGAAATTTTATTGATAGATAGATACCCATATTCTGTTATCGATTTTTCTCTTGCTCCAATTGATGAAAGATAATTTCTATATCTCCAATCCCTGCCATCATTCTGCTTTGAAATAATACCATTTTTATAAAATAAACCATCTCTAATATATTGCCCTCTTTCATCATAAAAAGGTTTTTTTTGCATTTGATATAGCACTTTGTAATTTTTTTATATAATGTTCCTGCTGGTGATTCGACATACTTCGAAATATGCTTGCTTCAGGAAAGGTCAGAAGAATAGATGCTATTTGATCTTCTCTTCTTGAATTTTGATTGCAATCATCGCAACAAGAGAAAATAAATTCTTGAGGTGTATGCCTGTTAAAAAAAAAGCTTTTAGGAGGCTGATGATCAATACTTTTAGCTAAATTATTACATATATAACACTTATTATCGTCCTCTAAAATTTTTTTATCTCTTTTTTGTTTTGATTTTGATGACATTTAAATCCTCGAACGTCTTTTTTAATCTTTGCGTGGCTTCCTGCCCCCGCCACCAACTCCTCTATCCTTGTTACAGCACAAGAGTAGGCGAACCATAATAGATCCTTTTGAAGCCATAGTCATTACGGATTTAAGATAAGAAAATCATTCCTTCAATTTCTACCTCTATTCCTTTTTTATTAATTTCTCACCAGAAGCCAATGCCAAACCAACAATCGAGCAACGCCATTCACTTGACGGAAAACTCAAATCGCCTGGTCTTTCTCCAGGGCTCGAAAGTTGGATGAACGATCCTAAAGACATTCAGCAAGTTACTATCGCCCCATTATTTTATCAGTCTTTTGTTTGTGCAGAGCACCCACTTGGGCAATTGCACGGTGCCAGTGACGCTCTCGGCACAGATCGTATAATGGTTGGGGGTATCGACGGCGATATTGGCTTCGAAAAAATGTATCTAAAAAACGGCAAGAAAAATACAGATTGGTACGGTTGGCATGCCGAAGTCCACGCTCCGTTCGATGCTATCGTCAAATATGTTCACGTCAATCCTGCGACTAACACACCTAGAACAATGAGTAGAGTTCCTGCCTGCATGATGATGTTTGAGAGAGAGAGAGAGAGAGGACAGCATGAATGTCGTCTACGCGCATTTGGCTCAGCCCAGAGTGCAGACCGGGGATCACGTCAAAGCGGGGCAAGTTGTAGCCATCGACAGTAATAATGGCGTAGCGCGCAATCCGCATATCCGTGTAGGTGCCTACCGTAATGGTGTTCCGTATCAGATACGATGGGATTTAAGGGCTAAAACACCAGACACCTTTCCGGAGATCACAGACAGTCATCTCCGAATAGTGCTGCGCCGCATCAGCTATGATACGCGCGGCGCCGTCAGCCGGAAAAGAGGCCCCGTCAGAATTGTCGAAATGACGGCCAGAACCATCAGCGATGCAAATGCGAAATCCGACAACATCCCCTTGCCATGCAGGATCGTTGCGGCCACGATTTCCATCAGACCCTTGCATTGCAGGAGCGATCCGAGACCCAGCGCCTGCCGCCGCGACAGTCCGGATGCCGGAGGAAACACGTAAACCGAGCCGATCTTGGTCACGATGGAAATCACGACAAGAGCCAGGGACGCCACAACCGACGGCCATGTCAATGCATCGCCATCAATCCGCAGTCCGCTATGGCCGAAGAACATCGGAGCAAGCCAGAAGAGCGAGAACGTGCCGACACGTTCCACCGGCAGGCGTCGCACCCAGGACGGCGGCATGATGGCACCCGCGAAATACGCGCCGATCAGTTCATGTAATCCAAGCTCATGGCTCGCCCAGGAGCCTGCAATCAGATACACGGGAACGCAGGCCCAGATGACCCACAGGTGCGCATGAGGAAAATGTCGTGCTGCCCAGATACCGCCCATTGCAAGCCCGACCAGCAGCAGGATCGCAAGCCCTTCCAGCCCGGTCCAACCATGCAGCGCCGCTGATCCCTTGGCCGCGAATTGAAGCAGGGCCAACCCTATCCACAGCGCCGCATCGTCCACGACAGCCAACTTGAGGGCGAGCTGTCCAAGGGAGCGCTGGCCCGGTTCCAGTTCCCGCACCAAACCGATCAGCACAGGCAGAGCGCTGACGGCGATGCACAGTCCGATCGAAGCCGCGGCAATTCCCGCTGACGCATGCGCCGGAGCCCAGCCATGCAGCGGCAGGAAGAACATATAGACAAGCACCGAACCGATCAGGAACGGACCACCCAGCGCGACCGCCGCACCGGCCAGCAGGCGCCCAAGCGACGGCTGCGGCACAGACTGCACGGTAGGATCTTCGCCTGGATGCTGCCACATCTCCAGACCAGCTGTGAACGCCAGCACGAGAACCGCAGCCCAACCAATGTCATCTCCCCAGACGGATGGAATATGGATTGCGTTAACAGGCGCATGCATAACGGCAAGTATAATTCCAACAAGTATAGGAATAACCGCTATTGGAATTGATTTAAATACAATTCTCCATATGACCCATGGAATTATTACAAAGACCGTTGCATCCACCATCAGCGATATGATGTTTTCCATATTTATATTCCTTTCGCTGCATATCGCCAAACAGTATGGAAGAACTATACGAAAGGCAAACTTGTGAGATTCATCCATCAGATAATGTTGGGTTGCCCCAGGCTATTACAGCCAAAGATGAGCATCGCGTGTGTGATGAGATCTGGGCGCGGGCGCCCCAAGGTGAATTTGATGAATTATTCTCTGGAACGTAGTTTTTGCGATGGAAAACCCGGCAGAGCCAAGATCTTCTGAACAGGAGCTGTGTCATCACCCGTGAGGTACGGTGCGATCTTGACTATCACTGATTGAGACTTCAGCAACGGTAACAGCAGGTCATGTCAGCATCATGATCGCTGTGTTTCGGGCTAGCAAAGGGTGGCGCACCAGGAAATCCTGAACCAGAAAATGAATCCGCTTTGTGAGAGGTGAACCGGGCCGGGATTCACGCATATCTGCGTTCGTGCATCACTTGAGTGCATCTGATTTGCGCTTGGAAATCAATAAACTGGACACATCTAACTTGCAGCAGATCATTTAGCTAGGGTCGAAAACCCAGATCGACCCTCTTGATTGTCCCCCCGTCAGGACCCATGGGACAAAAGAGCACGGGTTTCATTATCTGATACTATATAAGGCCCTCCCATGTGAATTTTAAGAACCATGAGAGCGCTGCTTCCACTCGGACGGCTCCCAAGACAAAGCCGTGCGCTGCCATCTGTCCAACGCATCGTACCATCTTCGATGTTGTTCCATCCGGACAGATCAGCTTCCTGCAGATGAGATGTTACAGCTATCGTTTTATGACCTTCAAAGAGTTGGATGTCTCCAACCAACACACCGAGCATGCGGCGGTCATCCAGAAAGGGACCTATAACATCGCAGGGTCGACTTGCACGTGACATAATTTGAAGGTTTTTAACATCTGCGGGAATCATGAACATGACCCAATCTTTTGCTCGACGCAAAGAAGTGAGGATATTTCCAGTTTCGGTAAGGAGGTATAAACCATCGTCACTCGTGAGTGATTGAGTATACGATTGACGTGCATGTTTAACGTTATCAGCTCGGTTTTTCATTTTGTGAAAAAGAGGTTCAACAAAAAGACGCGAAACATCGAGGGGCGCAGCGGCATCTTCCCATGTTAAATAACGACTCTGTTTGATTGAAACGACTGCACCAGGCTGACGGAATGCAGAGCGGTTGCCCGTATCGAGATAGCTTTCGGTCATGACGCCGTCTGCCATGATGACCGAATGCCTCTCTGTTTCAATATGATAATAGTCGTAAGACTTCGTGCTTTTATCGAAGAAAATCGAACGTCCATTGACAAGCATACGCACCGGAACAAACCGACCATTGAGAAACAAACAATGCTCAGACGTAATCAGCATATCCTTGTAAGGTACGCCCTCTGCAATCGCGTCCTTGAGTAGACACACTGGATAACCAGCTTGATCATCGGGTAAACATGAACGAACGACAGCATGAGATTGCCCCACCCATGTCAGACGCCTCATGGCGCCTTTGAGGGTGGCGTCATCATAAACAAAAACTTCATCGCCGATCTGAAGCTCTTCTACGGGAATATCTCCTTTAGAGGTACGTATCAGGCTTCCTTTACAGAAGCATGCAACTTCAGAGACTTCCAGACTAACATTATTTTCTCCGTAAGTTTGTCCAAAACTCTGAGACCCGCCGCTCCCAGCAATGACCGTGTCTGAGAGATTTGGCAGCGCAAAAGTGCTGGAGCCATTTCCGCCATAAGTCGTCCCGAAAAGAGAAAAAAGCGCCTGATTCTGCGCAATCGAGAGCAAAGCACCATTTGCAAGCACCCAACCTTGAGGAATGGAAGATACCGACCCCGCATAAGCACGAATTTCACCCAGAACGGCTTCACCGCCTGTGCTAGCATCAGAAACAGGATAAACACCCGCAATGCAGATAATATAATTCAGTGCGAGACCAGGGGAGCGATTATCAAAAGAGGTTCCCTGACCTCCATCAGACACTGGGACGTTCGCATCACTGAGCGAAACTGTTTCCTGACCCACAACGCTCCCAAGTGATACTGTACTGGATGTCCCAATAATGTTACGATCACGCAAATCAGGTAATGCGAATGTTGTCTGGCCATTTCCACCATAAGTGGTGCCGATTATCGAAAATAATTGAGGATATTCTGAAATCGAAAGCAGTTGCCCAGCAGCAGATAAAAATTCCCCCCCTACTATTGCAGTTGAATTTCCAGCAAAAGCATCTACTTCACCAACAAACCCTTCGGATGACGGATCGCTCGTGACGCGAATAAGATAATTGACGCTTATGGAAGGCTGTTCATTATTTACGGACTGGCCACTCCCACCCAGTGTCGTCGGCAATTGATCCTGCGTGAGTGTTGTCTGGCTTTCACCGGTCATCAGTCCTGTGAATTGGTCACTTTCACTCCCTACTTCTACTCTTCCGGATATATTCGGAAGAGCGAAATTTTCATAACCATTCCCACCGTACGTGGAGCCCAAAGCCACGAAGAGTGACGCATTGGAAGAGATGGATAAAATTTGCCCTTCGCTACTCACAGTATCGGACGGTAAACCATAACTAAAAGAAAACGTTCGGATCATCCCTATTGGCATTCCCGAGGAGTCTTCATGAGACGGAAAAGGGCCGCTCACAACTATAGACTGCGTTAAAGTAATAGTTTTTTGAGTATTGTCGAAAGATCCGGTAATCATAAAAGTATACTTCCCGATGCACTCTTAAGAATATTAATATTTTTAAAAACTAAAATAATAACTTTTATACGGATGGCAAATAAAATAAAAAATTATCACCAAAAATACGACAAAATGCTTTGCCTGAGCCATCCGACCAAAAACGAATTGAATGATTCCAGCAGTTTATGATCCGCCCACCTTAGCAAAGAGAAAGAGTGAATGATGATCACCCGTTCAATATCGTTGCGATGATCTGATATACGCAAGCGACCTGCGCGATACGGAGTGAGCACTGATTGCGTCGATGATGCTCTACGGCGTGTCGTCAGTTAAGGCCTGAATGTTGGGGCTCCACAAGGATTGTACTTTCTGTTGCTCTATGCTGACTGTTTTCTGGGCTTTTGGAAGACAGAAAGATGCAGCGCTACAGTTTGCGCGATGACCCGTGGGGGCGGATAAAGGACCTTCTTCCCGGTCGTGAAGGCCATGTCGGCGGCACGGCTGCTGATAACCGTCTGTTTGTGGAAGCTGCGCTGTATCGCTATCGTTCGGGCATTCCATGGCATGCCCCTTCTGCACGGTTTTGGTGACTGGAAAAACGTGCATCGGCGTCTGCGCCGCTTGTGTGAAAGCCGTGCGATCGAGAGGATTTTTCTCTATCTGGCTGCCGATCACGACAATGAATACATGATGATCGACAGCACGATTGTCCGGGCGCATCAGCATAGCGCCGGAGCCCTCAAAAAAGGGGCGCGGATCAGGCTATCGGACGATCCCGAGGCGGACTGACCACAAAGATCCATGAGATCCATGCCATCTGCGATGCTCTGGGCGGAACGGCCCCAAGGTTCCGTTGGCACAGACAATGGAATGGGACGTGGGGGGGACCCGGTGGTGCTCGATATTACACCGGGACAGGACGAGGATATCAGTCATGCAGAACCAATGCTGGAAAACATCGATCCAGATGCCTTTCTGGCTGACAAGGCGTATGTCGCTGACCGGCTGACGAATGACACAACGCGAAACGGATTTCTCTCTTTACAGGGAACGTAATCTTGTCGAACGGTCATTCAATAAACTCAAACAGTTCCGCACTATCGCAACCCGATACGATAAACTAAAATCAACTTTCCTCGCAGCCGTGCAGTTCGCCTCAGTTATCATCCTGCTTCACTGACGGCACGCCGTAGTGCGTGTCGAAGTATTTTAAAATTTGATATTTTATTAAAAAACAAAAATATTGTAAGGTTAGACAGAACAATAACGAATATAAAATAAAGCCAAAAAAATATACTTGCAAACCACTTCGGTTTAATGAAGTGGCATATGTCATCATAAACAAAAAGAGGTTTAAATTCGTAGAAACTTTTCATAGGCTCTATTAAAGATAAAACCCTTATTGGAATTGTTAAATCAAAAACGAATAATAAATATAAAAAAGATAAAAATATAAACGCTTTTTTTCTTAAAAAAGATAAAAAATAAAATATCACAAAGCTTATTAAAATATTTAAATTAAAAAAAGAAGCAATAAAAAACATTAAATAATAATATACTGAATAACTTTCATCTTTATTTATTTCTTTGTTTCCCAAAAAATCATTTAGGCAATCAGAATTTTCTTTTACACCAGTGAATAATAAATCTCTATCAAAATAAAAATTCAAGTATAATTGAATGATTAAAATAATTACTATTATAATTAATAATTTTATGGAGTAAGAAATTTTCATCACAACCTAACACACATATTTTATGTAAGTTACTATTTTTCGCAAAAATACAATCATATACTCATTCCTGTGACCTAAGACATTCCCAAAATGCGATGAATTCTAAATTTATATTATAAACATACATTTAATTATGCCCTCCCGCCCCACGAAAGTGTCGAGACAACAATCTCATCATCCCACGCCTGGTTGATGATCGTCCATATCCTCAGAATTCTGAGGAAAATCAATCAGACCGCTTTCTGATTCAGGTTCTTATAACGATGCGCCATTATGGAGGCGTGTGTTGAAAAACGACGTCAGCTTTTACCGCGACAGGCAGAGAAAAATCGTTATGCCATCCGCTCAATAACGATTCCCCCCAGAGCGCTGATAGCAACCACCACCAGAGGCGGCGCCCGCCACACGGTCAGTAGAACAAAACCCACAAGTACGATTCCGAAATCCCTCACTGATTTGACGGAATTCGTCCAGATCGGCGCATAAAGCGCAGCCCCCAGAAGACCGACAACAGCCGCATTGACGCCAGCCATGATCGCCTGAGCCTCAGGTCGGCGGCGAAAACTGTCCCAATAGGGCAGCACACCGATCAGGACCAGGAAACCCGGCAGGAAAATGCCAAACAGACCAAGAGCCGCCCCCAGAATACCGTGAGGAGATTGCTTGACGATCGCACCGAGATAGGCCGCGAACGTGAAGAGCGGCCCCGGAACCGCCTGCGCTGCGCCATAACCAGCCAGAAAGGCATCCTCGCTCACCCGACCTGAGGTCACAAAAGCCTCGTACAGCAAGGGCAGCACGACATGACCTCCCCCGAATACGAGCGCACCAGCCCGATAAAAAGCGTCGAACAGGAAAACGTTCTCCGATGCGCCATGACGAGCGAGAACTGGGAGACCGACGAGTAATGCCAGAAAGAGGGTCAGGGCAAACAGTCCTGCACGGTGCGACACAGGCACTGAGATATGCTCTTCATCCGCTGATATTTGCGGAGAGCGGCAAAGCCACAGGCCAGCGATGCCCCCGGAAACAATGGCTGCAATCTGGGCAAACGGCGAGGTGGCGAAAAGAACGATAAGTGCAACCGTGACCGCGATCGAAGCACGCGCACGATCCGGACACAACGTGCGCGCCATGCCCCATACGGCCTGTGCTACGATTGCAACGGCAACAAGCTTCAGTCCATGAAGAAGTCCCGCACCATTCGGTCCGGTAACAGCCTTAGCGCCATAGGCGAAAAGGACAAGGAGGATCGCAGACGGCAGAGTGAACCCTGCCCACGCTGCAAGACCGCCAGCATAACCGGCCCGCATCAGACCAATGGAAAATCCCACCTGGCTGCTCGCAGGACCGGGCAGAAACTGGCATAGCCCGACGAGATCCGCATAAGCGTGCTCATCAAGCCACCGACGCCGGATAACAAATTCATCCCGGAAATACCCGATATGCGCGATCGGTCCACCAAAACAGGTGACGCCCAGCCTGAGAAAGATCTGGAAAACTTCGCGTGGCGAGCCTGTCCGCTGTCTTTCTCGTTCAATGTCATGTGGCATGATGACCATTCGAGCGTTGCCCTTATTTTCCCGTCCGATGCGAGACTTCTCACAACGGGGCGAAATTACCATGAACCGGTGTCCATGGGAGGCTGCCGGTGATGTCCGGCGTTGAACAAGGCAATACGTCTTGGTGAAAAGAAACCCTGAATCTATTTCCATATCATGCTTACCTGACAGGACTCTGAACAGAACATATTTTACAAAAACACAAACATTACTGAAAATAACTCGCAATATTAGAATAAAATATCTATTGTCGTTGCGAATGACGCATCTTAATCTTGACTTGTATTCACCAAAAGCAACGGGGCTTTTTATGTCACGTCTCCATCCTCTGACCGAACGTCATGCCGTCGAAAAACTCGGCTGGCTGCGTGCGGCCGTTCTCGGCGCCAATGACGGAACATTGTCGACCGGCAGCCTTATCGTCGGCGTTGCCAGCTCTCATGCAACACATGGCGGCATCCTCGTCGCAGGACTTTCCGCTCTTGTCGCGGGTGCCCTGTCCATGGCGGCTGGCGAATATGTCTCAGTCAGTTCGCAGGCCGATTCAGAACACGCCGACATCGCCCGCGAAAAACACGAGCTGGCCACGGACTGGGAGTCGGAAGTCTCTGAATTGGCCGGAATCTATCAGAAAAGAGGCCTGGATGAAGATCTCTCACACAAGGTCGCTGTTACCCTCATGAAGCATGACGCCCTTGGCGCGCACGCTAGGGATGAACTGGGTCTGTCCGAAGCCACGGCGGCAAGACCCATACAGGCAGCATTCGCCTCGGCAACCGCTTTTGCATCCGGAGCCTTGTTGCCCGTGCTGGTGGCGGTTCTGACTCCCGTAGCGTGGGTGTCCTGGGGTGTATCCCTGACGTCTGTCGTGGCTCTTGCTGTCCTGGGTGTCGTTGGCGCGCTTGCCGGTGGAGCTGCGCCTCTACGACCGGCGCTGAGGGTGACGTTCTGGGGTATTGTCGCGATGATCGTTACGGGCGGGATTGGTCGCCTGTTCGGCATGTGACGGCAACAGGCGTCGTCTGGCCCGATAAGCGTGAAGAAGCCATCGACACGATCACCTGCTTGCACAAGCTCCTGACCTACGCTTTCCGCATTCGCGTCGCTCGACGTAATCGAATCAAAACTTATTCATGAATTCTGAATATGACTTCATGCGTCATAAATCGTCTAATCATTTAAGGCCTGCCAACCTTACACTCGGTCCTTAGATTGTCACTGAGAGGGCTTAATGTTGGCAGAGACATTTTCAGGGCAAGTCGCATTCGTAACTACTGCTGAAGCTGAGATGAAGCTGGCAGACACACAAGCTTTTGCCCATAATGGACCATCACTAGTCCTTGCTGATGTCGACTTCGAGACCGCGACTATGGCGGCTGATGGGCTCATCGAAGAAGGCGTGCAAGCCTTTCCCTTACACTGCGATCTCGCCATCGATAATGACGGCAAAGCCGCAATTGGAGAGGCCGTCTACGACTTCGGCCAGTTCGATTTTGCTCCAAAGGACATCCGGATCAATGCAGTGTGCCGGGGTGTTATTGACACGCTTATGCTGCATGACCTGCCCCACGGCGATGGCACAGTGAAAGCAGGATGGGTCAAACCCGGGGAAATCGCCAGCACCGCACTCTGCTTACGCAGCCCTGGTTCAAGCTTTATGCTTGGACATCCTCTTGCAATCGATGTCGGTTATTCCGCGCAATAAAGCAATTCTGGCGCCCAAATAAAGAGGAAGTCATTGATGACCAATACTCCTTCAGCCGCCCACAAAGCCTTTGGCGATATCGCGCCAGGTCTTGCCGATTATACGGATCAGGTGCTGTTTGGTGATGTGTGGGAACGACCCGGTCTGACACCACGAGAACGCTGCATCGTTACGGTAAGCAGCCTGATCTCGCTCTACCGCACCAATGAACTCGGCTTTCATATTCGCAAGGCACTCACGACCGGTGTCACTCAGGCGGAAATCATCGAAATCATCACACATCTGGCGTTCTACGCGGGATGGCCTACAGCCTCTACGGCTCTGACCATCGCACGAGGCATTTTTGACGAAAAGAAGGACTGATACCATGGCACAAAACATCGAAGGCAAAGTCGTCGTCGTCACGGGAGCCAGCAGCGGCCTCGGTGAAGCTGCCGTTCGCCATCTCGCGGCAGATGGTGCAAAAATCGTCATCGGTGCCCGTCGCCTGGACAGGCTTGAGGCACTGGCCAGCGCATTGTCACTGGGTGCCGATGCAGCAGTGAAAACGGATGTCACGCAACTGACACAGGTTCAGGCGCTGGTTGATCGTGCGATAAAACTGCATGGTCGTATCGACGTCATCATCAACAACGCTGGCCTGATGCCTCATTCCCCTCTCGAAAAACTGCGGGTCGATGACTGGAACCGCATGATCGACGTCAACCTCAAGGGCACACTTTACGGAATTGCCGCTGCCCTGCCCCATATGAAGGCACAGAAGAGCGGGCAGATTATCAATGTCTCCTCGGTCGCAGGACACAAGGTCGGACCAGGAAACGCGGTCTATTCAGCGACCAAGACGGCGGTAAGGGTCATTTCCGAAGGGCTGCGTCAGGAAGTCAAACCCTACAATATCCGTACGACCGTCATCTCTCCCGGTGCCGTCCGTTCAGAACTTCCCGAAAGCGTGACAGATCCCGATACGGCGCAAGCCATTGAGGAATTCTACCAAAAATATGCCATCCCGGCAGATTCCTTCGCCCGTGCAGTCGCATTTGCCATGAGCCAGCCGGAAGACGTCGATATCAATGAAATCCTGTTCCGCCCTACGGCACAGGGATACTGACCATGACGCGCCCTGTCATTATCTGCCACATGATCAGCTCCGTCGATGGTCGTATCGTGACGGAGCGCTGGACACCTCCCGTCGATGGCAAGAACAGGGATGCGATCATCAACCAGTATTTTGATATCGAAAAGCATTACGATGCTGATGGGTGGATCATCGGTCGGACGACGGCCTCAGAGCATTTCGTCAAGGCCGCTGAACCGCGGAAAGGCTCGACAGACCGCTTCCCACGGAAAGCTTACGTCGCACACACCTCAGCAAAGCGGCGGGCCATCATCATGGATCCACACGGCAGGTTGCAATATGAACAGCCTGATATTGAAGGGGATCATATTGTTGCCGTGCTGGCGGAAACTGTTGCAGATGAATATCTACAAAGCCTTCGGGATCATGGTATTTCCTATTGCTTCGCAGGCCGAGACGGGCACGACATCGGCAAAGCTGTGGATGTTCTGGGAAGCAGCTTCGGTCGACGCAAAGTTCTTCTGGAAGGAGGCGGACGTATCAATGGTGCTTTCCTCAAGGCCGGTGTCATCGACGAGCTCAGCCTGCTGATCTATCCCGGCATCGATGGACTATCGGGGATTGCCAGCAGCTTCGACTGGATGGGGGCAAGCAATGAACAGCCTGCCTCCAGGCAGGCTCTGCGCCTGAAACATGTCGAAAAGCGTCAGGACGACGTTATCTGGCTGCAATACCGGGTAGAACGATCTGGTCCGTAACATCTTCTATCCTCGGTAACGCAATGCATCGACAATCAGACGGAAGGCAGCAGAAGACTGTCGCCGACTGGGATAATACAAGTGATAACCCGGAAAAGGTGGACACCAGTCCTCCAGGACACGGACCAGGCGTCGGTCCTCAATATATGATGTGAACTGATCCTCCATCAGACATGCCAGCCCGAAACCATCAAGGGCCGCCTGCCGGATCATTCGCGTCGTGTTGAATGTCAGTTGCCCGTTCACGCGAACACGAAGAGCGCGACGGCCTTTTTCCAGCTCCCACGCATAGACGCCCCCCGCAGTGGGCAGCCGGAGATTGATACAGATGTGCTGCGACAGATCCTGCGGCGTGCGCGGAGGAGGATGAGATTCGAAATAGGACGGTGCACCCACGACCGCCATGCGCAGCGGGGGACCAACAGGCACAGCAATCATATCTCGCGCAATGGTTTCTTCCAGTCTTACGCCAGCGTCAAAACGTTCGGCGACGATGTCCGTCAGGCCGGACTCCAACGCCAGCTCGACATGCAAATCCGGATAGTCGGGAAGAAGCTTTCGCAATACCGGCCAGAGCACCGTGGTGGCAGCATGTTCTGACGTCGTGATCCGCACAGTTCCAGTCGGCCTCTCCGAAAGTTCGCTGATGGAGGCAATCTCACCGGCAATCGTGTCCAGCGCCGGCACAAGCGCGCTCAACAGGCGCTCACCCGCTTCCGTAGGAGATACACGTCGGGTCGTACGTGTCAGAAGTCTGACATTCAAGCGGGATTCCAGTCGTCTGATCGTGTGACTCAACGTTGACTGGGAGGTCCCGAGTTTTGCCGCAGCACGTGTGAAACTCTGTTCCTCTGCCACCACCATGAAAGCATTGAGATCGACCAGTTCTTCGCGCCGCATTCATGAACTCCAGATATAAGATCAAGCTCACTATACCATCTAATCATCAGAATTCTCTCATGCTTCAATGATTTTTTAAATCTGATGGCACTGTTTCCACACAGACCACCGCACAAGGGAAAAATTCATGGATATTCGACGCCCTGGTTTCAAACCGTCTGTCCAAGGTCCAGCTGAATGGTTCACCGGACATGTGCGTGTGGATTCACCTTTCGTGGGAAGCGGCGCTCTTGCCTGCGCTACCGTAACCTTCGAACCAGGAGCACGCACAGCCTGGCATACACATCCACTTGGCCAAACCCTTTTAATCACGCAGGGGCTCGGCTGGGTTCAGCGTGAAAACGGTCCAATTGAAGCGGTAAGACCCGGTGATATCGTGTGGTTCGAACCCGGTGAAAAACACTGGCATGGCGCTTCGCCGGAATGCGCGATGACCCATATTGCCATCACAGAATCAAAAGATGGCAAGTCCTCGGACTGGTTGGAACATGTCAGCGACGCACAGTACCAGCGCTGAGATTCTTTAAAAAAACCAACAAGATAAACAGCTCATACTCTCAGGGGATATATTATGGAAAAACGCATTCTTGGAAGAAATGGACTGGAAGTTTCAGCCATAGGTCTAGGCTGTATGGGATTGAGTTTCGGCTATGGTCCCGCAACCGAGTGGAAGAGCGCAATTCATCTTATCCACACAGCTTTTGAGAAAGGAGTCACCTTTTTCGACACTGCTGAAGCCTATGGCCCTTTCACCAATGAAGAACTTGTTGGCGAAGCTCTGGCTTCTTTTCGAAAAGACGTTGTGATCGCAACTAAATTCGGCTTCCGTAACGGCGATTCAAAACAACCACTTGATAGCCGTCCTGAACGTATCCGGCAGGTCGCGGAAGAGTCATTGAAACGACTGCGCACAGACGTCATCGATCTGTTTTATCAACATCGTGTCGATCCAAACGTGCCTATGGAGGATGTAGCCGGCACGGTGCAGGAGTTAATCTGGGAGGGAAAAGTTCGGTATTTCGGTCTTTCTGAAGCCAGCGTTACATCCATTCGCAAGGCCCATGCCGTTCATCCAGTGACAGCCTTACAGAGCGAATATTCACTATGGTGGCGTGAGCCGGAGAAAGAGATCATTCCCACGCTGGAAGAACTCGGGATCGGTTTCGTGCCATTCAGCCCTTTGGGTAAAGGCTTCCTGACAGGCAGGATCGACGCTCACAGCACGTTTGGCGACGACGATTTCCGTAGTGTTGTACCCCGTTTCTCTCCAGAAGCTCTAACCGCCAATCAGGAAATGGTCAGGCTGGTAAAAGATATCGCCTCAGCCAGAAAGGCTACTCCAGCACAGATCGCTCTGGCGTGGCTGCTTGCACAGAAGCCATGGATCGTGCCAATTCCTGGAACGACCCGTGTCGACCGGCTGGAAGAAAACCTGGGCGGCGCGGACGTACATCTCACCCCGGAAGAACTGGCCCGCATCGACACAGCTCTCGCCCATATCACTGTTGTGGGCGAGCGCTATCCGACCTGGTTGAAAGATAGGGCTGGTCGATAGTCCAGACACCAAGATGGAAAATATGCTGACGTCGCATACAAAAATCCATGATGAAACTACAACGTCTCATCAAAAAAATATGCGGCAATGGCACATACTGGCGATCCTCAGCATTCTGATGGGGTTCGCGTCCATCTCGACAGATTTCTATCTTCCCGCCATGCCCGAAATGGCAAAGTCGCTTTCGGCTAATGCCGGACAGGTCGCTCTGACCGTTTCAGGTTATCTCACGGGCTTCAGTCTGGGGCAGCTCTTCTGGGGCCCCGTAGGGGATCGCTACGGTCGACGCCTGCCGATCGCCATCGGGATCGTCATGTTTACATGTGGATCGGCGGGGTGTGCACTGTCAGCAACCATCACGACCATGATCATCTGGCGGGTGGTGCAGGCAGTCGGGGCATGCGCCAGTGTGGTCCTTGCCCGGGCAATGGTGCGGGACCTCTACCATGGTGCACGCGCCACACAGATGCTCTCCACTTTAATGACCATCATGGCGATCGCACCCCTGATTGCGCCATTTATAGGAGGACAAATCCTTAAATATGGTGGATGGCGCAGCATTTTCTGGACATTGGTGATCGTCGGCATCCTGACGTCTCTGGCACTTTTTTCCCTGCCTGAAACATTATCTCCCAAGCAACGGCATACCGATCGGATTTCAAACACTTTCCTGCGTTATGGTGCTCTTCTCCGACAACCCCGCCTGCTGGGTTATGCTGGTTCTGGGGGATGTTTTTATGCCGGAATGTTTGCGTATATCTCAGGATCGCCTTTCGCCTACATCACCTATCACCATGTACCGGAAACGCGATACGGGCTGCTATTCGGTGTCAGCATCATCGGCATTATGCTGACGAACCTTATCAATGCCCGTCTGGTACATCGTCTTGGCAGTGATCGCCTCCTCAAAACTGGTTGTATTGGGGCCATGTTGGCAGCCATGACGCTGATGGTCATGTCATGGACAGGCTGGGGCGGTTTATGGGGTCTTGTTCTCCCCCTCTTTTTATATATTTCGATGGCCGGCTTTATCATCGCCAACTCTCTCGTTGGAGCATTGCACGATCATCCCGAGCAGGCTGGCACCGTCTCTGCTCTCGTGGGGGCCTTACATTATGGCAGCGGTATCGCAGGTTCGGCTCTTGTCGGCTTTTTCGCTGATGGAACACCAAATCCCATGAGTTGTATCATCGCCACCACCAGCTTCATCGGTTTGTTTTTCCTGCTCCTGATCAGGAACGTGAAGTCCACATAGTCATGCTTCTGCAGAAGATATCGACAGACCCCCTGCCAGATGACGCCAGTCAAAGAGTTATCCGAACATGGACCTGCATATCTGAAAAACATGTGATTGCGGCCTGTCCGCTTAGGAGGGACGAAGAATGCCCGATATCGATGAAAAATTGCGTTGAGTTGATCTTGGATATCAAAGCCAAGAACTCTCTTTCTCGCATATCCAAAGCATAATTTTCCGCAACACGGATATTTTTTCGGATCTGCAACATAATACAGCCTTTATTATTGTTCATCACACCAATGAAAACAACGATCGGTGATGAAAATGGCTGCAGGAGTAAGAAATGGGCGCATTGATATGATGCGTGGAATTTCTATAACCCTGATCTTACTCCATCATTTTAACATAGCCTATCTTCTGAAAGACACGGGCCTAATCGATGTCGCTAACTGGAGCTTTTGGAGATCCATCTTCCGGAATGGCAACTACGCCGTGACGATGTTCTTCACCATCTCGGGTTATCTCATTACATCGAATGCCGAAAAACGCTGGGGTAACCTGCGGGACGTGCACGCGATCACGTTCTATCGTTTCCGGGCCGCCCGCATTCTACCCTGCCTGGTTCTCTTGCTTCTTTCGGTCAACCTGCTGGCCTTCAGCGGACTGAGGATCTTCCAGAACCACTCCGAATTCGGAGGTCCAGTGTCTTGGTGGCTTGTCGATCTGGCGTCCCTCACGTTCTGGATAAACGTGTTGATGGGGCACCACGGGTGGCTCAATTATGTCTTGAGCGTTCAATGGTCACTGTCGATCGAAGAGGTCTTCTATCTGACGTTCCCGATCCTTTGCATCCTGTGCCGCCGAGAGGGCTTTCTGTTGTGCGTCTGGTCAATTGCAATCCTGATCGGGCCGATCTGGCGTGCCACGCACCAAGGATCGGAATATCTCGAACTCAATTCCTATCTCTCATGCTTCGATGGGATAGCCTTTGGTTGCTGTGCAGCAGTGATCAGAAAACATGTCTACTGGGCTCCGAACACGGCAAGACTGGTATGTGTGGCGGTAGCAACCTTGATGGTATGGTTCTATCTGACGCAATGGATCGGACACAGCGCCGTCTATGGTGTAACGTTAATGGCTCTTGGGACAGCCACTCTCCTTCTGGCACAATCCCATCTCCCACAGCGTACCTTCAGGCTCGCTGCGCCGCTCCGTTTCGTAGGGCGCCTGAGCTACGAACTCTATCTGTTTCATCTTATCGTGCTGGGCGCATTACGAACCATTTGGCCACCCGACACCGTCACGGGCAATGCAAAGCTCGTCCTCCTGATCGCCTATTGGGTGCTGTCAATCCTGCTGGCCTTCGCGATCAGCCGTTTCTACACCGAACCTCTAAACCGACGTTTGCGGTCTGGCGCACAGGCGCATGCCCAGATGACCCCGTAGCCATAATGAGCAAACCGTACAGCCCGGAACTCAACCGGGACACGTGCATTCTTCTTGTGAGCTTGCGACACGTTCCGTATGCCGAGCTTTCATCAGTCAACGGCCCGACGTCCACGCATCGACAAAATGTTGTCATTTATTATCATCAGGTGTTGGCGAAACTGAGCCAAAGCTCTTTCAAGCAGCAATTTATTGCGCCAGCATTTCCGAGTTCAAAATAACACAGAGATTTCTAAAATAATGCTTATAGATAAATATGTCCCGAGCTTTCAGTTCCGCGAACGGCACACGCTGGAAATAAGCGCAGAAGCTTCTGATGTGCTTCGGGCCGCGATCAACTATCAGCCAGATAATGACCCGATCATTCAAGCAGCTATTGCCATTCGGGAATTTCCCAACAAATTCATCAATCGCATCAAAGGAAATTCACTCCCAACGAAACGTCCCTTCAGTCTGAAAAATTTTACTCTTCTCGATTATTTAGAGGATAGTGAAGCGGTGTTTGGCCTCACTGGCCGCTTCTGGCAGGCAGACTATGGACAGGTTTCATTGCAAAACAGTGAAGACTTCCTGAATTTCAATGCCCATGGAGCTGCCAGGCTGGCTTTAAACTTCTCTGTCGAATGTCTCGCTAACAGCCGGACACGCCTTGCCACCGAAACCCGCGTCTGTTGTCTTGATGCTGAAGCAAAGCGGAAATTTACACCTTACTGGTATTTGATACGCCCCATCAGCGGATTGATAAGACAAAAGATGCTTGCGACCATTGGGCGTACGGCCACAATTTCGTAGTCCGACCGTACAATAATTGTTCGATGACCAACATGAAACTCCGAAAACAGAACAACACCCCTAATGTGATTCACATTTCAGAAACCGGCGAAATACTCTGCGCCTTTTGATTTCACACAAGGTCATGTGTGTCAGTGTCCGAAATCATGGCGCAGTCGACCACATAGGTTGCAATGCCGATTAGGTTGATATCTCGCTTCCAGCAGCACACGCTTTTTGGTCACGTGAGCATTGCGGACTGACCGCGTCTAAACAAGAACACTACAGAACAGACATTATTCAATCCGGAGATTGAACTTTCACTCCAACATGTCCGCAGCGGAGGACATTAGTCGGACCATCTGAACAACCAACATGAAGACGTTTGTCGCCCATCCGCTTCATTCTTGAAGACGACATAAAGTTTTATGAGGGAAGCAACCGATTTGAAATTTTCACTGGCTTTATCATCGCATCAAGTCGTCAGCGAAGCGTCGCAAAAGCGTCTGTAACTGATCCAGCTCAGCATCCGTCCAGTCGACGAGAATGCGGTTCGCCAGCCTCTGGCGGGCCGCATTCAGCAGGTCTACCATTTCCTGTCCCTTTCCAGTCACGGTCGCTTCGCGAACACGCCTGTCCGTTGCAGACGGGTGGCGCCTGATAAGGCCCAGCTCTTCCAGCTTGGTCATTTGTCGGCTGATCGTCGTATGATCACGCCCTGTTCGGTCCGCGAGTTCAACAACACCGATAGGACCGTAACGCCATACGCGCGCCAGAAGTGGGAACAGGGCGCGATCCAGCGGAATGCCCGCCTCTTCAATCAGTCGATCATCCCGACGTGGCCGGTTGATTTCATCGACCAGATCGATGATCGCGGCATGCAGTCTGCGCAAGATGTCAGAATCATGTGCATTATTCACGCGTTTTGTTGTCCTGAGCGCTGATCTGAGATACGTGAATATTACACATTGATTCGCGGAGTCGCCAGTGTCCTTCGATACAGACGTCCTGATCTCGGGTGCGGGGGCCGCAGGCCTGACACTTGCGATTGACCTCGCCCGACGCGGGGTTTCGTTCCGACTGATCGAGCAGAACGCGCAACCGTTCGGGGTTTCGTTCCGACTGATCGAGCAGAACGCGCAACCGTTCAGCGGATCCCGTGGGAAAGGCATCCAGCCTCGGACAATGGAGATCTTCGAAGATCTCGGCTTCGTCGACCGCGTGGCGGCGGCAGGAGGCCCCTATCCGTCACTGTGCGAATATCGCCCTGATGGAACCCATAAAGTGTCGCTTCTGACGGAGGCGGAAGTCTTGCGGACTCCCTCCGAACCTTATCCCGCGCCGCTGATGCTGCCGCAGTTCGCAACCGAAGCCGTCATGCGGGAACAGCTTGCCGAGCTTGGGCATTATCCTCGCTTCGGCATGCGGCTGACCGGATTTGAACAGGACGCACATGGCGTAACGGCGAAGATGGGAGGTGAAACCGACGAGCATATGATCCGCGCCAGGTTTCTCGTCGGAACCGATGGCGGCCGCAGTTTCGTGCGCCATGCTCTGGCTATTGATTTTCCTGGAGAAGCACTCGGGGTGCGTGCAATCGTTGCCGATGTGCGACTGGAGGGCCTCAATCGGTCCGTCTGGCATCGTTTCCAGCTCGGTTCACCCGCCACACAGGTGATGATCTGTCCATTGGCGGGCACGGACCTGTTCCAGGTTCAGGCACCCGTGGCACTGGACGGGGAGAGCGATCTGTCTCCGGCAGGACTGACCGCGCTCATCGGGGCCCGGACCGGCAGGAGCAATATCGTCGTCCACTCGGTATCCTGGTCATCGGTTTATGCGATGAATGCGCGTCTGGCGGATCGCTACCGGGTCGGACGTGTCTTCATTGCGGGGGATGCCGCTCATGTTCACCCGCCAACCGGCGGTCAGGGGCTCAATACCAGCGTGCAGGACGCCTATAATCTCGGCTGGAAGCTGGCCTCTGTGCTTGCAGGTGCACCGGAAGCTCTGCTCGACAGCTACGAGGATGAGCGCCGGCCGATCGCGTCGAACATGCTTGGTCTCTCGACACGCCTGCTCGAAGAAGCAAAGCAGGGCACCATGCGGCGCGATCGCGAAGCGCGTCAGCTCGACCTCGGCTATCGCAACTCATCATTGAGCATGCCCGGTTCGGTGAGCTGCAGAGTGCAGGCGGGCGATCGCGCACCCGATGCTCCCTGTCTCGGACAGGCGGGGCAACGGACACGGCTGTTCACGATTTTTCAAGGGACTCATTGGACCTTGCTCGGCTACGAGCCACACGATCGGCCATTAGCTATCGCGGGTGTCCGTATTGTCACCATCGGCACGGGGCATGAACTCGTCGACGAAGGTGGCGATATCGTCCAAGCATATGGGATCGAACCCGATCAGTGGGTACTCGTGCGTCCGGACGGTTATATCGCCGGGATCTTTCCCTCTGACGGACTGGAGGCACAGCTTTCGCGCTACCTCGCGTATATGCTGCCGCCCCGTCCAGCCGATACGCTCGAAGGGTCATGATGGGGGGGCCAGAATGTCTGATGTCGGACGGAGTGAATGGAAAACGGTCACTCATGCTTTGGAGGTTTGTAGACCTTATGCCTTTTCAATATTCACTGCAAGTAGCTTTGGATGCGAACAAAAACTTATCCTGCGCCTCGCAGAACGTGCCCGGCCATCTGCGTGAATTTCTATTACCTTGATGGAATTCAGGAGGTTAGTGTGATATCTTCTTTTTTCTACTATATGGCTTATTTTCCTAGATTTTTACTCTCTAGAAAATCCAAAAGCATTCAGAACGAAATTTCCTGGTTATTTAAATAATTATATAGAAAGAAAAAAACTTAGTATTTTAGAACTTCTCTAGGAGAGCAAGAATGTTGTGGTTTATAAATAGTGAATATCCATTTTATATTATATTCGCTCTGCCAATTGCTTTATATTTTTTTGGTCCAAATATTTCTTCTGGGATCAAGAAAAGTCTGAATTTTTTTGCAGGTTTTCTAGCAGTAAACAGCGCCATTTTTTGGTTGGGGAGTGCCAGAATTGTCGTTAAACATGACGCCAATCAAGCGGCCTCCAGCAGTTTGACAGCTCCTTCAGACCCAGCTTCTAGGGAAACTCCTGCGTTTGGCAATAAAGCTCCGCCAACGGTAAAGTATGATCCGGTAACGTTTGCAGATAAAGAAAATTTATGGGCCGCATATTGTGCATATGGGGCGGCGCTTTTGTTCTTGCCCACGTTTATGATCGACATTTTGGGGTTCAGACAACATAAACCCAAGAAAAGCGTTTATCGTATCTCACATGAAATTCCACGCCTTCCCCCTGAGGAGAGACTTGACGTAATACTAGATCTTGACTGTAATTCAGAGGATTTGGAAAAAATAATTCACCTTGTGAGAAAGTCAAATCCAGACTTGATCAGACCTAGTCGGTGATATTCTATCATTAGCTAGTGCAGATTGCGCCACTCTCAAACACAGATAGCGTTTCCCAATAGCCGTTTGTGTCTGTCATACGTATTCCAAACCACGCCTGAAAGTTAAAGAAGCATGCCGATTGACTCAATCGTCTATCAATATCTTACGTTGCATTTCAACTGCCACGGCATCGTTTGAGTCTACCACTCACATCGCCTACTAGGGCTCCGTCAAATCGCGCCGAGATCGGCAATGAGAAATTTTCGTACGCTGCGTGCTACGTCTACTTCAAGGAAGGGTAAGACCTAACTGCGGCGTCCGACATGAGGCGACTGCCGCCTGTCTGACCCCACATCGTAAATCAGACAGGCAGTTCAGGTTACTCAGCCGCTTGCTTATGCGGGGCATTATTGTGGGTGTCCCTGATACGCTTCTTCGGCCCGAACCGGTGTTAATGTAGTCACTTCAATGAAGTAGCCACCCTTTGCTCGAAAGTAGAAAGACCACGCGCCATGTGCGTCGCGTGGCGCCTGCACCTCCCAGCCGTCCTCGCTCAGGCGCTTATATAAAGCATCGACGTCCTCGTGAGATTTTTGGATAAAACCAATGTGCAGGATGTCGAAGTGCTTGGGATACTCAAAGCCTTCCAGCTTGCTGTCGAAATGGTTGACGATCAGCACCAGCCCATCATTGTCCTGCATGATAGCCATCTTCGCTCCACGCACAACGAGAGTGCGCAGGCCGAAATACTGTTCGAACATTACGCGATCAACCTCAGTATCGTGACTGTAAAGATTGATGTGGTTCAGCTTCATGACTGTGCCTTTCCGTTGGTGAAACGGACACGAGCCGGTCGCAACAGAGACAACGACGACCGACCACGGACGAGACTAGTCCTCGTCGTGTCCGGCCATGGCCAAGAGCGGGCTTATTCGCTCAAGCGTGACTGTCTCTGAAGAGACCACAGGTTGTCACCATACCTGCATCGCTGTCTTTTTAGGCGAAAACGACTTTCGCTGACGCTGGCAGCAGAGGTCAAGCAGCATTTTCAGTCATGTCCACCTCGTAAAAACCTATTGAATGACGAAAATGATCGATAAGAGATGAAAGCCGCCCTCACCTCCCCACACACCCCCTGACAATCGGCGCGCAGTCGGCATTCGGCCCGGATAGCCCTCTTGCAGGCCCCGCATAGACAATCCGCGTCACCACCCCGTCCCTCACCGTTGCAATCGCCCTGCACTCCCCCTGCATTGAGACAGAAAGCGGTGACGAAAGCAGCGTCGGGATCGTGATCGAAAGCCCTTTGACCGCCTGCTTCCAGACAAGAATCTCCTGACCGTCTTGCTCTTCATCCAGATCAGCCACACCAAGACATGATAGCAGCTCGGCACGCGGCTGCCCCATCAGAGCGTGGCGGGCCTGCTCCGGCGTGGAAACACATGCTGTCAGACCCAGAAGCGCGCAGAGCAGGATGAATTTCATGAAAAGGGATCATCCCTCTTCCGCGCCCGCAGGATCAGCCATGTCAGCCCCATGACGGCGCCAACACCGCCGCCAAAGCCAATCAGCATCGAGACAGGATCCATCACCGGACGCTCGCCTGCATCTCGCTCACCAGATGAGCCAGCGCCTCGCCCTCTGGTGACAGTCCGGAAACACCCGTCCAGTGCTGACGGGACACCAGCGCCCAGATCTCGTCACAGTGGCGCAGGAAAAACTTCCAGGACATACGTTTCCGTTCGCCCCATGTGTTCAGATACAGCCAGTCCGCATCATAGCCATGGACCCAGGCCGCATGGCCGCCCGCAATGGAAAGATTGGCGGAAGCCGGAGGATCGCCCCAGTCTCCACAGCCTTCAATAACGGCCCATTGAGGAAGCGAGAGGCCGATATAGACCCCGCCCAGAAAGGCGATCGCCCGCTGCACGGACTGGAAATCGCCCAGACGGATGGCGCCAAAAGCCGTCAGATAGGAGCGTCCCGGCTGACCGGGCATCACAAGCCCTTCACGACACCAGCGATTCAGGACGTCAAGTTCAACAGCCCCACGATCCGTCATCGGCTGCGCCGGATCGAAGGGCGGAGACGTCACCGCAGTGTAATTCTCCAGAACCTGCGCATTGCTGAGCATGATCTGTGAACCCTGAGCAGCACCCGTCCATGTCCGGATCGCCGATGCGACAGAGACCTGTGTGCAGCAGCCATAACGATCATTCTCCCACATCGGCCATTCAGCACCTGCCATCCAGTTTTTCGATGGCGGGATGACCGGCAGAGCCGACGACAATCCCCGTGCTGCCATGAAAGTGCGGGCATCATGACGCGGAGCAAGCTTGCCGAGTTTGTGCCCACTCATGCGACGCCAAGAACTTTCAGGGCGTTGTCGATCTCTGCCTGTGTCGGCCCGGCAATCCCGCGCTTCAGCATCATAGTGCCAAGCAGCGCTTCAAAGGCGTTGAGAACGGTCTGAACAGCGTTAACGGCCATAGAGGCTGTAGACACGACGGAGCTGCTAGCCCGTGTTTTCAACAGCGTCAAAGCTGTGGAAAGTTTTGAAACAACCGTGTCCAGATCATCAAGAAGGCTGTCGACCTGCGTTTTCCAGGATGTATCGTCATAGCTGATCGTCACGGTATCGCCCGCAGCAGATACGAAGGCTGCCAGCGCTGCATTCAATGTCGCTCCAGCAGCCTCGATCCCACTCACCACGACCGGACCAAGCGCGGATGAAACTGCGGCAATCCCGATTACGGTTGTCACCGCAGAGATACCCGCCTTCGCATATTTTTCGATCGTAGCAACATTCAGTGTCAGGGTTGTGACCTGACCAGATGTCGTGATCGTGCAGGCTCCAGCCGTCAGGGCTGTAGCAGCAAGAGCGGAATGGTGAAGAAATTTACGGCGTGAAATCTGCATATAAAGAGGACACCTCACGAAAAAAACCGCCACATGGAGCGGAATCGTAAGAACTATCGGTGTCCCCGGCTTCTGATTTCAGAAGATTTTTTACTGAACATTGAGAAGTGGCTGGACAGAGGAATGTTCATTCATGAACGATACTTCCTGCTGATCGCCACAAAACAACAAACCCCGCACAATGGCGGGGTTTGTCAGTAACGCTGCGCGGATCATCGAAGATCCGCAACAGGTCTTTAGTCTCAGGCAGATTTCGCCATGATCTCTTCCGCAACGTTGCGCGGCACTGGATCATAGTGATGGAACTGCATGGTGAAGGATGCACGACCCTTCGTCATGGAACGCAGCTGCGAAATATAGCCGAACATTTCCTTCAGAGGGACCTGAGCGCGAACCATAACGGTCGAACCTGCGGTCTCCTGGCTCTGGATCATGCCACGACGACGGTTAAGGTCACCGACAACGTCACCAACGTGATCGTTCGGGGTGGTCACTTCAACGTCCATGATCGGCTCAAGGATGACCGGGCCGGCATTCTTCATGCCTTCACGGAAACATGCCTTTGCAGCGATTTCGAAGGCCAGAGCCGACGAGTCAACGTCATGGTACTTGCCGTCCAGAAGTGTGAACTTGAAGTCCACAGTCGGGAAGCCTGCCAGAACACCCGTGCTCGACTGAACGCGGATACCTTTTTCAACCGCAGGAATATATTCCTTCGGAACCGTTCCGCCGACAACCTTGTTCTCGAAGTGAATGTCTGCGTTACGCTCAAGCGGAGAGAACTCGATCTTCACTTCAGCGAACTGACCCGAACCACCAGACTGCTTCTTGTGGGTGTAGGTCTCAGTGTGCGTCTTCGAGATCGTCTCGCGATAAGCAACCTGAGGAGCGCCCACATTCGCTTCCACACCATACTCACGACGCAGACGGTCGATGATGATGTCGAGGTGAAGCTCACCCATACCGGACAGAATGGTCTGGCCTGTTTCCTGATCGGTCTTCAGACGCAGTGAGGGATCTTCAGAAGCAAGTTTCTGAAGAGCCAGCGTCATTTTCTCGACGGCGTCCTTCGTCTTTGGCTCGACAGAAATGTCGATAACCGGAACCGGGAAGCTCATACGCTCCAGAACAACCGGATCAGCAGCATCAGCCAGCGTATCACCCGTCTGAGTGTTCTTCAGACCAACGAAAGCCGCGATATCACCAGCATGAACTTCCTGAAGCTCAACGCGCTTGTCGGCATGCATCTGATAGATACGACCGATACGCTCCTTGTGACCCTTGGTCGTGTTCAGGACAGTGTCACCTGTGCGGAGAACGCCACGATAAACACGAACGAAGGTCAGTGTGCCGTATTTGTCGTTGATGATCTTGAACGCAAGACCAGCAAACTTTCCATGCGGATCAACCGGGATGATCGGCAGTTCTGCATCTTCAACATCAGCATCTTCAGGCGGAGCGCAACGGATGCCTTCGACGTCGTCCGGAGCCGGAAGATAATCGACAACTGCATCGAGAAGCGGCTGAACACCCTTGTTCTTGAACGCTGTTCCGCAAAGAACCGGGCGGAAATCACCCTTGATGGTGCCCTTCTTGATGCACTTCTTCAGGGTTTCGATCGAAACCTCACCCTTCTCGAAATACTCTTCCATTGCATCGTTATCGACAGCAAGGGCTGTATCAAGAAGATTCTGACGTGCCTCTTCAGCCTTTTCCTTCAGCTCGGCAGGAATTTCCTCATAGTGGAACTTCGCACCCAGCTCGCCGCCTTCCCATACGATGGCGCGCATCTCGACCAGATCGACAACACCAAGGAAGTTTTCCTCGGCTCCGATCGGAAGCTGCAGCGGAATCGCGATGATATCGAGCTTTTCCTTCAGCGTGTCGAATGCGCGATAGAAATCGGCACCTGTACGGTCAAGCTTGTTGATGAAAATGATGCGGGGAACGTTATAACGATCAGCCAGACGCCAGTTGGTTTCTGACTGCGGCTGCACACCGGCAACACCTTCAATAATGAAGATCGCACCATCGAGAACACGCAGAGAGCGGTTCACTTCGATGTTGAAGTCGATATGGCCTGGGGTGTCGATGATGTTGATGCGATGGTTGTCCCAGTCGCATGTCACAGCTGCGGACGTGATCGTAATGCCGCGCTCACGCTCCTGCGCCATGTAATCGGTGGTCGTATTGCCCTCGTGCACCTCACCGATCTTATGGGACACACCGGTGTAGTACAGGATACGCTCGGTCGTGGTGGTCTTACCCGCGTCAATGTGGGCGGTGATCCCGATATTACGGATCGTTGAAAGCTCAGACTTTTCAGACACGAGGACTCTCCGGAAAACAAACTGGGCGCGACAGGGAAAACCTTCGCGCCCATGGTCCATTTCCGGCTGCTTCGCCCCGCTTCGGGAAAGAAACCCGACCGGAAACCGGACCATTTCTGTGTGGGTCGTTGCAGATCAACATCCACAACCTACCCGTTTCAGGCCCGCTCTGCATCCATGATGGGCAGAACGGAAAACAGATCAGGCAGCAGCTACGGCAGCTTTTTTCGCCTGAGCGCGCAGAATGCGACGCTTCACGACCTGCGCTTCGTCCGGCAGGTTGCGGTTCGGTGTGGTCAGCAGGAATGAATCCAGCCCACCATTGTGCTCGATCGTGCGCAGGCCACGAGTCGTGACGCGCATGGAGACAGGTGCGCCGAGAATGTCGGACAGCAGGGAAACATCCTGCAGGTTCGGCAGGAAGCGGCGGCGGCTTTTGTTGTTGGCGTGACTGACATTGTTGCCGGTCATAACGCCCTTGCCGGTAATATGGCAGCGACGTGACATTGTTTTTATCCTCGGGTCAATATTCAGGCCGAGACTGAAAGCCCGGCAACCGTTATCTGGATCAGGCGCGGCTTATGGCTTAGCTAGATGCATGCGTCAAGAGATTCAAAGCCCTGCGCCTGAGATTACTCAGGACTGCGCCTTCTGCCGCTCGGCCTCGGCCTGCTGAAGCTCTCCTGATTTTACACTCTGAACAGCGCTATCAAGGATGCGCAGGATCGTCTCGCGGTCCATGCTGCGCGCCAGAAGCCCCAGAGATCCGCCAAGAAGCGCCGATGCAACGGCAAGAGGGGAATGATCGTCATTCAGCATGTGCTCGATGGCACGCTCAACGACCATCGCACATTTCGTCAGTTCTTCAGAAACCTCATTCATCGTCGCTTCGTTCTGCTGTTCAGACATTAGCTGCAAGCCTCTTCCCTGTCTTGAGACCGGATGTGAACACGCCGTGACCACATTCCGTCAAATACTCGATATTACTGATCCGGCGATCACCCGGCTTCCGCCGAATCATCTTCCACGCTGGAATCCTGTGCCGCCCACATAGCCGCATACATTCCATCAAGCGCGATCAGTTCGGCGTGAGTGCCCCGCTCCTGCACAACTCCATTCGCCAGAACGAGAATCAGGTTCGCATCAACCACAGTCGAAAGGCGATGCGCAATCACCACTGTCGTCCGCTCAGCCGAAACCGCCCTCAAAGCCTGCTGGATCTCACGCTCCGTATGTGTATCCAAAGCGCTGGTCGCTTCGTCCAGCAACAGAATTCTCGGATCTTTCAGGATGGTGCGTGCAATCGCGACCCTCTGCTTCTCACCCCCAGAAAGCTTCAGTCCGCGTTCTCCCACCAATGTGTCATAACCATCCGGCAGGGACTGAATGAAGTCATGCACCTGCGCCTGACGCGCCGCACGTTCCACATCCTCCTGAGAAGCTCCCAGACGGCCATAGGCGATGTTGTAACCTATGCTTTCGTTGAACAGGACTGTGTCCTGCGGAACGACACCAATCGCGGCCCTGAGATCTTCCTGCCTCACATCGCGAATATCGATACCGTCGACCATCACCCGGCCAGACCACACATCATAAAAACGAAACAGAAGCCGACTGATCGTCGATTTGCCCGCACCCGTCGGACCAACAATCGCAACCATCCCCCCCGGCGGCACATCAAAGCTGACACCGTGCAGAATTTCCCGCGATCGGTCGTAACCGAAATGCACATCCTGAAAGGCAACGGAAGCCGGGGGAGCATCCTCCAAACGCGCGGCCAGTGATTTCGGTTTCTCCGGGTCAGTCACCTCCCGTTCCTCATCCAGCAGTCCGAACATATGTTCAAGATCAACAAGAGACGTCCGGATCGAAGAATAAACCGAACCCAGAAAATTCAGCGGCATGTAAAGCTGAAGCAGATAGGTATTCACCAGAACGAACCGCCCAACGGTAATTCGCCCCATGACAACATCATGACCCGCCATCAGCATCACGGCAGTCAAGGCCGTTGCGATAATCGCCGCCTGCCCGAAATTCAGAAGACTAAGAGAATATTGCGTGCTGATCGCCGCTTTCTCATACCGCTCCTGCGCAGCACCATAACGCCTGGATTCGTGTTCTTCATTGCCGAAATATTTGACGGTTTCATAATTCAGAAGGCTGTCCATAGCCTTCCCTGTCGCCTCGCTGTTGCTGTCATTCATCCGTCGACGAATACCGATCCGCCATGAGGTGAATTTCAAGGTAAACAGGACATAAGCCAGAACCGCCGACAGCACGATCAGCGCAAAGCGCCAGTCGAACAGTCGCCAGATCACGGCAATGACCATCAGCGCCTCAAGCAGGGTCGGGAAAATCACCAGCCCCATGCGCAGCAGGGTCTCGATCCCCTCCGTCCCACGCTCGATCGCACGCGTGACCGTTCCGGTCCGACGATCCAGATGGAAGCGCAGGGATAGCCTGTGCATGTGACGGAAGCTGCGCATCGCAGCTTCCCGGGCGACCCGAAAGCGGACAGGCGCGAAAATGGCGTCCCGGAATTCGGAGAAACCGGATGAAAGCAAACGCACCAAGCCATAGCCGACGATCAATGCAACCGGCAGGACCATCACCGTTTCAGGGTGAGAAAGTCGATCCACAATCTGGCTGTAAAAGAACGGCACCGCCACCGTTGTGCCTTTGGCGATGACGACCAAAATCAGCGACAGGATGACCCTGCTCCGCAACCACGGAGCATTTTTCGGCCAGAGGTAAGGCAGAAGACCTGCCAGAGTGACGGCGATGGGGCGTGTCGGCTTAACATTCCGACCGGATGCAGGAGGGCTCATGGTTCAAGGATGTGAAAGCAGGCAACTTCTTTTGCAAGCCCCACAGATCACAACCAGCCATCCCTCCATCTGGCCCCCTTCCCCCATTCAGCGGACTGGTCCACTGTGCGAGCGCCGGGCATCGCAAGACGATCCTTTTCTTTTCAGGGAGATACCAACCCGTGCTGTCATCAGACCCGTTCCTGCGCCATCTGCAGGCGTGCAATCAGGCCACCCTGCCGGGCGGGCGCACGCCTTTCTTTCTCGCCGGCCGTCAAACTGGGTGGGTCTCCCCGGAAATTGCTCCGGAGCTGCATCGCAGAGGACTGACAACAGCAGACGGCGCCCTCGCGCTGGACGATCCCTCTCACCTCGAATCTTTGGGCGAACAGCTTGCCCAGGATGGGTTCTATCGCTCCCATCATGAACTGTTCGACGTCTCTCCCGATCCGGATTCTGAAACAGCCGAAGGACGAATCGATCGTGGAGCCCTCCCACTCTTCGGGTTCAGAGCACGCGGCGTCCATATGAATGGTTTGGTCCGACGTTCCGGAGGATTACATCTCTGGGTTGGACACCGCGCCAAAACCAAACGCCTTGACCCCGGCAAGCTGGATCATCTTGTCGCGGGCGGTGTCTCTGCCGGGCTGATGCCCTTTGAAGCCCTCAAAAAAGAAGCCGCCGAAGAAGCCAGTATTTCTGATGAAATGGCCTCCCAAGCCCGCCACGTTGCCCGCATTTCCTACATACTGGCGCGACCGGAAGGACTGCGCCGTGATATCCTGCACTGCTTCGACCTCGAACTCCCGGAAAGCTTTGAACCCTTACCCGCTGATGGCGAGGTCGATCACTTCACTCTCATGCCACTGCGTGAGGTCTTCGAATGCGTTCGGGAAACAGACGACTTCAAATTCAACGTCAATCTGGTGCTGATTGATCTCTTTCTGCGGGAAGGCCTGATTTCACCTGAGAGCGAGATTGGTCGGACTCTGCGCTCGGGCCTCGACCACGGGCTTGTTCCGGATCCCTGCACCACAGACGGTCATTGAAATGGCCAATCTGTCACGCAACCTCGTGCTGCTTGCCCTTCTTGCCACAACATCCTGTCAGAAAGGCACCAACTTCCCTCCACTGAATGAGGGATGCTCCGCAGTCCATGCGACAGCTTCATTACAGGCAACGCTGATGTTCGGCCTGAAGCGTCCGAATGGCAGCAGAATTTCAGATATCGAATGGGCTGCTTTTCTCAACCGTGAAGTAACACCAAAATTCCCCGAAGGCCTCACCATTCTGGAGGGGAACGGTCAGTGGCAGGACCGCTCCACCGCCGCCATTACTTCCGAACCCTCGCGCCTGATCTGGATCGTCACCAGCGACACGCCAAACGCCATCCAGAAGCTTCAGGAAATCCGCACCGCCTATCGTTCCCTCTTCTCCCAACAATCTGTCGGGCTTCTCATGACACGTGGCTGTGCCTCCTTCTAGGAGTGCAATATCAACATCCCCAACATGATGAGGAGCTTTACCTCCACCACAATGCTTGACGGGAAACGCACAGCAGATCATCTCTGCGTCATGAAAGTCGCCGCTATCCTTGTCGCTGCCGGATCCGGCAGCCGGTATGCCCGGGAAACGGGGTCTCAAACCCCGAAACAGTTCATCCACATTGCTGGACAACCGGTCATCCGTCACGCCGCGGAAGCTCTGCTTCCCCACATCTCCCTCCTTCAGCCTGTGGGAGATCCCGATCTTCTGAACACGGCTCTTGCCGGTCTGCCCTACCTTCCACCCATTCCCGGTGGTGCAGAGCGTCAGGACAGCGTGCGCGCTGGGCTGGAAGCTCTCGATGCCCTGCCGGAAGATCAAAGGCCGGATCTGGTCCTGATCCATGATGGCGCCCGTCCATATGTGCCCGGCAGCCTCATCGAATCTGTTCTCAAGGCCCTTGCAGAGCATCCCGGCGCAATCCCTGCCGTGCGCGTGGTCGATACTCTCAAGCGCGGCGCTGATGGCGTCATAACCGAAACCGTTTCCCGTGAAAGCCTATGGCGCGCCCAGACACCTCAGGGTTTCCGCTTTCAGCTTCTGAGAGACCTGCACCGTGCCGCCGCTTCAGGGCAGGCGACAGACGATGCCCTTCTGCTCGAACAGGCCGGCTTCAGCGTAGCGCTGACACCGGGTTCCGAAGATAATATCAAACTGACACATGAGGAGGATCTCATGCGCCTCGAACGCCTGATCGGTCCCACCCTGCTGCCCCGGACCGGCTTTGGTTATGACGTTCATGCCTTTGCCGAGAACCGTCCTCTCATCATCTGCGGCATCACCATCCCGCATGATCGCGGTCTGGCGGGACATTCTGATGCGGATGTCGGCATTCACACGCTGTGTGACGCCATTTATGGCGCTCTTGCCGAAGGTGATATCGGACGCCATTTTCCACCCAGCGACAACACCTGGAAAGACGCCGATAGTTCGCGCTTCCTTGTCCACGCAGGGGAACTGATCCGTCAACGCGGTGGCATGCTCGTAAACGCAGACCTGACCCTGATCTGCGAACGTCCCAAAATCGGCCCACACGCCCAGGCCATGCGGGAGCGGCTTGCCGAGCTTCTGAAGGTCGATATCAGCCGAATTTCGGTCAAGGCCACAACGTCCGAGCGTCTTGGCTTCACCGGACGCGAGGAAGGCATCGCCTGCGCTGCAACGGCAACCGTCCTCGTTCCCTGAACATTACAGATAGGGGGACCCGAGCCGAATGGCCGCGTCCCTCAGTCTGATTGGCAAGGAACGCCGGTCCAGATCATAATGAGTAACCCGTTTTCCGGCGTGCGCCATGATCACCGAGTCAATCTCGACCGCAAAATCCTGATCATAGACTTCAAGATTAATCTCGAAATTCAATCGCAGGCTTCTGATATCAAGATTTGAACTGCCCACAAACGCCCACAACCCATCGACACTCATCAATTTGGAATGGTTGAACGGCGGCGGCGCATACCAGACGCGGCATCCAGCCTGTATCAACAGACTGATATCCTCCCGACTGGCCAAATCTATCAATCGATGATTACTGACCAGAGGCAGGACAATATCCACCTTCACCCCACGGATTGCCGCCAGACTAAGCTCCGTGCGCAAGCGCGCCCCGGGAAGAAAATAAGGCGTCATCAGGCTGACCGATGAGCGCGACAGAGCAAGTGCCTGCAACATCGCAAACTCAATTTTCTCGAGATCTGAATCCGGCCCTGCCGTCACAATCCTCATCGGTATTTTCCCGGCGGCGTCAATTTCCGGGAAATACTCCGGTCCTGTCAGATTCTCCCCGGTGACAAACGCCCAGTCACGCGTAAACGCTTCCGTCAATTGCCGTATGATCGGACCACCAAGACGAAAATGCGTGTCAGACACCGGATAAGGTGGCTGCTTTTTCACCAGATTTTCATCACCAATATTGATGCCGCCCATGAAACCGATATTGCCATCAACAATCAGAATTTTCCGATGGTTTCTCAGATTGATGAACGGCATGCGCCAGGGCAGCAGCGAATGCATGAAACGCCCAACTGGCACACCATGGCGTCTGAGCGCCTTGCAGGCCGGGGCAAGGAAATATCCACCCCCAATACCGTCCGTGATGACCCGGACCTCAACCCCTCTCGCATGCGCGGCCACCAGCGCATCCACAAACTGCATGCCGATACCGTCCCCACGAAAAATGTAGGAACACAGAAAAACACTGGTGCGTGCAGATGCGATTGTTTCCAGCATCAATGGATATGCCTGATCCCCATCATGCAGAATATCCACTTTATTGCCATCGACGACATGTCGCTCGGTCAACTGCCCCATCATGTGCGCCAGCGGCATCATTGGCCCTGACACGGTGTATTGCCATCGTGTCTTTGGAACACCCCCGCCCCAACTCATGTTTCGGGTCAGCCTTTGCGCCAGTCGACGCACGCGATTCACACCAAACATCAGATAAAGGACAAATCCGGTGAACGGCATCAGAACGGTAATGCCAATCCAGCCGATTGCGGTCGAAGGCTCGCGACGGGTCAGAAGAACATGCATGACAACAGAAACAGCACAGGAAATGCGCAGGCCCAGCATAAACCAATCAAAAAACATCATACGCTGACAGCCTCGATTAATGGATCTCCACGAGCATAATTTCGTAGTGACATAAATAATTAACGAGATTTTCGTAGAAATGTTCCTTTGCAGGAATTTCCATGGCACCCAATATCAATCGACACAATGAGGGTTTGAAAGCATGGCAGAAAGGTCTCTCTGCCGAGCAAGCTGCAATAAAATATTTCACAAAAACAGGATGGATGATTCTGCAACACCGCGCACGTAATCAGGCCGGTGAAATAGATCTCGTCCTTCAGAAACAAAATCTCATCGTATTTGCCGAGGTAAAGCACCGTCGCAAATTGACGGACGCGGCCTATGCAATACGTCCATCACAACAACGAAAAATTATTCAGGCCGCGGAAATCATGCTCGCGAACAAGCCTGAATGGACTTTCTGTGATTTAAGGTTTGACGCTGTCCTGACCGACAACAGCAACCGACTGATTCACATCCCCGATTGTTTCAGGGTCATATGAAAAAATCAGCTATCGCGTTGTCTCAGGTGTGATGCCTGGCGTGGCGATCAACCTTGTGAACATGCGAAGATGAAGCAAGATGCACGAGATGCTGCTTGCTATGCGATGTGTCATGCTTTCCTGCATGATACACGGCATGATGGGCCACTGCCGTCGTGTGTGCAGTGGCATGATGGGCATGAACGGCAGCCACCTGATGATGCCTCACGACTACTGGTCGGGGGGCTTCAATCAAAGACGCCAGCGTCAGGCGCTGAGCTTCCGAATCAGATATGACACGCTGGGCATGTGCTGAAACAGCATATCCGGCACTGGACGCAACAGCGAAAACAAATAGTGCTCTGCGCACAAAACCGGATAGCATGGCATCTCTCTACGGCTATTGAGGTCTAAACCACGCTAGCCGCAGAAATCTCAGGCGACAAGACAAAAAAACAATCAGGCCGCCGCAGTTCCAACGCCTTTTTCAGAGAACAGCGTCTGCAGCTCCCCATCACGCGCCATTTCCGTCACGATATCGCAGCCACCAACAAACTCACCAGCCACATAAAGCTGCGGAATGGTCGGCCAGTCAGAGAACGTCTTGATGCCTTCACGGATGCTCTGATCAGCCAGAACATTGATGTCCTTATAAGGAACACCGAAGTGATTCAGGATCTGAACAACGCGGGCAGAAAAACCACACTGCGGAAAATCCGCAGTTCCCTTCATGAACAGAACAACCGGATTGGCTTCAATCGTGTCACGAATAAACTTCTGTGCAGCGTCAGACATATGTCTTCATCCTTAAAACTCGGTCCGGCAAGCCGGACATCAGGCAGACGGGCCGAAACCCGCCCCCAGCATCATGGTGTCCGCGTTTTCACAGCCAGCGCATGAAGGGTGCCCCCCATGTGGCCCTGCAATGCGTTATAAACAAGCTGATGCTGCTTCACACGGGACAAACCGCGAAAAGCTTCGCTGACGACCGTGCAGGCATAATGATCACCATCACCCGCAAGATCTTCAATCGTAACAACAGCATCCGGCATCGCCGAACGGATAAAGGCTTCAATTTCCGAGGCCTGCATCGCCATGACCGATTACTCCGCTTTGAAACAAAAAGGCGTTACCGATCCATCAGATCCGGGAAGAAAGCCGCATTCGCCACTTTCAGACGCGCAATTGAAATCGCCGCGCCGCTCGGCAGCGTCACGCTATCACCCCCGATCTGTCCCAGAACACGGACAGGAACCCCTGCACCCTGTGCTGCCGCAACCAGATCAGCGCCATCACCCTGAACAGCCGCCAGATAACGCGCCTGATCCTCACCAAACCAGAATGCTTCGGGACGCATGCCTGAATCCGGAACATCAAGAACGCAGCCTGTGCCGCCAGCCATCGCCATTTCAGAAACAGCGACCAGAATGCCACCATCCGAAACGTCATGACATGCGACGATAGCGCCATTGAGGATCTGCTCACGCACGAAATCACCATTGCGGCGTTCCGCGGCAAGATCAACCTCTGGTGCATCGCCTGTCTCACGACCAAGAATCTCGCGCAGCCAGATCGACTGACCAAGAGCCCCGTCCGTTTTTCCAATCAGAACCAGAGAGCCGCCTTCCGGCATACCCAGACCGACACTGCGACTGACATCCTCAAGCACACCCAGGCCACCAATGGCCGGTGTCGGAAGGATGGAGATCGCCTCTCCGTCGGGTCCCCGTGTCTCGTTGTAAAGCGACACGTTGCCGCTGACGACCGGGAAATCCAGTGCCCGACAGGCTTCGCCCATACCTTCGATCGCAGCAACAAACTGCGCCATGATCTCAGGCTTTTCGGGGTTACCGAAGTTGAGGTTGTCGGTCACAGCCAGAGGACGCGCCCCTGTTGCCGTGATATTGCGCCATGCCTCAGCAACCGCCTGTGCTCCGCCAGAACGCGACGTCGCCTGACAGTAACGCGGCGTGCAGTCAGTGGTCAGAGCCAGACCGATTGACGTATCCTCGATCTTGACGATCGCAGCATCAGCACCACCGGGACGGCGAACCGTCTGACCACCGACCGTGCTGTCATACTGGTTCCAGATCCATGCACGGGATGCCAGATCAGGGCAGCCAATCAACCGGATCAGTGCCTGTTCAATCCCAACCGGATCATGGATGGGTCCAAGAGGCTCGACCGCCTTCAGTTCACCACGCGGCCGATCATAAATCGGGGCCTGCTCGGCAAGCGGGTCAAGCGGGATATCCGCTTCAACCTGACCCTTATGGCGAACAACAATATGCCCGGTGTCCGTCAGGGTGCCGATGATCGCGAAATCCAGCTCCCATTTTTCAAAGATGGCACGCGCAATATCGGTCCGGTCCGGCTTGAGAACCATGAGCATACGCTCCTGACTCTCCGACAGCATCATTTCATAAGCTGTCATGCCTGGCTCGCGCTGCGGCACGGCATCAAGATCAAGATCAATACCAACACCGCCCTTGCCAGCCATTTCGACCGAAGAGGACGTCAGACCTGCTGCACCCATATCCTGAATGGCAACGATCGCATCCGTCGCCATCAGTTCGAGGCAGGCTTCAATCAGCAGCTTTTCAACGAACGGGTCGCCAACCTGCACTGTCGGACGCTTGGCGAGTGCATTCTCGTCAAACTCTGCTGACGACATTGTCGCGCCGTGAATGCCGTCACGACCGGTCTTGGAGCCAACATAAACAACAGGGTTGCCAACGCCAGCGGCCGCCGACAGGAAGATCTTGTCCTGATGGGCAACACCCACCGTCATCGCATTGACCAACGGGTTGCCGTCATATGCGCGATGGAAATTGACTTCACCACCTACGGTCGGAACGCCAACACAGTTACCGTAACCACCGATGCCACGAACGACACCGTCAACGATTTCACGCGTGCGTGGTGTGGCCGGATCGCCAAATCGCAGAGCGTTCAGATTGGCAACCGGACGGGCGCCCATCGTGAACACATCGCGCAGGATACCACCGACACCCGCTGCCGCACCCTGACAGGGCTCGAAGCATGACGGGTGGTTATGGCTTTCCATCTTGAAGATCGCGGCCAGTCCCTGACCGATATCAACAACACCGGCATTCTCACCCGGCCCATGGATCACCCACGGGGCCGTCGTCGGCAAAGTCCGAAGCCATTTGCGTGAAGATTTATAAGAACAATGTTCGGACCACATGACGGAAAACACACCAAGCTCGGTAAAGCTCGGCGTGCGACCCATAATGCTGACGACACGATTATATTCTTCTGATGTCAGGCCGAACTCGCGCGCAAGTTCTTCATTGACCTCTCGCACTGCACCACTCACTGGACCAGAGCCTCCACCAATCCCTCAAACAGAGGTCTGCCATCAACGCCACCCATCAGCGGATCGACGAGATCTTCGGGATGCGGCATCATGCCGCAAATGCGGCGATTTTCACTTAAAACACCGGCGATTGCATTCATGCTGCCGTTCGGATTGCTCAGCCGATCAGCAGCATCAACAACCCCTTTGGCGTCGGAATAGCGGAACGCAATCAGGCCTTCGCCTTCAAGACGATCGACCGTGGTGACATCTGCAACATAGTTGCCATCACCATGCGCCAACGGTGTCCGGAAGACATCGCCCTTCTTCCAGTTGCGGGTAAACGGAGTCCCCGCCTCTTCCACACGCAACCAGCAATCCTGCGACAGAAAACGCAATCCGGCATTTCGCAACAATGCACCGGGCAGCAGACCGGTTTCCGTCAGAATCTGGAAACCGTTACAGACACCCAGAATATGACCACCTCTGGCTGCGAACGTGCGTATCTCACGCATGATCGGAGAGTGCGCCGCCATCGCGCCACAGCGCAGGTAATCACCATAGCTGAAGCCTCCTGGCAGGACGATCAGATCCAGATCGGGAAGCGATGTCTCACCATGCCACAACATAACGGGCGCGGTTCCAGTAACGGAACGCAGCGCAATCGCCATATCACGCTCCCGGTTCGTTCCGGGGAATACGACAATTCCAGCCTTCATTTGCCTGTTCCACAGGGATAAGACTCATGCAGTGCTACGAAAACCGTCTCGCCAACCGGCTTCGAAAGCTCATCCTTGTGCGCCTTCAGCCAGGACACAACCTTGGAACGCAGATCTGTTCCTGTCGTGCTCTGCGGAATGCAGAAACCGGCCTGAGCAGACGCATCACCATTATTGGCTGCATTGATTTTGGAGAGAGCGCCCGCGTCAGCCATGCCGGTAATATAGGCATCGCAAATCTGCGCACCGCCACGGCTGGTGCAGATGCGGCCAAAGTTACCCGCCGTCATGGGGGAGATTCTTTGTGCCGAAGCTGTGCTGGCCAGAGCGGACAGACCCGCCACTGCCACAAGAACAGAAAGACGGGTGATGATTTTCACGACACCACCTCCACACTGAAATCTTCAATCACAAGATTGGCCAGCAAAGCTTCTGCCATCTCACGCCCGCGCTGCTCAGCCTGCGCACGATCGGTCGAATTCACCTCGATCTCGATCACCTTGGAAACACGGACCGTCCCGGCTTCTGCAAATCCAAGCGTGTGCAGTGCGTGACCAATGGCTTTACCCTGAGGATCGAGAACCCCGTCCTTCAGCGATACGGTGACCCGCAGCTTCATATCCACTTCTCCCACTGCGCCATCCCTTCAGAACGGCACCTAGAAAACCAGCACCTGCATGCAGCAGGTCCAGCCAGCATTAGAAAAATTTGCCTTGAACATATGCATATTCTTTCCCTCAGAAGGGAAAAAATCACTGCATGATGTCAGGCCCCTTCATGTCACCATTGCCAGCCTCGGGCAGAATGCCCAGACGGCGTGCGACTTCCTGATAAGCTTCTTCAACCTGCCCCAGATCGCGACGGAAACGGTCCTTATCAAGCTTCTCATTGGTCCGGATGTCCCACAGACGACAATTGTCCGGAGAAATCTCGTCGGCAAGGACGATACGCATCTCCTCACCTTCCCACAGACGACCAAACTCAAGCTTGAAATCAACCAGAGAAATGCCAACGCCTGAAAAAAGACCCATCAGGTAATCATTCACGCGCAGAGCCATGGAGACCATATCGTCCATGTCATGCGGCGCAGCCCAGCCAAAGGCCGTGATGTGCTCTTCCGCAACCATGGGGTCATTCAGGGCATCGTTCTTGTAATAATATTCCACGATGGAACGGGGTAAACGCGTTCCTTCAGGAATGCCGAGACGTTTCGCAATGCTTCCCGCTGCCACGTTCCGAATGACAACTTCCAGCGGAATGATCTCGACTTCACGGATCAACTGCTCACGCATGTTGAGACGACGGATAAAGTGCGTCGGGATCCCAATCTCCTGCAAACGCAGCATCAGATATTCGCTGATGCGGTTGTTCAGGACACCTTTCCCTGTAATGACACCCGTCTTTGCGCCGTTACCGGCCGTAGCATCATCCTTGAAATACTGGACAAGAGTGCCGGGTTCCGGTCCCTCGAACAGGATTTTCGCTTTTCCTTCATAGAGCTGGCGGCGACGTGCCATCATCATTCCTGGCTGGCTGGCGTGGCATGACCACGCGGTGACGGACCTTTCCGGCCCCGGATAATGGCTGCCTCCTAGCACCGATCGAGATGCGGGGATACTGCCTCTTCACTCCGGACACAGACATGTCCGGAGCTGAGCAAACTGTCCGGTCATATATTTCCGGAATCAGCCCTCACCAAAAATCAGCGCGAAACGTTCATCAACACGCTTCAGATGCAAACGGCTGTCCAGAGCGGCCTCAATGACATCCGTGGAAATCCGGCCGGAGATTTCCGGATCGGCCAGAAGGTTTTCCCTGAATGTCCGCCCCTCAGGCTGTCCCAGCTTTGTCCATGTTTCCATCGCGTTACGCTGGACAATTCTGTATGCATCTTCACGGGAAAGACCCGCACGGGCCAGAGCCAGAAGCACCTCTCCCGAGTGAACAACACCACCAAGACTCTCGATGTTGGCCATCATCTGCTCAGGATAGACAACCAGCTTGTCCATCATGCCAGCCAGCCGCATCAACGCAAAATCGAGACCGATCGTCGCATCCGGGCAAATATTACGCTCAACAGACGAATGACTGATGTCACGCTCATGCCACAGAGCCACATTCTCCAACGCAGGAATTGCCGCTGAACGCACGAGACGCGCAAGCCCCGTCAGATTCTCGGAAAGCACCGGATTCCGCTTGTGCGGCATCGCGGAGGAACCCTTCTGACCCGGATGGAAGAACTCTTCCGCTTCACGAACTTCCGAACGCTGCAAATGACGCACTTCTGTCGCCAGACGCTCAACACCACTGGCAATCACAGCCAGCGCACAGAAATAGGCCGCATGACGGTCGCGCGGAATAACCTGCGTCGACACCGGCTCAGCCTGCAGGCCCAGCTTCTCGGCGACATAGGCTTCGATTTTCGGATCAAGATGCGCAAAAGTTCCGACCGCACCCGAAATCGCACAGGTCGCGATTTCCTTGCGTGCCGTCAGCAGACGCTCACGATTGCGCTCGAATTCGACATAATGACCAGCCATTTTCAGGCCAAATGACGTCGGCTCGGCATGAATGCCATGACTGCGACCAATCGTCAGCGTGTATTTATGAGCAAGAGACTGCTTCTTCAGCGACGCAAGAACAGCATCAATATCCCCGAGGAGAAGATCCGTCGCCTGCGTCATCTGCACGGAAAGACACGTATCGAGAACGTCTGAAGACGTCATGCCAAGATGCACGAAACGGCTATCCGGTCCGATTTTTTCAGCCAGCCATGTCAGAAACGCGATAACGTCATGACGGGTCTCAGCTTCGATCGCGTCAATACGATCCAGATCCGCCTGTGAAAATGCAGCCATCGCCGCATCTCCGCGCTCGCGAATGGTCGCAGCCGACTCACGCGGGATTTCACCAAGCTCGGCCATGGCTTCACAAGCCAGAGCCTCGATCTCGAACCAGATCCGATAGCGATTTTCGGGGGACCAGATGGCGGCCATGACAGGACGGGTATAACGCGGCACCATGAGGCAAACTCCTCAGCGACATTGAAAACGAACCGTCGCACAGGAACTGCCCGACGTAATGGCCGGGCCTTTAGCTGATTTTCTCCCTCAAGTCTTCCGCCACCTGCATATCTGCACGTGATTTCATTCAGACGTCGAGCACATCCACCGAACGCGCATGCTCCTGAATGAACGCAAAACGAAGCTCCGGCTTCCGTCCCATCAGACTTTCCACGCGCTCACGTGTCAGCGCCCGATCTTCAGCAGGCGCAATAACCCGCAGAAGTGTGCGGTGCTTCGGATCCATCGTGGTCTGCTTCAGATCTCCAGGCGGCATTTCGCCCAGACCTTTGAAGCGGGATACCTCAACCTTGGCATTCACCTTGAACTGACTGCGAATTTTCCGCTCACGATCCGCGTCATCCATTGCATAAACCGTCTTTGCACCCTGCGTCAGGCGATAGAGCGGTGGCTGAGCCAGATAGATATGACCATGCCGGATCAATTCAGGCAGTTCGCGATAGAAAAAAGTCATCAGCAACGAAGCAATATGTGCGCCATCCACATCCGCGTCCGTCATGATCACAACGCGACCGTAACGCAATCTGGACAAATCAAACCGGTCGCCAATGCCGCAGCCCAGCGCTTCAATCAGATCTTTCAGCTCCTGATTGGCCCGCAATTTTTCAGCACTCGCGCTGGCAACATTGAGAATTTTCCCGCGCAACGGCAACACCGCCTGAAATTCGCGATTGCGCGCCTGCTTCGCGGAGCCACCTGCCGAATCACCCTCGACCAGAAATATCTCGGTTTCAGCCGCATTCTCACGCGTGCAGTCCGTCAGCTTGCCCGGCAGACGAAGGCGGCGGGTTGCGCTTTTCCGCAGGGTATCTTTCTGCCCTTTCCGACGCAAACGCTCTTCCGCACGCTCGATCATCCGCGCCAGAAGCTGATCCGCCTGCGCAGGATTGCCTGCCAACCAGTGATCAAAACGGTCACGCAGGGCGCTCTCAACCAGACGGCTCGCTTCCTGACTGGTCAGCTTCTCCTTGGTCTGCCCCTGAAACTGTGGGTCGCGCAAAAAAAGCGACAGCTTTCCAGCCACCGTTCCCATGACGTCATCAGCCGTTAACGAGGCTGCACGTTTCTCGGATTTATGCTCCCCCCAGACCTTGAAACCCTTCAGAAGAGCCGCGCGACATCCAGCTTCATGCGTTCCACCCTGTGGGGTCGGAATGGTGTTACAGAAAGAAGCAAAAGTCGCCTGCCCCTCTTCCTGAAAGGCGACGGCCCACTCGATACGCCCGTTTCTGGTTCCACCAGGCGCGGCAGGAAGATCAGCATCATCAGCCCATATGGGCGCCAGAAGAGCGGCATCAGATCCCAGCTCATCCTGCAAACTGTCAGCAAGACCGCCCGGAAAGTGCAACGTGGCTTCGGAAGGTGTCACATCCCCTGCGCGGATCAGCGACGAATCGCACGACCAGCGAATCGTCACACCCCGGAAGAGAAACGCCTTGGCACGACAGAGACGATAAAGACGGGCTGCGCTGAAATGGAGATTGCCGAAAATTTCAACATCGGGCTGAAAGCGGATCGTTGTGCCACGACGGTTTTGAGTAACTCCCGTCTTTTCGATCGGTCCCAGAGCAATTCCGCGCTCATAAACCTGACGCCAGACACCGCGATCTCGGGCAACCTCGACTTCGAAACGGGCGGAAAGAGCATTGACGACCGAAGATCCGACGCCATGCAGACCGCCGCTGGTTTCGTAAGCTTTCCCGGAAAATTTTCCGCCAGCATGCAGTGTGGTTAAAATAACCTCCAATGCGGAACGATCTGGAAAACGCGGATGTGGATCAACGGGGATGCCGCGCCCGTTATCGCGGATCGAGATGAAGTTATCTGTTTCCAGAGAAACCTCGATAATGCTGGCATGGCCTGCAACGGCCTCATCCATTGAATTATCAAGGATTTCAGCGACCAGATGGTGCAGGGCCGTTTCATCCGTGCCGCCGATATACATACCGGGACGCCTGCGAACCGGCTCCAGTCCTTCAAGAACCTCGATGGAAGCAGCATCGTAGCTTGCCACTGCCTGTGCCCCTGCCGCACCTTTCTCCGCAGCCACGGAGGAAGGGCGGCTTCTCCCTTTGGGGGATTTCGGAGAATTCTGCCCGTTATCTGAAAAAAGATCGCTCATGACGGTAAAAATCCCGTGGCCACGCTTTCACGTCAAGAGCAAACTCTGTTAACCCCGCTCAGGCTTTGCTTGAACGTGCGCGCTTCCGGCGCGTCGTGCGTGAGTGATCGACCGCCTTCGGTGCCGAGCACGATTCAAAGGAGGCTGGCTGCAGAATATCCTTGGCCTCGGCATAGTTGGCCAGGTCGTGCATGTCCTTCAGTTCCTTCACTTCGTCGAACATCGCCATACGCTGATCACAGAAGATCGTGCCGGACTGAAGTCCACGCTCTGACTGTATGTTCGCAAGCTGCGTGATGTAATCATCATACTGCCGCCGCGCTGCGCTGCCGTAGGTTGCACGGAAATAGGAATCGAGAGCTTTTTCGCCCTGCAACAACTGTCCGCGGAATTTTGCAACGAAGGAATTGTAATTATCCTGTGCGCGACATGACAGTGCGGTGACCATCAATTCGCTCTTCAAGCCCTGAAGATCAAAGGCTTCATGAGCCACGGATTGCCCGCACCCTGCGGCAGATGCAGCAGGTGCATTCAGGAGAGCATACCCGGCAAGAACAGCAACAGCGACCCGAAGACCAGGAAAACGCATGAGATGAACACTCCAGCAACAGACGGCGGCGGTTTGGACTAGAATTATGGCAAAAACATAAAACCCTGCCAGAATCAGGTTCAGGCTTTACAGGACGCGCATAAAAATTCCCAGAGCCTGCAATCCACAATGATATGGCGGCATACCATCCACCCCTTTCCAGCCAAGATCCTATGTTCTAAAAGCCATGACCTTTCAGGAATTATCGAAGAGACAGCGTTCCTTCTGACGAATCGTAGTACCTGACATCGACGCAACGCGGAGCCAAATAAAGTGCGCATGCGATTTCTAGTTTTCCCGGCAGTCGCCGCCGGATTTCTGGCAGGATGCAGCCAGCCCATTCAACTCCCCGGCGAAGCTGATCCCTTCGGGTACATGAAAAAATCCGCCGTCTGCAAGGTATCCGGGCCTGAAAAGACCGGCGATCAACTTACCGCCAGCATGGCTGTCCGCAGTGATGGGGGCCTCTGCCAGATCAGCGTTTCCAAACCAGGTGGTGGCCCATACGCATCCTTCGGAGTTTCCCCCAGCCCGGAGCATGGTAAGGCGTTCTTCTACAACCTCGGTAGCAGGACGGTCATCGCCTACACCCCGACAATGGGATATGCAGGCACAGATAAATTCACCGCGATCCTGATTCCCGGTGGCGATCTTCCCCGCCAGACCATGCAGGTCACGGCAACGGTCGATACGGCTGGCACAGTTCCCGTAGTTGCTGCTCCCGCTGTTGTCGCTCCAGCACCCGTTGCAAAAGCGCCTGTCGCAAAAAGCAAGACAACCCACAAAACCACGACCACGAAGAAATCCAAGCAGCATTAACTGCAATGCTTGGCCTGCCAGATGAAATTCGTTTTTCTGGCAGGTAAAAAAATCAGATCGAGAAAGTGATCGGTTCAGCCAGAGGACGGCGAAGCCCGCGTTCCTCAGCCTTCCGAACCAGATCATCAAGGCTTATCTCCCGAAGCCGCTCTCTGGCTCTTGAATCCTCAGCCTCCCAAACCACATCTATAACCTTGCTGAACAGGGGGCTATCCACCCCATCTTCAGAAGGAGTGTCGGTGGCTGCAGCAACTTCGACAATGTCACTGAGCGAGATATCCCGCCGAAGACGGCCCAGACGATACCCACCTCTGGGGCCGCGCACACTCTCCAGAAGTGAAGAGCGTGCAAGCGCCTGGAGCAGCGGCTCGATACCCCTTCGCGCCATTCCGGCACGCTGAGCAATATCAGCAGCGCTGACTGTCCCCGAACGCCCCGCATAAAAAGCGACATCCGCCATGATTGACACAGCAACCAGAACACGGTCACGGCGAAAAAGCATCCGTCCCGCTCCTTTCCATAATTTCCACAACAAGCACAGCATCGTCACGGATCATCTGACGATTGCTTTCGTACTGCATACAGGGGAATAAGGATAATATATTCGTCATTTCACTGCAAACGATCGTGGTATTTATTCCGCCACCATAATTCTTTCAACCATCGACAGATTTTCTTCCGGACAGGCCATGACAAAGACACCGACCTCAACCAACGCTGCCCCCTTCACTTTTGCCAATCCTCGCGGAAGAGTGTTTGAATCCATTGTCCATGCCGTCGGAGGCACACCACTGGTCGCGCTCCCGCGCCTGACCAGTCATGATAATATTCCTGCGCGCATTCTCCTGAAGCTCGAATTCTTCAATCCTCTGGCTTCGGTCAAGGATCGCATCGGTGCAGCCATGATTCTCGATGCTGAAGAACGCGGTCTTATCACTCCAGGCAAAAGCGTTCTGGTTGAACCCACATCCGGCAACACCGGCATCGCTCTGGCTTTCGTCGCGGCCGCTCGGGGATATCGCCTGATTGTTACCATGCCCGAAGGCGCTTCCATCGAGCGTCGCCGGATGCTGCGCCTGATGGATGCGCAGGTTGAACTCACACCAGCCCGGATGGGAATGGCCGGGGCCATTGCCCGCGCGCAGGAAATTCTGGAGCAGACACCTCATGCATGGATGCCCGGACAATTTGACAATCCTGCCAATCCGGAAATCCATGAACGCACGACCGCGCGTGAAATCTGGGAAGACACAGCCGGAGATGTCGATATCGTCGTTGCTGGCACAGGCACAGGCGGAACGGTTTCCGGCATTGCGCATGCATTGAAAAAACTCAAACCGGAAATACGGGTCTTTGGTGTCGAACCGACGGAAAGCGCAGTTCTGAATGGAGATGAACCCGGACCGCACGGCATTCAGGGCATTGGCCCTGGATTCTGCCCCGCCACCCTTGATCTTCCCGCACTGGACGATGTCATTCCTGTTTCGGAACGCGAAGCGATCGCCACCGCACGCCGTTGCGCACGCATGGAAGGTATCCCCGTCGGCATTTCATCCGGAGCAGCCCTTCACGCAGCGATGAATGTTGCCAAAAAAGCCGAAAACGCCAGTAAAACAATCGTCGTCATCGCGCCTTCATTCGCCGAACGTTATCTTTCCACCGCTCTTTTCAATGGGTTGTGATTCCAACAGCTTCCCGACCTGATTCCGAGAAGCCGCCGACCACATTTTCAGGGCTGAGATGAATTGGGATAATTCCAGCGTCCCAACACGCCACACCCCACCCCTGTCCTTGACGGGAAGTGTCAAAATCACTTCCCGTTTCTGACCGGCCTCTTTTTTCTGGATAAATTTCTCCAATACACGTGCCTCCTCCGCCGATATCCAGTCCGCGTCAGCCAGCGATCCGGGCAAAGAGGACACGCCTCGCAAAATCACATCAAAATCACCGTTGCCACCATCAGCTTCATCCCAGATCAACCTACCACCAGCAGTCACGGACATAGGCCCCAGATGTCCCATTAACTGATGCACAATCAGGGCTGGAGATTTTCCTTTGCCATCAGCGGACTGGAATGATGCAGCAAACGTGAGCTGCCGCACATTTCTGACCCCCGGCACGGAATCCGGCAGCAAGACCTGATCAATCGCAAGAAATCCGGAACATAATGAAGCCTGAGATGACCACCAGCTCCCGCAATCGGACTGAAGTTTCAGAACGACATCACGCAGGGGCACGGAAACAGACTGTCCCACCCCTGCAATCTTCATCAGCCTGACGCTTCCTTCCCGCGCATAGGCCTGAATCTGCCCATACGTAAGCTTTGCGTAAGCTCCGCGTAACGTCAGGGCCGCGACCTCGGACGGATTGCCCTCGGCCCCCAGCGCCAGAATATATTGCCCATCCCCTTCACCGAACACCGGCGTTAATGGATGTAAAAACGAGACCGAGACACGCAGCCTGTCACTTCTGACAGTCAGTGCTGCTCCTTGCCCGAACTCCAAAAGAAGTTGGGGCATTTGCAATATAAACGCACGCTCACTCCAACCACCCTGCCACACAACATCTTTCCACGACACATGACCAGGACGGCCATCCGGAAGGTGTGAAACAGATGATAAAGTCGAGAAAACACGTCGCAGTGTCACTCTCGCGGCAGCGCATAATCCTGCATAGACGATCAAAGCGACACATACAGTGAGAAGTACGTTCTTCATGCGACACAGCGACGCACAGAAGGGAAAGCGGACAGACGCAGCGCTCATATTCATGTTCTCATGCAAACTGCCCGACCTCCAGAATGACATCGCGATGCGCGCTGCACGATATTTTATCCACAGAACGGAATTTACATGAATTTTTTGAAATATACTCAAATATTACAGAAATAATCTTTTAGATTTATTTTAGACAAAAGAGAGAAAAACCGTCTCTTCGACTTCAGAAACAGAAATGCAGAAGACATTGCATATTGATACCTTCCCCTTGCGGAGAGTGGAACATGATCGCCAATGGACACATTCCCATCTGTCCATCCACGAAAAGTCGAAACAGTTCCAGCCTGCATCCCCAGAGTTATCCCCAGAAACTGTAGATAACTCATAAAATCAGCGGTTATCCGTCAGATGCCGGATGCAATGCGTTCCTGCCCCTTCGACCATGCCCCTTCGATGTCGCCAAGAAGAGCCGCACGGTCCCTTCCCGAGACAGCGGGACAGACAACAACGGAAATGGTCCCCGGATATTTCAGAAACGCAGCCCTGCCCCAGAAACGACCGGAATCGGTCGCGACGGGAAACAATGGCAAACCAGAATGACGCGCCATCGCTGCTACACCGGGCTTGAGCGGCTCTTTCTGCCCCCATGGCACGCGCGTGCCTTCCGGGAAAATAATGATCTGTCTTCCGGCGGCCACAGCCTGATCCGTAACTTTCAACAGGGAACGAAGCGCCTTCGCCCCGGCCGAGCGCTCCACAGGCATCATGCCCGTCAGCAGCAACATCGGACCGACCAGAGGAATCTTCGTCAGTTCTTCCTTCATGACATAGGCAGGCGCCGGCAACAGGGTCATCCAGAGAAGCGTGTCAAAAGCCGACTGATGCTGGGACGCAATCAGGAACGGCCCTTCTTTCGGCAGAAGTTCATATCCGACCACCCTGTAATCAATACCGCAGATCACATGCAGCATCCTGAGCAACAGGCGGCACCAAAGACGCGCATAGGCCAGCGCTGATCTCTTGAAAACCAGTCTGACAGGGATGGCGACGACCCCCATCAGAAAAGTCAGGATGAATGCACATATCAGAAAAACGAGGGAGCGGATCACGATCATGACGCGCTCATCACCTGAAACCCGGCATCCGCGCAAGACTCATCACACCACCTGCCACACAGAACTGCCATACGTGAGAATGGAGAACGCTTGATTCCGGCACAGAAAGCCGTAAGAAAAATATCCATGTCGCTCATTGCTTCCATCCGTCTTGTTCTTGCTCCCCCCCATCGGGAAGCACGCCCTTTCCTTCTGGCTTCAGGGGCTGCTACCGCTGTCGCCTGGAGTCTGGGCCGCAAGCTGAAATGCAAGCACCTCCGTCGCCTCAGTGGCCTGACTGGTGCTTTTTTCGGTTTCTGCGTCTATTTCTTTCGTGACCCCGAAAGAGTTCCCCCAATGCGGGAAGACGTTGCCGTCGCCCCGGCGGATGGGCGGATCGTGTCGATCGAAAAGGTCGCTCCCCCAACAGAACTCGGTATGGGTGAAACACCCGTCTGGCGAATCGCCACATTCCTCTCCGTGCTTGATGTGCACGTCAACCGCTCTCCGGTCGCAGGCACGGTCACCCGCATTGCCTATCACCCCGGTCGCTTCCTGAACGCCAGTCTGGACAAAGCGTCCGAAGAAAATGAACGCAATGCCATGTCGATCACACTGCCTGATGGCCGCATGGTCGCAGTGGTGCAGATCGCCGGTCTGATTGCACGCCGTATCGTCTGCTCGGTCACTCCGACAACAAAACTGGAAGCCGGTGAGCGTTTCGGTCTGATCCGCTTTGGCTCGCGCACCGATCTTTACCTGCCACCCGGTGTTGTTCCCACAGTCGAAGTCGGACAGACAATGATTGGCGGCGAAACCGTCATGGCTATTCTCAGCGCATGATATCCTGCCACTTTCGAGAGGCTTTCCCTCGGTGACGCTTCCTCGACAACGCCCGCGCCCCAGATTGAAACGGCTGCCCCGGAACAGGGTCCGGGGACCTTCGTTCAATCGCCTCATCCCCAATCTCCTGACCATGATCGGTCTGTGTTCCGGGCTGCTGGCGATGCGTTTTGGTCTGGAAGGGAAGTTCCGTTACGCCGCAATAGCACTGCTGATTTCAGCTGTGATTGACGGTCTTGATGGTCGTATCGCCCGTTTTCTGCGCGGTTCCACCCGCTTTGGAGCAGAGTTCGACAGCTTATCCGACTTCTGCTGCTTTGGCGTTGCGCCTTCATTCATTCTCTATCTGTGGTCATTACAGAACGCCGGACGCTACGCCTTCCTCCCGTGCCTGATGTTCACAGTGTGCATGTCGCTCAGACTGGCCCGCTTCAATGCAGGGCTGGACGATCAGGATGAACGTCCGCGCTATGCCAGTAATTTCTTCACTGGCGTTCCCGCACCTGCCGGAGCCGGTCTGGCGCTGTTTCCTCTGTTTCTCGGCCTTGAAGCCGACACTCTGGGCTATGCTCCCATTGAGGAGTTCAGCCACCAGCCAATGCTAAATGCTTTGACTCTCTCAGGCACAGCGTTGCTGCTTGTGTCCACACTGCCTGTCTGGTCCTTCAAGAATTTCAAGGTCCCTGCCCGCTTCGTCCTGCCACTCATGCTTGGCACAGTGTGTTATGCCGTGGCCCTCGTCGCTGATCCCTGGGGCGCTCTGGCAGCAGCGGGCGTGATCTATATCGCCATGCTTCCCTTCAGCCGTCGCAGCTTTCACCGTCTGCGCCGCGCGGCAGAGGAGATGCAGGAATTTCCGGATGAGCAACCGGAAATTCTGACACCAACGAAAGACTCTCATCCTTCCTGAGCGGATGAACCTCCATTGCCGAGTAGCGTGGAGAGAGCCGACAGGAAATCACCCGGCGAGACCGGGCAACCCGGAATTTCCAGAGAGGGTGTGACGCTCCCTCTCAGGCCCGGCAATGTTGCATAATTTCTCTGAAATGGTCCGCCATCCATCGCACACGCACCGGCCGCAATCAGGCCCGCGGGCCGGGCCATTGCCGCCCATGCGGCTCGCACCACAGGCATCATGGCGTGCGTGCAAACACCGGTTATCAGAAGAAAATCAGCACTGGTCGGTGTCTCATGAAAATAAAGACCGTATTTTTCCGGGTTCCAGCCACCATAGCGCAGGCTTTCGATCTCCATCGCGCAACCATCGCATCCGCCCGCATCGACATGAAAGAGAGAAAACTCCCCCTTTCCGCGTGAAATCTCGGGGAGCCGTGGAAACACGCCTTCATGCAACCCGGTCAACAATGCCCGTATCTTCATCATGGTGCATGGAGCCTTTTCACATATCCGCCGCAGATATTGAAAAACCAAAGGAGTTCCGAACCGCTGCAATATCTTCCGGCATCACGCCTTTCAATGCCCGATCCGCCAGTGGGATGAGTTCCACAGACGGATCACGCATCATTACAGAAGCTGGTCTTCCTTCTTTCAGATGAAGCACAACCCCCACAACACCCGAAGGTCCTTCGGTTACAGCATGTCCCCAGCCATTTTCAGGATGGAATATGTGTCGCAAAGGCATATCCGCAGAAACATGCGTCAAACGCTCCGCAAACAGATTCAGAAGACGTGCGCTTTCCTGACACTCCGCAAACAACTGTCGGCAACGGGCAACGACATCCCCTTCCCTCTGTGACTGCACCTGCATGCCAGCATTCACCCATGGGGAGGCCTGACTGCGCAGATCCCTTCCCAAACCCGAAGCGCGAGCTACCGGCCCCGTCACTCCCCCCACCATCACATCTTCAGAGCAAACAGGCCCAAGCCCCCGCAAACGCACGAGCAGACCCGGATAACTCTGCCAGAGAGGTCGCAGAACGAATAATGACTCATCGACAAGATCGGCAATATTCTTTGCAAGATCATGAATAATGCCGATACGGGCGACATCATCCTCTATGTCCGGCAATGGAATATTCACACCTCCCAAAACCACCATATCCATCAGGGAGCGACGCCCCATGCACTCCGAAAAGACCTGCAATACAGATTCTCGGGCCTCAGACATTCGTTGTGCGGGCAATCCGGCATCCGCATATCGCGCGACACGCGCCAAAATCCGAAAATGCGATAATATACGTTCTATTTCTGCAAAAACTGCTCTCACCAGAAGTGCGGATTCACTGATCTGAAAGCCCGATATCTGTTCGACTGCTGCACAGAATGTCCATTGATGAGCAACCACCGAAGAGGCTGCAATACGCCCGGCAAGAACAACAGCCTCTTCCAAAGAGGCTCCCATCATGCGTGCAGCAATGCCTCTGTGCGTAAAACCACGGATCGTTTCTGACCCGGAAACTCTCAGATCGGATACACTCTGCCTGAACAGTGCTGACGCTTCTGAAGCACCTGATGCAGGGCCAGAAATCAGCAGAAATCCCCGATCGTCGTCAGAAGAAAGCCTAACTTCGAAATCGTCCTCCTCACATCCTGCAAGGCCCGGCCTGAGAGCCAGCGGCCATGAAACAGGCCAGGCACCGCGATTAATGAGAGGACGCATATCCTCGGCACCCATCGCTTCGAAACCATAAAGATCCCGGATAACCCGCTCAAATGGCAAAGCAGCCGGAACCGTTGTCGATAAAGCGGGATATCGCGGGCCTTCCGGAACATGAACAGCCATCAGAACTTCTCCGCTTCTCCATCGGAAAAGGGCTAGAATACGCTCTCCATCGCACCACAGACCTGAAAAAAGGTAACGTTCTTCCTCAAGAACCTCGCCCAGAGAACGCCATTCATATTCCCCGAGAAGATATGCCCAGGACGGAGATATCTTTTCTCCCTGACAAATAATCTCTTTTACCGAGCGTGATTTTTTCCCGGAAGAAACAACGGTTGCAGGAAGACGATATGAATCACTCATTGTCGAACTCTGGATATTTCAGAATTTCTGAGAGAAAAATAATAAAAACAAGAACAATGAATGAAAGCATCAGTGAATATGACGACACATCCACAAGCAGGAACAACAGACCAGCGCTGGATAAACAATATCCCATCAATTTTATGATTCTCAGAAATTTTCTTTCAGATTCAAAAAACTGATTTCCTGAAATGCAAATATCCGACAGGATGAATGCAGTTGCTATCGGATCATTTAATCCCGCGGTAATGGCCGCAAACCCGATTTTTCCACCTGAAGATCCGGAAATAATCTGTTTCAAGATCAGAAGGCATCCAGAGAAAATAAGAACACCACCTGCGGCATTACCACAAATCGCCATCCAGCTTCCTGATGTGACCAATGGAAGAAATAAAGCCAGTTTTCGCAATAAATCCGGAAAAAAATCCTTCTGGACAGAAAAAATCAGAGAAGTGCCCGGAACGAGGCCAGATAAAATCGACAAACCTGCTCCACAAAAAAGACTTTCAGCGAGAAGCAGAACCCTGTGCTCATTGATGCTTTCATCACTCCCAGACCATGGTGATGACACCAGAACAAGCGCCAGTAAAAGAAGCCCTCCACCAGCGACCAATGCATGCAAACGCTCCAGCCCAGCTCCAGCCCAACCTTTTCTCTGCCCCAGTTCCCATGCGGCCAATAATTGAATCACCAGCAGAAGCACCAGAGCAAAAACAGGATCATCGACAACAAGAGCCAGCGTGCTGATCACAATCAGAATTGCGCCACCCAAAACAGGCAAAAAGAATTTCCGGTCTGCTTTCCCCTTCAGAATGTTTTCAAATTGGGAGGAAAACGAAAGAGAAAGAGGAAGCGACAACAAGGACAGCAATAACCAGCCGACAGGGAGTAAGATTGAACCTTTCCCCATGGAAATACCGAATAATATTCCGGTGGCCAGAAAAACAAGGGCCAGCACAGCCCCCAGCAAGCCCGCACCTATTCCCGCCAGACGACCATAGGCGTTCCCCTTGAGAAAAACACCGACAGACGTGACCAGCAAACACAGCACAGGCCATATTAAGGCCGTCCGGGTGGAGATTGCTGCCAGACTCACAGAAATCCTCCCTCTGCCCCATGATCAGAAGATGCGAAAACATGAGCCGGTAGAGACAGACGTCGCGTAAACATGACGGTCAGAATCCCGCACGTCAGACATGACAATCCCATCATGAGGAAATGATAAAACCCCATTGAAAATGCGGAAATCATGACAAAACCGGACAAGCTTATGAAGATGGAAACGGCCAGACGTTCCGCCGCCGGGGCCACAGCTAGAGCTGACAACCCGATGCAGAGGAGCATCATTCCGGTAAACCACCCCTCTTCCCGACCAGTGAGCAGACGATCTCCTGCCAGCATCACAACAAGCAGCACCGAGGTCAAAGATGCGACAACAAGCCGTCCGGACCGCCTGTGTTCATTCATCAATCCAGACAGGAAAACTGCGGAAATGAATGACCCGAACAAAATCAAACCCGCAGCGACGTAAATATTGATTACAGGATATGCACCAATATTCCCCGCCATCCCGAGAAAAAGAAGATCAATCGCTATCCCTGTCCCCAGAAGGGCAAGCAGCCATGAACCTCCGATCAATGCGAACACAGCAAAGAGTGGAACGGCAACGAATAACGGCGTCATGGAAGGCCCGCCGACGTCTGAACGGAAGCAAAGACCATGCTCATCACGGCCAGCAGCATGGCTGCGCCAGCCATATTACGCGTTCGCCGGATTATGGGAACCGATGGCAGAGACATCAAAGCCATGAGTGAAAGTATGGCGATCATCGATATTGCAATCGATATACCAAACACCACACTCTGATGAAAATAATACGCCCCCGGAGATACAAGAATTCTTTCAATCACATTGTGAATACAAAGAATAATCCACATCATGAATATCATGTCAGATGAAACAAGCAGAAGAGCGCGATCACCAGATGAATAGTTAGAAAAATGATCGTTTTTGATGGGACTTTGATCCCCAACCGCCAGCAATGCAGCACTTGCAAGAATGGCTGGTGCCACCGCGCCTGATGCGGAAAACAATGTTGAACCGCCACCAGAAAACACTCCAGTCACCAGATAAATGACTGGCATGGCGAGAACAGCACCCGAAAGACGAACAACGTCCACCATGGCAAACTGCCCGCCAGAAAATGGACCTGACAAGTTGCGCTGAAGACCCGCAACGGCAAGAAGCCCCCTCGCCAGGATAAAGAGTGCACATAATCCTGGAAAATCGACAATTCGCCCCGGGACATCGGCCGCAATGACAGGCAGAAGAAAAGCGATTGCCAAGGAAAGGACAAAAATCACAACAGGCAGAAACGCTCGCTTACTCTCGTCGATCCCCATCAGGTGCCGATACAGATGAAAACGCTCAGTAATCGGAAAATAATTTTTCCCTTCAAAATATTTTTTGACACACTCAAAAAATCCGGTCGCCAAAGGCGCGCAAGACAACAGCACAATGACACCGAACAAATGTCGCGCCATCAAAATGATTAAATTCAGGAAATCGGTCATTCAATTTCCTCCCCATAGCGCGGCAATAATGAGGCACAGAGCAAGCACCGCGAACATAACCGGGAGAATATTCTGCCCATTCAATATATATGACAAAACTTTATGGAAACTGGAAAAATACAGAGAGCACAGATTGTTCCACATACGATTACGTATAGTTTTATACGTAATTTGAAAATCCTCCGAAACAACAGACTCGAGCAACAACAACGCGATACCGGGCGGCATACGCATCGAAACATTGCTCTCGGCTGCATATCCACCATTCCAGACATCTGTCGGACGATTGGTTACCTCATCTTCGCTCTGATAACGCTTCAATCCTCGCCGTATTCCAAGGACCAGAGCTGCGGCGCATAGCAACACCCCGCCGACCGCCGCAGGAGACCAGATCGACAGACCATCAGGCGACTGCAAAAACAGCCAATGAGCAGGCGTGCTCTCTCCGCCCGCCATCCGTGCAAGCAGAGCTGACTGCCAATGCAACACCAAACCGGGAAAGAAGGACAACAGCAGACAGAGAACCGTGACAACAACAAAAGGCACCATGATGACGCCCGGCGGGGAAGAAACGGCTGTTTCAGCTTGCTGTTGATCCGGTGCTGATCCACCAAACAGAGCAATACCCACCCGGCAGGCAGCCAGAGCCGCCAACCCCAAGGCAAGACCTTGCGTCGCCAGCAGAATGCGCCAGGGAAGAATGGTGAGAAGACTGCCATCTGCAGGCAGCAGCAAAAGGACCTGCGCCTCCAGCCAGAGCGCCGTGAACATCCCTGACGGCGGCAAACAGCTGAGAGAAAAAAGTCCCAGACCGAGAAGCAGCGACAGACGCGGCATCACCTGTTGCACTGCACCCAGTCGCGTCAGACGATCCGATCCATACAACCACGAAGCAACAGCACCCGCCGACATGGCAAGAGCGACAAGCGGCAATCCAGCCGTCAATCCTGTGAAAACAGCGGAAAATGCGGCACGCGCCGTCAGTGGCATGTCGCCAGCTCGGGCGACTTCAGCAAGAGCGATGCCAACAAGCAGCAATTCTGTTCCACTGGCAGCCAATGCCGCGAGAGACTGCTTTATTCCCGTGGCGCGCAACGACAGAAAACACAGCATGATGGAGAGAACCGTTGCAATGCCCGCCAAACACAAACCCGACAGAAAATCACCCGATATGACTGTATGAAAACAGAAAACCCGGACAGCAATCATCATCACGAGAACACAGGACAGAAGGGTTCTGCCTTCGCTGGATTTCCCTCGTCCGGCCAGAAAAATCACACTTGCCAGACAAAGACCACTCATCAGAAATGACGGCGTAACGCAGGCTACTGCCAGTATAAACGAACAACTCCGGTCCAGTGCATTTTCCGTCCGGCTCGACAGCAACGCCACTCCGGTGGAAAGCGCCAGTGCAGCCGGTGTCTGCGCAAGGCTTGCAAGCAGCGCCGCACACCAGGGAACAGTAATGCCTGCCCGACGGTCCGGAAATACTCCCGCGACAAGAGAGATGACGCTCACAAACAGCCAAGCCACCTGATCGCCAGCAATCACGCCGCCCGGATACAGCTCCATTCCGAAGCCTCCGGCAATAACGGCGCAAAATCCTGAAACGGCCCATGCAGCCGGTATCAGAATTTCAGGCAGCAGAGATGTCCGGGAAATTATACCCAAACGACATGCAAGCAACGGCACAGCCGGCAGCATGGCTGCAAACACTAAAAGAAACAGGAATAAAACATTCAAAGTTCAGAACGGCGCGAAGTGAAAAAATCCACTCCGCATCCCCTGTCCATCAGTGTCCATCAAAGCGCTCAGGCCTTTCGCAATGCCCATGTCGGCGCCGCTTTACCTGCCGCTCCCCGGCGTCCCTGCCACAGCATCAGATCCGCCGCGTGTCGCACACGGCCAGCTCCGGGCCACAACAGCCCTTCAGACTCCGTAAAGATCACGACCTGACGCAGATTTTCATCTGACGACAATTTCTGCAACGCAACACCAACACCCTTTGAAAGTTCAGGCATCTGATCCAGCGGGAAAATCAGCAGACGTTTGCCTGAAGACAAGGTCGCAATCCTGTCGCCCTGAGAGGGAATGCACACCGCTGCGCTTTCATCGCCACGAAGATTCAGAACCTGCTTCCCACTGCGTTTCTCGGCAACGAAGTCACCGGCCGCAACGATCATGCCGCGCCCGCCACTCGATGCGACCAGCCATTTCTCATTTTCCACAACGGCAAAAACGGCCAGAAGATCATCATCATTCGATACGTCAACAAGCAGTCGAACCGGCTGACCATCCCCTCTTCCCCGCGGCAGATCACCCGCTGTCACGGTATAGGCACGACCATTCGTTGCAAACAGACAGATCCGATCCGTGCTCTGACAGGGCACCGCGAAACGCAGGGAATCTCCTTCCTTGAATTTCAGGGTTTCGCCGTCGATCCCATGACCTTTCAGCGTCCGTATCCAGCCCTTTTCCGACAGGATCAGCGTGAGTGGCTCGCGATCAACCGCGGCCACCACAGACATATCTATTTTCCCCGGAACTTCCGCCAGCGTGCTCCGACGCTTGCCAGCCTCGCCCCCCGCCAGTTTCCGGCCTGTTTCTGCAACCTCCGTGGCAATGCGCTTCCACCGCAGCTTCTCATCACCAAGCAGCTTGACCAATCCATCACGCTCTTCGGAAAGTTTTCCGTGCTCAGAACGTATTTCCATCTCTTCCAGACGTCTGAGGCTACGAAGACGCATGTTCAGAACCGCTTCCGCCTGCATCTCCGTCAGTCCAAACGTGGCGATCAGTCCGGCTTTCGCATCGTCTTCCTCACGGATGATCCGAATGACCTCATCAAGGTTCAGATAAACCGCGAGAAAACCTTCAAGTATCTCGATCCGCTTTTCAACGGCAGTCAGACGATGGCGGCTCCGGCGTTCCAGAACCTCATGCCTGTGATCAATCCACTGGCGCAATACCTCACGCAGACTCAGAACACCCGGCTGACGATCCGCAGACAGAACATTCATGTTCAGCGGAAAACGACTTTCCAGCGGCGTCGCACGGAAGAGCGTTTCCATCAGAACTTCAGGTTCGATCCCACGCGTCTTCGGTTCGAGAATGAGCCGGATGTCAGTCGTGCTTTCGTCACGGATATCCCCCAGAAGCGGAAGCTTCTTCTGATCCATCAGATCCGCGATCTGCTCGATCAGGCGGGATTTCTGAACCTGATAGGGAATTTCAGTGACGACAATCTGCCACGTCCCAAAACGTCCCTGTTCAACGTCCCAACGCGCACGGATGCGGAACCCACCTCGTCCCGTTTCATAGGCCTTGAGGATGGCATCCGGCTCTTCAACGATCAAACCACCCGTTGGAAAGTCAGGACCAGGCATATGCTGCAAAAGATCCGCGACAGTGGCTTCCGGATGCCGGATCAGATGAACAGCCGCCGCACAGACCTCCGCCGCATTATGGGGCGGAATGCTGGTCGCCATACCGACCGCGATTCCCGCGGCTCCATTCGCAAGAAGATTCGGAAAAGCAGCGGGAAGAACAACCGGCTCGCTTTCCTCACCATCATATGTCGGACGGAAATCAACGGCATCGTCGCCAATGCCTTCCAAAAGCGCCTGAGCCACAGCGGTCATGCGTGCTTCAGTATAACGCATGGCCGCCGCGTTATCCCCGTCGACGGACCCGAAGTTCCCCTGCCCTTCAACAAGGGGAAAACGCACGGCAAAATCCTGAGCCAGCCGCACAAGAGCCTCGTAAACCGAAGCGTCACCATGCGGATGATATTTACCGATCACATCACCGACGACGCGTGCACACTTTTTAAACCCGGATGTGGGATCAAGACGCAGCTGGTGCATCGCATAGATCAAACGCCGGTGCACAGGCTTGAGACCGTCACGCACGTCCGGCAGGGAACGGGACATGATCGTGGACAGGGCGTAGGCCAGATACCGCTCGCTCAGGGCATCCGCCAGACGGGTGTCCTCAATATGGCCTTCGAATGTCTCGCTCATCTCATGCTCTCCATGGCTGGAACACATACCGGAGAGCCCCTCACTTGGCCAAGACACTTCCGCACAATAGATTCCTTTCGGCGATCTTCTTTTCCACCGCCGCACCAATAACAATCATCATCATGTCCCTGACCGCCTGTTCACCGGCCTCCGGACTGCTGCGCACGGACCTCAAACTGGCACGCGCAGGCTTCACGGCCCACCCGGCGAACACAACGGCCCGTTACGAACTTATGAACCTTCTTCCTGAAGGAGAGCTTACCTACAGGGACAGCGATCAAGGCCCCATTTATCTTTTTGCCGACAAACTTGGCTGTGGCTGTGTCTATATGGGCGATCAGGCTGCGTGGAGCGCCTGGAACAGTTCACAGAAAAACAAAACACCCCCCACACAGCCCACAGAGGCCATGATCGCAGAAAACCGCCAACATCCGGGATGGGAGTGGAGCGCTTGGGACAAAAGCGCCGACCCCGGACCGTCACGCCCCCGCTACAATATTGAAACGGCGTGGTAACCTGCCCCGAACAGATGAATACAGGCAGACATCCGGGCGACGGCTGTCCTGAGTTGCTGGAGAATAGTCCTTGTCCAACGTCAATACTCTTGCCCGCCAGCTACTCGACCTGCGGCGCGGGAAAAATTTTTCGCCAGAAGACACCCTGATAGCTCCACTCAACGAGACCGAAGCCTATCATGTGCAGGACATCGTCGCCCGTGACCTCGGTCCTGTCTGTGGCTGGAAAGTTGGCGCATCAAGCAGCTCAGCTACACCGGCAGCAGCCCCCCTCCATGCTGCAAGTATTTTCACTGAAGGGGATACCCTTCCTGCCTCTACCTGCCGCTTTCTCGGCGTGGAAGTGGAACTGGCTTTTCGTCTTGGCAGCACCCTGAACGATTCCAGCAGGATCTATACACGCGCAGACATTCTGGACGCCGTGACCTCAGTTCACACGGTTCTCGAAATTCTGGACACGCGCTTTGCAGAACCAAACAGCCAACATCCTCTGCTCCATTTTGCCGATCAGCAGAATCATGGAGCCCTGATCGTAGGGCCAGCACTGCCAGACTGGCGTTCCCACACATTCGAGCAGGCCGACGTTCGCCTGGCTATCGACGAAAAAACGGCTTTCAACAGCGTGATAACGCCCCCTCCCGGCGATGTGCTGCGTCTTCTTGCCTGGCTTGCCAATCATGCCTGCCAGAGAGGCATCCCACTGAAAGCCGGAGATATTGTCACCACGGGCTCCCTGACCGGGACGATATATGTCCCGCATGGCACATCTGTTCTTGGTGAAATTGCAGATATCGGCAGGGTTGCAGCTTTTCTGGAGTAATCTCTGGCAAGGATATGCAGCAGTTGCGCTGATATTTTCCAGACAAACAGCTGACAGGGTTAGGATGCCGGCACAGCCTGTGCTATCCTTTCCTGGCTTGTCACCCTCACCCGAGGGGCACACGACCACGAGATGACGGACTGACCTTGACCGAGACCACTGACCAGCCGATTCCGCCCTCTTCCTCCGACCTCGTGCCGGTGACCATCGAAGAGGAAATGCGCTCCTCTTACCTTGCTTACGCAATGTCGGTCATCGTCTCCCGCGCACTTCCTGATGTGCGGGACGGCCTGAAGCCGGTCCACCGACGCATTCTTTACGCCATGCGGGAGAGCGGCTTCACGGCCGATAAACCCTATCGCAAATCGGCCCGCGCGGTCGGTGACGTCATGGGTAAATATCACCCGCACGGTGACTCCTCCATCTATGACGCCATGGTGCGCATGGCGCAGTCCTGGTCGATGCGCGTTCGCCTGATCGATGGTCAGGGCAACTTCGGGTCCGTTGATGGCGACAGCCCCGCCGCCATGCGATACACCGAAGCGCGTCTGGCGAAAGCTTCCTCCTTCCTGCTGGACGATATTGATCGTGATACGGTCGATTTCCAGCCGAACTATGACGAAACCGAAGAAGAACCCCAGGTTCTCCCGGCAGCTTTCCCCAACCTGCTGATCAACGGCGCGACCGGTATTGCCGTCGGTATGGCGACCAATATCCCGACGCATAATCCGGCCGAGATTATCGACGCGACATTGGCCATGATCGCCAATCCGGATATCTCGCTCGAAGAACTGATGGATATCGTGCCCGGTCCGGACTTCCCGACCGGCGGCATCATCCTTGGGCGCTCCGGCATTCGCTCCGCCTATGCAACCGGACGTGGCTCCATCATCGTCCGGGCAAGAGCGGAAATCGAGGAGATCCGTAAGGATCGCCGCGCCATCATCATCAACGAAATTCCCTATCAGGTGAACAAGGCCACCCTGCAGGAACGCATCGCCGAACTGGTGCGCAACAAGCAGATCGAAGGCATTTCCGACATCCGTGACGAATCCGATCGCTCAGGAATGCGCGTCGTGATCGAACTCAAGCGCGATGCCACACCTGAAGTCGTTCTGAACCATCTGTGGCGTTATACCCAGCTTCAGACCTCCTTCGGCGTCAACATGCTGGCGCTGAACGGCGGTCAGCCAAAGCTGATGGGACTGATTGAGGTTCTGTCCTCCTTCATCGCATTCCGTGAAGAAGTCATTCTGCGTCGCGCCCGCTTTGATCTGAACAAAGCTCGCGACCGTGGACATCTGCTGGTCGGTCTGGTGATCGCCGTCGCCAACATTGACGCCGTCATTGCCCTCATCCGCTCGGCTCCAGACACGGCGACTGCACGTGAATCCCTGATGGCCGCCGAATGGGACGCTGAAGAAGTTGAGCCTCTGCTGGCCCTGATCCATGACGAAGGCAATGTCGTCATGAATGGCAAGGTCCATCTGACGGAAGCACAGGCCCGCGGCATTCTGGAATTACGCCTGCAACGCCTGACAGGTCTGGAGCGCGAGAAAATTCACGGCGAACTTTCCGAAGTCGCCGTAAAAATCCAAGATCTTCTGGACATTATCGGCAGCCATGTCCGTCGCATGGAAGTCATGCGTCAAGAATTGGCCGTTGCCCGGGCTGAAATAGCGACCCCGCGCATGACGGAAATTGCCGATTATGCCGGAGATCAGGATGATGAAAGCCTGATCGAACCAGGACAGATGGTCGTCACCATCACCCGTGACGGTTTCATCAAGCGCACGCCTCTCGACGTCTTCCGTGCACAAAACCGTGGTGGACGTGGCCGCACAGCCGCAGGGCGGCGCGGAGATGATATCATCATCCGCTCCTTCAACGCCCACACCCACCAATGGGTCCTGTTCTTCTCGTCAGGCGGCAAAGCCTATCGTGAGAAGGTCTGGCGCCTGCCAGAGGCCAGTCCGACAGCCAAGGGTCGCGCCCTTGTCAATCTGCTCCCTGACCTTGGTTCCGACAGTATTACCGCAGTTCTGCCTCTTCCTCAGGATGAGAGCCTGTGGGAAGCGCTGCACCTCGTATTTGGCACGGCCAGCGGAAATGTGCGCCGAAACAGGCTGAGCGATTTCCGGAACATTCGCTCTTCCGGCCTGATCGCCATGAAACTGGATGAAGGGGATCGTCTGATCGGTGTCGCAACCTGTCATGAAGGTCAGGACGTTTTCCTTGCCACACGTAAGGCACGCAGCATCCGCTTCCAGATCACGGACGATACATTACGCGTGTTCGCAGGACGTGGTTCTTCCGGCGTGCGCGGCATCCGTCTGGCACCGGGAGACGAGGTCAACAGTCTCTGCATCCTGAATCATGCCGAAGCAACGCCTGACGAACGTGTGGCCTATCTCAAGATGGCCAACGCAAAACGTCGCGCTGAAAATGCTGCGGAAGCGGAAGCCGACGCTGAAGTCATTATCCCTGATGCGGATGAGGATATCGGCTCCGACACCACTCTTTCCGCCGAACGCTTTGCCGAAATGGAGTTCAAGGAAGAGATCCTCCTTACGGTCAGCGATGCAGGATATGGTCGCCGCTCCTCCGCCTATGACTACCGCGTCAGTGGTCGTGGCGGTCAGGGCATCAACAACATGACATTCTCGGCCAGCAAGCGCGGCTCGGAGGTGATCGCCACTCTCCCCGTCATGGCCGGAACAGATGTCATGCTGGTCACGGATGCCGGACGCCTGATCCGTGTTCCGGTCGATCAGATCCGCATCATGTCTCGTCAGGCCAGCGGAGTGACCCTGTTCCGTCTGAATGACACGGAATCCGTGACGAGCGTATTCCCCGTCATGGATGATGAAGATGGCGATGAAGAACCCGCCGCAACACCTGAAACAGGCAATGCGTAAGGCTTCATTGTCCCAGAAGGAGCCGGACTGATGTCCCAACATCGTCCGGTTACCGGATTCTACCCAGGCACATTTGATCCTGTGACCTGGGGACATCTGGATATCGTGCGCCGAAGCGCAAGATTTGTTGGACGTCTCATCATCGGCGTCGCCCAAAACACCGGGAAAAATCCTCTTCTGTGTCTGGCGGACCGTGTGGCCTGCGTTCAGGAAGCGGTCTCACACATCAGCAACGAAACCGGCATAATTATTGATGTGCAGCCTTTCTCCGGCTTGCTGATTGATGCCGTCCGACAGGCCGGAGCATCCGTCATTGTGCGTGGATTACGCGGAGGAACCGACTTCGATTACGAATGGCAGATGACGGACGTCAACAGCCGCCTTGCCCCGGATATCGAAACCGTATTCCTTCTCGCCCGACATGAAACACAGTCCATTTCCTCCCGACTGGTCAGGGAAATCGCCACTTGTGGAGGCGATATTTCAGCTTTTGCCCCTCCCGAAGCCTGCTCGCGGGTTCGCGCTGCGTTGGGAAAGTGATAAACGTTTCTGATCCCTTTTCATTCTCTGCAATGAATCGGGGATCGTTTTCTCTTTGCTCCGACACATAACAAGGTCGGCGGAAAGAAAGCTCAGGGATGCCTTCTCCCGGTTCAACAACCGCAGAGACGCCAACCTGTAACAACTTCATTGGATTGAACTATGTCTGAAGAAAACAAGAGCGACATGCTGCATATGGATCTTGCGTCCGGCAAGGTTGTCATCCGTCTGCGTCCGGACATTGCTCCTCTGGCAGCCGAACGTCTGCGCACCCTGTCCGCAGAGGGTTTCTACGACAACGTGCCGTTCCATCGCGTGATTCCGGGCTTTATGGCACAGGGCGGCGATCCGACCGGCACAGGCACGGGCGGCAGCAAGCTTCCTGATCTGAAGGCCGAGTTCACGAACGCTGCGAAATTCCTGCGTGGCACAATCGGCATGGCCCGCACGATGGATCCGAACAGCGCAAACAGCCAGTTCTTCATCATGTTCGAGCCCGCCCCTCACCTTGATGGTCAGTACACCATTGTCGGTGAAGTCACGGAAGGCATGGACCTGATCGATAAAATCAAGAAAGGTTCAGGTGGTGGTGGCGTCGTTCAGGACCCCGATCGCATCGTCAAGATGCGTCCTGCTGACGCCTGAAACACTGAGTTTATAAGCGCCGCGCCGCCATCCTGATGATGGCGCGGCATCCGCTCCATGCTCTGTCAGTAGTCTCATACCATTGAGAAACTGACCGCTGATAAGGCACTTCCTCCGCCATCTTTCGGTCTCTCCCGAAAGATAAAGAGGTTCAACAAAAATTCGCACTGCAAGCAGCCTGTCGTTCCCGGCATATGAGCCGGGAAACAGGAAGAGCCAAAATTATTCTTTGGCCGCATCCGGCGTCGAGGAGATCGACGGTTTCGGCTTGGGCAGATTGAGCGCCAAAGACAGTTCCTTCAGACGGGCGGGCTCAACTGGCAGCGGCGCACCCATCATCAGATCTTCGCCCTGCTGATTCAGCGGGAACAGAGTCACTTCACGAATATTCGGCTCATCCGCCAGCAGCATGACCATACGATCAACGCCCGGCGCGGAGCCTCCATGCGGCGGTGCGCCATAACGGAACGCATTCAGCATGCCGCCAAAGCGAGCCTCGACTTCAGACTCCGGATAACCGGCAATTTCGAAAGCCCGGATCATCACTTCAGGAAGATGGTTACGGATCGCACCAGACGACAGCTCAACACCATTGCAGACGATATCATACTGATAAGCCTTGATGGTCAGCGGATCCTGCGAATTCAGCGCATCCAGTCCACCCTGAGGCATCGAGAACGGATTGTGCGAGAAATCGACCTTCCCGGTTTCTTCATTCAGTTCATACATCGGGAAATCGATGATCCAGCAGAACTCGAAGCGGTTCTCCTCGATCAAATTCAGCTCAGTCGCAATTTTCGTGCGAACCAGACCCGCGAACTTGGCAACTTCTGCCTCCGGACCGGCTGCAAAGAAGACGGCATCACCATCGGACAGCCCCATCTTTTCACGGATTGCCAGAACACGCTCTGCTTCAAGATTCTTGGCAATCGGCCCTTTTCCGCCTTCGGCTTCAAACACGATATAGCCCAAACCGCCGGCACCGTTCTCACGCGCCCAGTTATTCAGCTTATCGAAGAATCCGCGTGGCTTATCTCCGGCACCCGGCGCAGGGATTGCACGGACGCGGCCACCATTCGCAGCAATTTTTGCAAACAGCCCGAAGCCTGAATTCTCAAAAGCTTCAGTCACATCAGAAATCAGCAGCGGATTGCGCAGATCCGGTTTGTCAGAGCCGTAAACCGCCATTGCCTCGGTATAGGGAATCCGACGGAAAGGCGCCGGGCTGACCGAGCGACCATTGCCAAATTCACGGAAAATACCTTCCATGACGGGCTCAAGTGTCGCGAAGACTTCTTCCTGCGTGACGAATGCCATCTCGAAATCGAGCTGGTAAAACTCACCTGGAGAGCGATCCGCACGGGCGGCCTCATCGCGGAAACAGGGTGCAATCTGGAAATAACGGTCCAGACCACCGACCATCGCCAACTGCTTGAACTGCTGCGGAGCCTGAGGAAGTGCGTAGAATTTTCCAGGATGCAGGCGCGCCGGAACAAGAAAGTCACGAGCGCCTTCAGGTGATGAAGCCGTCAGGATCGGTGTCTGGAACTCCGTGAAGCCAAGGTCGATCATGCGACGACGCAGGCTGGTAATCACCTGAGAGCGCAGCATCATGTTCTTGCGGACTTTCTCGCGCCGCAGATCGATATAGCGATATTTCAGTCGTAGATCTTCAGGGTAGGATTCCTGACCAGCCACCTGAAACGGCAGAACAGCAGCAGCAGACTGCACCAGAAATTCTGCCGCACGAATCTCGATATCACCCGTATCCAGATTAGGATTGCGTGTCGCATCATCACGCAGGACAACTTCACCCGTGACTGTAACGACGCTTTCAACGCGGGTTGATTCAGCCAGAGCCAGAACAGAAGAACCCGCTGGAATAACAATCTGCGTGATACCCGTATGATCGCGAAGATCGATAAAAAGCAGGCCGCCGTGGTCGCGCTTGCTGTGCACCCAACCCGAGAGACGCACGGTAGTCCCGGCGTCACCAGCCCGTAGCGCCGCACAGCTATGGGTACGATAAGGATGCATGCTTCTGCCCTTGCCTGATCTGAATTCGATTATGCGCTGCATATAATGTCTGCAGCGCTTTCACATATGTCGCCCGGAGAAAGCCCGACCGCCGGAAGCTGTCAAGCCCGCTCGACGTCAATGCTTCTTTAAAGAGTCGATAACCTTGAGCAGGTCTTCTTTCGACACTGCACCGGGAATAATCTGACGATCACCGACAACAAAGGTCGGTGTACCCTCAAGGCCGATTTCCTGTGCAAGGACCATGTTCTCGTGAATCGCGGCGTCAACGTCCGGACTGTCCATATCTTTCTCAAGACGGTCTGCATTCAGCCCCACGGAATGAGCAAGCTCCTTGATCCGCTCAATGCTGGGCTTCTGGCTGTCTTCCATCAGAACTTTTTGCAGCCGGATATATCCATTCTGCTTTTCAGCAGCGACCAGAGCCTTAGCTTCCAGTCGACTGGCGCTTCCCAGAACGGGAACAACTTTTTCGACAAGGCGCAAATCCGGCTCAGATGCTACGATCGCATCAATGTCTGAAAGAACCTTGCGGCAATAGGGGCAGCGCGGATCGTAAAATTCCACAACCTCCAGCGTGCCATTCCTATTGCCCAACACGACATCAGTGTTGCTGCGTCCCAAACGGGCACGTTCACGGGCAACAACCTTCAGAGCCTCGGCCTTCTGCCGATTTTCTCCCTGAGCCTTCAAGGATTCTATGGCGTCCGCCAGGATCGTCGGATCATTTTTCAGCGCATCGCGAAGAATATTCACGATTTCCAGACGCTGCTGCGCCGTGAAGGCTGATGTCTCGGCTCGCCCGCTCGCGATCGATGCACCAAATGCGGCACAAATCATGAGGACAGAACCAATGCGGCGCAAAGCCGTGAAAACAGAAGGCTGGGTCATGGTTCAGGAGCCTAAAGCACGCCTGCTCCCATGTGAATACTGTCAATCGGGAATGACAGAACATTCAGCGTTTTTCCGATGTAGACACATCTCTCCAACTCTCAGCCATTGCTGGCGGACAAGAAGGCGGCTAATCCATTTCAGACCATTATAATGGCCCCAAAGCCACCAATTCAGATCGATGGAGAAAAGACGGCGTGCGTCATACGAAGCTCTCTCCGACCCATGCGGCCGGCGCCCTTCCTGTCCTCCGGCCAGTCTTCTCTGCCATCCGTCACTCAGGGCGTCAGATTGTCATGGCTGGCGCTATCAGCGGCCTGCTGACCGGATGCGGAAACAGTGCAAAAATCCTGTCCGACCCCTTGTCGATTTTCAGTGCAGGCCATGAAAAAAGTCAGGGATATGTCGGCACGGTCGTCGCAGATGAACCCATCGCCGCACTTGCCGCCCACGACGTTCTGGCACGTGGCGGCAACGCCGCAGATGCCGCCGCCGCACTTGGCTTCGCTCTTTCAGTAACTCTTCCATCCCGCGCGTCGCTGGGTTCCGGCGGCGCATGCCTTGCATGGAAACCGGGCGATCGCGCAGGAAAGGCTTATCTGTTCCTGCCAGCCAAAGGCAGCGACACTTCGACAACTGCCGATGCTGATCGGCCAGCGTCTGTGCCCATGCTGACCCGTGGGCTTTTCCTGATGCATCTGCATTATGGCAGCGTTGAGTTCTCAGACACGCTACGTCCGGCACTCCAACTCGCAAGCGATGGTGTTTCCGTCGGTTCTCTGCTGGCTGCGGATCTTGCTGAAGTGCAGGCTCCCCTGCTTGCAGACAAGGAAGCGCGTCTTATTTTCGGTCGTCCTGATGGCAGTGTGCTGCAGGCTGGCGATCTCCTCCGTCAGCGTCGTCTGGCGGGAACAATTCAACGTATGCGCTCAGCAGGTCCTGGAGACCTCTATACCGGCGCTCTGGCACGATTGCTCGTTGACAACGCTCCGGCGAGCGGAAGTGGTCTGACCTCCGCAGCGCTTCGGACAACAGTGCCATCTGAGGCAATGCCTCTGACATTGCGGATAGACGGTCGTGATATCTCCTTCCTGCCGCCACCTGCTGATGGCGGCTTCGGAATGGCTGTTGCCTATCGCGCTGACATCAGCGGACATGCCGCGCCTGATCTGGCGCGCGACGCCGTTGCAGCATGGCGCTCCAATCCGCAGCAGGATGCCCAGAAACTCCTGAATTCCGGCACGGTTCCTACATCCGGAACGCCTCTGGGCAATCTGCCTGCATCGACTTCCTTCGCCGTTTATGATCGCAAGGGCGGCGCCGTTGCCTGCGCACTCACGATGGACAACCTGTTCGGAACAGGACGCATCGCAGGATCAAGCGGCATCGTGCTCGGAGCTTCTCCACTCCGTCGTCCGTTGCCACTCCTGAGTGCTGCCATTGTGCATGACGGCAAATCTTCATTCCGTGCAGCCGTCACGGCTTCGGGCCAGAACCAAGCCGCAGATGCTGCCGCAATAGCACTGGTTCCCGCAGCAGCAGGCAAAGAACCCAAAATTTCACCCGCCACGCCAGATGGGCGCGTGAACGCCATTGTCTGCTCCGACAACACGGGAAGCCGGTGCGGTGGATGGACCGACCCCCGTGGAGCGGGTTACGCCATTCCCGCTAATTGAATTTTCTCCGGGATTACTGAACGACAGTAATCCCGGAAAACACCTACCCCCCGCCAAAGCTTCGCACCAGACTGCCCGCGACAAGCTGCCATCCATCGACCATCACAAAGAATATGAGTTTGAACGGTAGCGATATCGTTGCTGGTGGCAGCATCATCATGCCCAAACTCATCAGAACAGTCGAAACCACCAGATCAATCACCAGAAATGGCAGGCAAAGCAAAAAGCCCATTTCAAATCCACGCCGCAACTCCCCAACCATGAAAGCAGGCGTCAGAACCCTCCATGGCGTTTCCTCAGCCGAAGCGGATTCCGGCACATGCGCCAGATTTTGAAAAACATGCATATCTTCGCTTCGAACATTACGAAGCATAAACCCACGGAAAGGCTCAGCGGCAGCCCGAATTCCCTCCATTTCTCCAATTTTGCCGTCCATCATCGGAGCAATACCCTGCGTCCATGATTGATCCAGCACCGGCTGCATCACGAATAGAGTCAGAAAAAGAGCCAAGCCTATCAGAACGGGATTCGGTGGGGTTCCCTGCGCCCCTATGGCGCTGCGCAATAACGACAGAACAACAATAATCCGCGTAAAGGCTGTGACCATCACCAGAAGACTGGGAGCGAGAGAAAGAACCGTAATCAGAGCCGAAAGCTGTATGAGACGCGCGGTGCTTCCCGGACTGCTGCTGCCCATATCCAGATTGACGGATTGAGCATGCAGGTCAAAGGGGCTGAACACAAGACACAGAAAGAAAAGCGTCAGAAAAATACTTTTCCGAATTGGAAAACCCTTTCTAAAATCGCTGAATTTCAGAGTTGAATGTTTCATGATTCGCATCCACCCCAATCTTCAGAGATCGAAACCGGAGCAGAACCGGAAGGCAGCCAGCCGACGACAACATCGGACGATCCTCCTGTTAACAACAGAACCCTGCGACCGTCACACTCCACAAGAGTCAGCCTGTGCCTTTGATCGAGAAAAAGCGTTTCCTTGACAGAGAGAATATTACCCGATGGGCTGCGCCCACGGACTTTGTTCAATACATCTCCACCCCGCCGGACAAGAAAAATTAACGCAACAACAGCAGCCAGAGCAGCCAGAGAAGTCAGAAGATCGATCAGACGCATGAAATTTCATCCGATTTATTCGAAATAAAATATTCGTTCATTTTTCTATTTATCTGCGGAATGATTGATTTACTGTTAATATCTCTCAAAAAATCATGTTAATTAATAATGTGTATTTTAATTTTATAGTTACATTCACCTGCAATAATCAGGACATCAGCGAACAGATCCGAAAGATTCCATGCGCAACGCCGATATCGCAAATTCTTCCAGCGGAACTGATATTCTTGGCCTGGCCGAACGACGCATGTCATGGCTGCAAAACCGCCAGCAGGTTCTGGCGTCGAATGTAGCCAATGCCGACACGCCCAACTACACATCAAAAGATACACCATCTTTCGATAATGCTCTCAATCAATTCAATATCTCCCTTGAGATCACATCCGCAGATCATCTTCCCGGCACAATGGGGTCTGCAAACACCATTCAGGAGCGCACGGAAGAAAAATCGCTCAACGGAAACAACGTCGCCCTTGAAGCACAAATGGAAAAAATCGCCGACAACAGCGATCAGCAGAAATTTGCCGCCAGCGTTTATTCTTCATGGCGCAACATGTTTTCCACAGTCATCGGACGCTGAAACGGAAAAATACCATGGACCTTACAGGATCTTTGAATATTTCCGCAGCAGGAATGGAAGCACAATCGCAGCGCCTGCGTATTGTATCTGAAAATATCGCCAACCAAGGCACCACCGGATCCAGTCCCGGGGCAGATCCCTATCGCCGCAAAACTGTCACGTTCAAAAATGTTATCGACAGATCAACCGGGCAGGAAACAGTTCAGCTCAGCAAGGTGGGCCATGACATGTCCGCGTTTGAAACGCGCTATGATCCATCAAATCCTGCCGCTGATACTAAAGGATATGTCAAAACTCCCAATGTAAAGACCGTCATCGAAGTCATGGACGCCCATGAAGCACAGCGTTCCTATGAAGCCAATCTGAATACGCTTCAGACAACCCGATCAATGCTCAACCGCACGATTGATATCCTGAAATGAAAATATCATCCTCCGCCAATTCCATCACCGCTTCATCTGCATATGAAAAAACACTGGGAAACCTATCGGCAGCAGAGCAGAATGACAGCTTTGGAGACGTTTTTGAAAATGCCCTGCATGATGCGATAAAAACCGGTCATACGGCAGAAGAAAAAACTGCACAGGGACTTTCCGGTCATGGAAATCTGACAGATATCGTCACATCTGTTGCTGAAGCGCAGACGACATTACAAACAGCGACCGCCCTGCGTGAAAAGATGGTTCAGTCGTATCAAGAAATAATGAAAATGTCCGTTTAGATTGGAAATTTTCACACGATTTTAACCTCACTCCGGCGATATCAAGCTGTCCTTTCTTTCAGGTGCTTCACCATGCACACTCTTGATATCGCTGCCATCCTGCGTGAGACGCTCTTCACTGCCGTGAAAATCGGAGCGCCTTCATTAATATCTGCACTCCTCGCCGGACTGGCCATCTCCGTCTTTCAAACCGTAACGCAGATCAGCGAAAGCACACTGGCGTTCCTTCCAAAATTCTTTGCTTCCATGACGGCGCTGTTTATTGCCGGATCATTCATGTATTCCTCCCTTCTGGATTATGCCCATCACATCTTTGACGACCTGATCGTCGCGGGCATGTCATGAATGAAGACCTTCTGACTCTGACGGATCATCTTCCGGAAAAAGCTTTCATCTTTCTTGCTATTCTCTGCCGTGTTTCCGGGTGTGTTTTACCATTACCCGGGCTGGGCAATAGTTCTTCTCCGCAAATCGTCCGCGCAGGACTGGTCGTAGCACTCAGCATTCTGCTTTTCCCTTCCTGTTCTTCTTTTTTTGCATCTTTGCCCGAAAATACCCTTGGAAACCCATCAGCAATGCTGGTGACCCTGGCCGGTGAAGTTTTATGCGGCCTGACCCTTGGATGGATCTGCCGACTGATCTGCTTTTCACTTCCAGTCGCCATGCAAATCATCGCCACCATGGTCGGATTGGCAAGCGTTATTCAGCCAGACCCGGAACTTGGAGCTCAAAGCACAGCCTTAAGTCGATTGGGCATGCTGTGCATCGGCGTTCTCATGTTTGCCCCAGCATTATATGCTCTTCCCCTGTCCGCGCTGGTGGGGAGTTACACACATTTTCCACCAGGCCATATTTTCTCAACAAACAATGCTGCTGAAGCCATTTTGCGCATGACGTCGGAAAATTTTCTGCTGGCTTGTCAAATGGCATCGCCCTTCATTCTGATTGGCACATTATGGCCAGCCTTTCTGGGTCTTCTGAACCGCTTTGCGCCAGCCATGCAGGTTTACTCTCTTGGCATGCCAGCGCAGATGTTGAGTGGAATTTTCCTGCTATCTCTTTTTATCCGCAGCATTCTTTCGCGCTGGAACGAAGCCGTCAGCGCTGTACTTTCTGCTTTGCCGGGGCTTTAATCGAATATGGCGGAAAGTGATTCAGGCGACCGCACGGAAGCACCGACAGGGCGACGCCTTGATCGGGCGAGAGAAGAAGGAAACATAGCCCAATCGAAGGAAATACATCTTCTTTCCGGACTTGCCTGCGCCACTTTATGCATCGTCATGACATTGCCCTCCAGCGCGGGGCGCTTTGTCCGGGACATGCAAGCCTTCATGGAACATAGTGGAGATATTTCCGGAGCAGAGCATATACTCTCTCCTGTCTTTCACATGCTTCTGGCATCTTTTACGACGATGGCCCTGCCCATCATCGGGGCAACGATTGTCGGCAGCCTCTTCACCTCACTGCTGCAATCCGGCTTTCTGATCCGTGGACAAGCACTCATACCGGATCTGACGCGCCTCAATCCCCTGAAAGGGATAAAACGCTTTTTCAGTGTCACAACACTGATTGATACTATCAAAGCATTGGCGAAGCTGATCTGTTTCAGCATTCCTCTCTACGGCATCATCCGCGACATCGTCATGCACGCCCCGGATGCAACGTCGTGGTCTTCCCTGATATTAACCCAAAATCTCTACTCATATGGCATCAAAGCCATATGGTCCGTGCTCGCGGTGCAATGCATCATTGCTATTCTTGATGAAGCATGGACTCGTTATCATCGTCTTCAGAATTTACGCATGAGTCGTCACGACATCCGCGAAGAAACAAAGGACACGGATGGCAATCCCCACATCAAGGGGCGGATGAAACAACTCCGCCTGCGTGCCTCGCGTCGAAGATTGAAAGAATCAGTCAAGAAAGCGACCGTTATCGTCACAAATCCAACCCATTACGCTGTTGCGCTGGCTTATGAAGAAGGAAGCGGAAAAGCACCGATCGTTGTCGCCAAAGGCGTGGACGAACTCGCAGCACGCATCAGGAAGCTGGCCGGAGAGGAAAAAATTCCAATCGTTCCCAATCCACCTCTGGCAAGAGCTCTCTATACCGTGCCCGAAGATACGGAAATTCCCTATGAATATTTTCAGGCGGTCGCAGCAATCATTGCCTGGGTCTGGAAAGTGACCAGACCACCAGCACACACACCTCCCCCCTTGCGTTAAATTTCAGGGGGCTTTTTTGGCTTCGAGACTATGATGCCGCGAATAGGCAAAATAGATGACCAGGCCGATCACCAACCACACAACCAGACGAACCCAGGTCAGAACATCAAGTGATAACATCACGACCAGACAGGACAGGATGCCAAGGCTGGGAATAATATCTCCGCCCGGCACCTTGAAACGACGTACCTGCTCAGGCGCCGTTCGACGCAACACGATCACCCCGGCGCAAACAAGCAGAAACGCTAGCAGTGTGCCGATTGAGGTCATATGGCCCAGTTCCGAAATCGGCAGGAATGCGCACAGCATGCTGGTAAGGCACATGAAAAACAGATTTGACAGCCACGGCGTTTGAAAACGCCGGTGCGTGCGACTGAAAATCGCGGGCAGAAGGCCATCTCGCGACATCGCGAAGAATACGCGGCTCTGCCCCATCAGCAGCACCAGAAGAACAGACGTGAAGCCACAAACAATGCCCAGCTTAACCAGTATCTTCAGCCAGCCGAACGGCGTCCGGTCAATCGCTGTCGCAACCGGAGCCGCATCACCAATCATGTCGTGGTAATTTACGATTCCAGTCAGAACGAGCGAAAATGCGACATAAACGGTCACACACACAACAAGGCTGCCGATGATCCCGATCGGCATATCGCGTGAAGGATTTCGGGTTTCCTGTGCCGCAGTCGAAACCGCATCAAAGCCAATATAAGCAAAGAAAACGGTTCCCGCAGCCCTCATGATTCCGGACCAGCCGAAATGGCCAAATGTCCCTGTGTTGTCAGGAATAAACGGGTGGTAATTTGCCATGCTGACATATGGCAGCCCAAAGCAGATCACGGCAGCAATCACAGCCAGTTTGATCACCACGATTGCCGCATTGACCCGGGCGGACTCTGAAACACCCCGAATCAGAAGCAGGGAAATAAACACTATGATGAGAACCGCCGGCAGATTGGCGATACCATGGACCACGCTCCCATCCGCCAGCGTCACTGTTTCAAAGGGAGACGCCGTCAGACGAGGAGAAAAGGTAATGCCATGACCGGCCAGAAGCGACGTCACATAACTCGACCAACTGACCGAAACCGTGGCTGCCCCGACCGTATATTCCAGCACCAGATCCCAGCCGATAATCCACGCTACGAACTCACCAAAAGCGACATAGGCATAGGTATAAGCACTCCCGGAAACAGGGATCATGCTTGCCAGTTCGCTGTAACAGAGCGCCGCGAAACCACATGCGATGGCTGCTATGATATATGACAGAACCACCGCTGGCCCTGCGTTTTCAGCTGCAGCGATGCCTGTCAGGGAAAAAAGCCCCGCCCCAATCGTGCATCCAATCCCCAACGCAATCAGATGCCCACTGCCGAGCACCCGCTTCAGTTTCTCCGGACCAGCAGGGGCATCAATAGCCTTGCGTCTAAACAGTTCACTCGCTCCGGCCATTACAGCTCCCACATATCAATGATCAGTTTTGCGCCACTTATCACACATTACGTAAGAAAACCCCCTTGCTCAGGTCTTGGGCCTATTGAGAAGCTACGTTAAAGAGCATTGCAAGAGGCATGATTGCCTCCGGCATTCGGTCATCGTCACCAAATCGGCACTCTTTCCATCAACGCTGATATTGGCCGGAAGCCTCCAGGATTGATTTTACAGGAGACCAGCCGTGAGTGAGACGGATCTGCATCGCTTCTTTAACGCTCCCGTCAGCGACGTGGATCCGGATGTGGCTGCGGCCATTCGCGGTGAATTCGTCCGACAGAAAGATGGCATCGAACTGATCGCCAGCGAAAACATTGTGTCAGCAGCCGTTCTGGAAGCCCAGGGCAGCGTACTGACCAACAAATATGCCGAAGGCTATCCGGGTCGCCGTTACTATGGCGGATGCGTAGAGGTCGACAAAGTCGAAGTCCTCGCCATTGAACGGGCCAAAAAGATTTTCGGCGCAGAATTTGCAAACGTGCAACCCCACTCCGGCGCCAATGCGAACCAAGCCGCCTTCATGGCGACGGTGGTCCCCGGAGACACTGTTCTGGGCATGAGCCTTGCCGCTGGTGGCCATCTGACCCATGGCGCTGCCCCGAACTATTCCGGGAAATGGTTCAATGCCGTTCAGTACGGCGTTCGTCGCGAAAATGGCGAACTGGACTACGAGGAAATGGAGCGTATGGCCCGCGAAACCAAGCCGAAACTGATTGTCGCCGGTGGTTCCGCCTATCCCCGCATCATCGATTTTGCGCGCTTCCGCCGCATTGCCGATGAAGTCGGTGCCCGCCTGATGGTCGATATGGCTCATTTCGCCGGACTGGTCGCTGCCGGGCTCTACCCAAGCCCCGTGCCCCATGCCGATATCGTCACCAGCACGACCCACAAAACACTGCGTGGACCGCGTGGCGGACTGATCCTCACCAACGATGCGGATCTGGCAAAGAAAATCAACTCCGCCGTCTTCCCGGGATTGCAGGGCGGACCGCTGATGCATGTCATTGCCGCCAAAGCTGTCGCCTTTGGTGAAGCTCTGCAGCCAGAATTCAAAGAGTATCAGAAAGCCGTGGCAAACAATGCCCGCGTTCTGGGTGAAGTGCTTGTCGAACGTGGTTTCGATCTGGTCACAGGCGGCACCGACAGTCACCTTCTTCTGGTCGACCTTCGCCCGAAGAACGTCACAGGCAAAGCTGCTGAACAGGCTCTGGAACGTGCTGGTATCACGGCCAATAAGAACGCAGTTCCTTTTGACCCGGCCAAACCGGCCATTACATCGGGCATTCGTCTTGGCAGCCCGGCCGCCACAGCCCGTGGTTTCCGTGAGGATGAGTTCCGTCAGGTCGGTGAGATGATTGACGAAGTTCTGACCGCTCTTGCTGCTTCAGGCGGTGAAGGTAATCCTGAAGTCGAGAATGCTGTTCACGAACGTGTTCGTGCACTCTGCGCAAAATTCCCGATCTATAGTCACTGATAAAAACAAATGGGGCGATCGTTTATCCAACGATCGCCCCATTGATAATGTCGGGCAGCCACTGCCGCCCGCACATCAATATTACATGCCAAGAGCGCGGCGATAAATATCCAGAAGCGTTTCCTGCTCCTCAACCTCTGCTGGCTCCTGCTTTCTGAGGCGAATGATCTGACGGATCACCTTCACATCAAACCCGGCAGATTTGGCTTCTGAAAAAATATCCTTGATATCCCCGGCCAGAGCTTTACGCTCTTCTTCAAGACGTTCGACACGTTCGATAATGCTGCGCAGACGATCCGCAGCAATTCCTCCGACAGCTGCGTCATCATTCCCTGAAAACGTATCGCTATCCATCCCCGAAACCTCCTCTTGATCCCTGCTCTTCCGCAGCGAAAACATCGCACTCATCGGTGCCATGACAGATCACTACATGAAGCCGGGGCTTATCCCCCACCCTTTTGCGCGGGTCAATTATGGATGTCTCCAATTTCAGACCAACCCGTCCATCTAACCTTGACAGATGAGCAGGATGAGCCGCATCCGACAGACTAAATCACTCCGGGAAACATCCACAGCGTTTCCTGTGTTGCCATTATGCCCTTCCGAGTCAGGAGTATCCTCTCATGTCTGAAGTCGTTCAGGTTGCTCCCTTCGATTTCGTCATCGTCGGTGGCACTGGCGATCTTACCATGCGTAAGCTTCTGCCTGCATTCTATCAACGCTTTCGGGCAGGTCAGATTCCTGACAATGCACGCATCATCGGCCTTGCGCGCGCCTTGATGACGCCTGAACAATATCGGGATAAAAGCGAGCAGGCCCTTCGTGGCTTTCTGCCGCCTGAGACCTTGTGTGAAACCACACTCTCCGCCTTCCTGAAACTGCTGGATTATGTGCATCTTGATGCGACGCACGCACAGGCAGACTGGTCAGAGCTTATCTCCCGCCTGTCAGATGCCTCCCGCATTCGCGTTTTTTATATCGCCACAGCCCCTGACCTCTACACCCAAGCCGCAGAATCTTTCTATTCCCAGAATCTGATCACACAGAAGAGCAGAATCGTTCTGGAAAAACCGATCGGGACTGATCTCAAGAGCGCGGAGGAGATCAACAGGAACATTGCCCGCTTCTTCCCGGAGCATGCCATTTTCCGGATCGACCATTATCTGGGCAAGGAAACCGTCCAGAATCTACTGGCATTGCGTTTCGCCAATCCGATGATCGAGCGTTCCTGGAACTGCAACACCATCTCTCACGTCCAGATCACAGCAGCAGAAACAGTCGGCGTCGGCAGTCGCGGACCTTATTACGACGTTTCAGGCGCCTTGCGCGATATGGTCCAGAATCATCTTCTTCAGGTTCTTGCAGTCATTACGATGGAGCCACCCATCACTTTTCAGGCCTCCGATCTGAGGAACGAAAAGCTCAAGATGCTGCGGGCTCTCAAGCCTTTCACACCGGAAGATGTCACCGAAAACACGGTTCGGGCACGTTACATTGAAGGCCAGATCAATGGCGAACCCGTAGATGGCTATCTGGAGGATTTGGGAAGCAGAGAGAGCGACACGGAAACATTTGTCGCACTCCGGACCGAAATCCGGACACCTCGTTGGGCGGGTGTCCCTTTCTATCTGAGAACCGGCAAGCGTCTGCCCAAGAAAACCAGCGAAATTGTGGTGCAGTTCCGCCCACAACCCTGGCCAATCTTCACAAAGCCACCCAGACCGGGACGTCTGGTGATCCGTATCCAGCCAGATGAAGGTATTTCCTTTGTCGTGTCTGCAAAAGACCCGGACCATGACGGTTTCGAACTGCGCGAGGCTGCGCTCGATGTGTCTTTCTCGGACGCATTCCGCACCCGTTATCCCGATTCCTATGAACATCTCCTGATGGATACGGTTCAGGGAGACCCGGTCATGTTCATTCGCCGGGATGAGGTGGTCGCATCATGGGAATGGGTTGAACCCATCCTCGAAGGGTGGCAACAGGGCCTTCGTCCTCTGGAAACCTACCATGCAGGTAACTGGGGACCGGCGTCATCCGGAGAGCTGCTCAAGCGTGACGGCTTCTCCTGGCATGAGGATATGGATTGAATGATACGTCTGAGAAGCGGTTCCACTCCCGGACAACGTCCGAAACGGACTTTGCGCCAGCATGTTGTCCGACGCCTTCTGATGGTTCTTCCTCTGATCGCGCTCTCACTCTATGTCGCAAAGTCGAAACTTCCCGAAAAGCTCGTGGATCACTACACTTTCAATGACATGAGCTGGTTTAACGACAGCGCTCTGATCCAGCACTTGCGCACGGTTGTGACAAGCAACGGCATGACAGATGTTCCCGCTAACTGCCTTTTGTTCATCGTCAATGTGGTTGGTGACGAGAATGTCGCCGGGACAGCAAACATTGATGTCATGGAAAAACATTCCAAGTCATGCCCAAAACCTGACGGTTCCCTGACAAAGCTTTTTGCGCTTCAGGTCCACCGTGCAGCCCGTCAGATTCTGACTGATCAGGGAAGCCCGGGAACCTTTCATCCCCTGCCATGAGCTGCTGTTGCGAAAGCAGCCTGTGAAAGCTAGAGTTGCATCGCAACAATTCATTCCGCACTACAATCGTTCGGCCGAAAAAATCAGATCATGACAAGCCCTGCCTCGACGCCCGCACGCGGTCCATCCACCTCCAGACGTGATGTGCTGACCGTAGTGACCATAACCACTGCGGTTGCCGGTGGCTGCGCTCTCGCCTGGCCCTTTCTGGAAACACTAACACCCCCGGATGACACTGCGGCTCATGCTCCGGTGGATGTCGATCTCACCGCAATCGCACCGGGGCAGCAGATCACCGTCATGTGGCGTGGCAGCCCGGTTTTCATCACCAACCGGCCACCCGAAGCCCTTGCCAAACTGAAATCTCCGGAATTAGTCAGCAAACTGCGCGACCCGGACTCACTGATCGTTCAGCAACCGCCCTACGCAACAAACTGGCATCGCTCACTGAAGCCTGAATATAGCGTTCTGGTCGGTGTCTGCACACATCTCGGATGTATCCCCACCATGATCGGCGGCAGCGGTGATCCTGCTGTGCGCACTTTCCTCTGCCCATGTCATGGCTCGAAGTTTGATCTGGCAGGGCGCGTTTTCAAGGGTGTTCCAGCCCCCTACAACCTGCCAGTTCCACCGCACCGAATGCTTTCAGACACGATGCTTCGAATCGGGGAAAATCCGGAAGGCGAGCATTTCGATTTCTCGTCGATCGTCCAGATCTGACATCATGCCATGGACGAAAGTCGCTCTTTCAAGCGGCTTTCGACTTAATCGGCTCTTCTTCACACATTGTATGCTGTGCGCATAACGTTCTGCTCTGCAGGTGAAATGTTCTCCGAAGAACATCATCAAGCACTGGACGACCACGCAACGTCAGCCATTCATCCAAAGCAGTCCGGAAAGCTGCAATCCCCGAACGGGCCATCACGCGCGAGCCGAGACGACGCTCTTCCTCCGTCCCCTCCAGTCGCAATTGCAGCGCTTCCGCAAGACTGTCTTCCCATTGTGCATATTTGCGAAGACTGACTGGCAGCAGAGCTGGTGTCTTTTCAATCAGACTGACAAATGCAAAAGCCTCCCGACGACTGGAAGCCATGCGCGGTATCACAGCCTCAAAAGACCGGATCATCGCTTCGCGCGCATCTACCGACGATGGCGTTGCACGAATTGTTTCAGCCAGAACGCCTGTCATTCCCTGCGTCCATGCGAGAACGATTTCATCTTTCCCTGGGAAATAGCGAAACAACGTACGACGCGAAACGCCTGCGTCCCCGGCAATATCATCAACCGTTACGCTTTCATAACCACGCTCGGACAGAAGGCGCATCGCTGCAACAATCAGACGCGCTTGCGTTTCCTGACGGTTTTTTTCCCGAATACCCAATCCACGCATCGCACCAGACTTCTGCTCAGCCGCAGCCGACTTCGCCATCTCCTGATTTCCCACCATTTCGTTTCACAGACGTTGTAATTGCCCGTTTATGATCAACACCACAATGAAGGAACCAGAAGCAACTCTCAAGAAGAGATCTCGGCCCCTGTCCCACTGACGGACAATGAAGTATCTGAAGACTATATCATTTCATTGGAATGGAGACATCCAATCATGAACCACTTTCGCCTTTTTATGACCATTACGGGGCTGGCACTCTCTTCAGCAGCAGCTTCTCCTTCGCTGCATGCAGCCACCACCACAGCACCCGCCTATACCGCCACAGCGAAAGAACTGATTGGCTCATGGGCATCCATGGGGCTGCCCGCCACCACTGTCACGGCTGACAGCACTGTTTCCGCTACAGGCCCAGTCACACTGACACTCCCGACCTATCTGCAGAAAGGTCAGCAGAGCCAGTATCTGCTCAAATACGACGACAAGAAAAAACTTTGGAGCGCGACCGACAAGGATGGTAACATGAACGTTACTTTCACGCTCATTTCAGAAAACACGGCTGAAATAAAACTGTCCGGGAAAAAGCCGGGCCAGAACATGTCACAACCGCTCTTCCGCAATTAATCCTTTTGTTCAGCTCTCCATCGCTTCACGCAAGCCGGTCAGCAGAACATCTTTTGTGAAGGGTTTGCCAATCACCCGCGCCCCTGCAGGCAGGACGGCACGGTCGGCAAACCCGGTCACAAACAGGATTTTCAGGTCACTCCTGATTTCCGACATACGCCTGGCGCACTCATCTCCATTCATGCCCGGCATCAGAAGATCCATCACAACAAAACCGATATCGGGCCGCTCCTGAACAATATCCAGCGCTTTCTGGCCGCTGTCACACCTGACAACATTCAAGCCAGCACGAACAAGAAAACCTTCGGTAACGGCACCAACAGCCTGATCATCATCGACAACAAGAATAGCCTTCCTGCCGCCCTCATGAGCAATGTCTTCGACAATATCCGACGTCTTTGTCGGCATTTGCAAACCTTCTTCGGCGGCGGGCAGCCAAAGCTCAAACTTGGTGCCGGCTCCGGGACGGCTGCTGACACGGACATCACCACCATTGCGACGCACGAAGCCATAAATCATGGGCAGGCCCAGACCAATTCCTCCCCCCATCGCCTTTGTCGTAAAAAACGGCTCGAAAATACGTGACAGCATGTCCTGCGACATCCCGACACCACGATCCCGCACCGTCAGAACAAGGTAGTCCCCGGTTTTCAACAAGGCGCCCGGTTCCGCGTCCTTGATCACACCCCGCGCAACGGAAATCGTAATTTCACCACCATCGGGCTGAGCCTCCCGCGCGTTCATGCATAAATTAATCAATGCAAGCTCAAGTTGCGCCGGGTCTGTGGAGGCATGAGGCAGGTCATCAGGAAATGGCATCAGTTCGACAACAATGTCGCTCTGTCCCTTTCTCCCGCGATGACTGACCGCCTGCGTCAACAACCCCTGAATCTGGAGCAGAAGATCCGGAACATTCACAGGGCGACGACTGACATCGCGAGGCCTGCTGAAATCGAGCAGCTTGCGCGTGAGTAAAGCGCCGCGCCGTGCGGCCGTCACCGCATTTTCCAACAACCGGGACACAGCCGGGTCCATGGAAGGCGCCATGTCGGTCGCAAGATCCAGAGAACCAATGATGGCAGTCAGAAGATTGTTGAAATCATGAGCGATGCCACCGGCCAACGTCCCAATCGCCTGCATTTTGTCAGCCTGGCGTAAACGCTGCTCCATTTCCATCAGGTCGCTTACATCCTGATCAATCAGAACAGACAGACCGACTTCCTGCCCTGAGGCATCCGGGAGACGTGTCCGGGTCAGGCGGTGCCAGCGTTCCACGCCTTCGGAATCAGAAAAACGGAAAAGACGGGAAACCTTGCCCTGCAATTGAAATTCCGGGTCCGCTTCTTCTGCCACATCATGACGCGCACCAGTCACCAGATCGATTTCCCGATGGCCCAGACACTCTTCAACTGAATGTCCCAACGAGTCCGCTGCATGCGTATTCAAGCGTATGATGCGATCATCTGAATCACAAAATGCCAGACCTACTGGAAGATTATCAAAAACACCCTTAAGAAGCGCCCGTTCTGTCACAAGCTCCCGACGTGTGTGAAATGCCGCGGCTGCCTCCCTCACCATGCCGCGCAAGCCTGCCGGGACCCATGGCTTGGCGACATAAAACATCACCGAACCACGATTCATGGCCGAAACTACGGTATTGGAATCTGCATATCCTGTAAGAAGAATTGTCCCGGCATCGGTCAATTTCCGTGCCTCGACCAGGAATTCGTCACCGGACATTCCACGCATTTTCTGGTCTGAGATGATGACGGCAACATCGTTTTTCTGCACCAGAAGATCCAATGCCTGCCGACCTGAACTGGCTTCGATAACATCGAATTCCTCGCCCAGACTGTCATTCAGGGCTGTCAGAATTTCGGGTTCATCATCGACAATAAGGACGACAGGACGATCAGCCGATCCCACGGACATTCCACTGACAACCCGGTCAAACATCCGTTACATACTCCGGCTCTGATACTGCAACATCACCGCTTACAGGAACCGTAACGGTAAATTGTGCACCACCACCTGGTGCGTCCCCTATCCGTATCGCGCCACGATGGGCCTGCACAATCCCATATGCAGTCGCAAGCCCCAGCCCTGTGCCGCTTCCAACAGGTTTCGTCGTGAAAAACGGCTCAAAAACCCGCTCCCTCATGATCAGGGGAACTCCTGGACCATTATCCGTAACTTCGAAAATATACGCCTCTTCATCTCTGCCAGAGACCTGCTGCCCTACACGCGTTGTGACGGTAATCCGTGGGCCTTCTGCTTTCTGCCTGCCTTCGGCGCTTCCGCCACCGATTGACACCTGTTCCGGCCAGGATTTCGCATGCATTCCGACACGGGCAGGCGCAAGAAGAGCATCCGCCGCGTTGCTAATAATGTTCATCAGCACCTGATGAATCAGACCAACCTGACATCGGAGATGCTGCGGGGCCTGAAAATCACAGACCACTTCAATCCCCAGATCAAGCTTCGGCCCCAGAAGTGCAAGGACGGTCCTGATTGCATCAGGCACATCCAGATATTCGAACCTTCCTTCATCAAGTCGTGAAAAACTGCGGAGACTGTTCACAAGGTCTCTCATTCTCTCAAGTCCGACGGCCGAAGAGTTCTGCCTGTCCACAGCCTTGCGCAACAAACTGAAGGCTTCGTCCTTTTCCCCCTGCTCAAGACTGTCCAACGCCCCCAGAAGACAACGTGAAATCGTGTCGCCATGCGCAACAACAAAAGCGAGCGGATTATTGAACTCGTGAGCAATGCCAGCCACCAGCTCTCCCAGCGATGCCATCTTGGCTGACTGAACGAGCTGCGACTGGGCATCTATCAGTTTTTTATTAACCTCCGCGAGATCACCGTTGGCTGCTTCCAAAGCTTCAGCCAAAGCGGCCTTGGCGCGGACATTCTCCAATGCCGTCTCACACGCCAAACGCTCTGAATCGACCAACTGAATTTCATCGAGAACAATTTTTCGACGCAGCAGCGCCTGCAAACGGCTGCAAAAAAGATGTGGGTCCACACCGACTTTCAGACACTCATCAACACCGGCAGCATAGAGCTGAATATCTCCCGCCCCATACACTTCTCCTTCCGGCACAATAGCCATCAGACGCACAGACGAAACGCTCTGCCTTTCGCCGCCACCCCGTCGCAGCTTATCCAGATGACGACAGATTTCGACACCCGAAATGGCCATATCCGTCAGATCAATGACAATGCAATCGGACGTCATTATCGTAGCTTCGGAAAGCTTTTCGATCGGCTTCAGATCAACGATTTCTCCGGCATTACGCAACGTCTCCACAAAAACAGAAATATCTGAATGTTCTGCCTTGCTTCCGGTCAGGACTGTCACAACGGGACGCCGGAACACCCGCGACCTTAGAATATCCCGTGCTTCAACCGTTTCTCGCAACAATGCATCGATGCGAAGCTTGAGCAGGGAGATGTCCGTCGAAACCGGGATGCAGGCATCAATCCCAAGCGCCAGCTTTTCCTGTTCGCGTTCCAGCCCAACAGAATCAGTCAGAAGCAGAAATGGTGCCCCCGAGGTAAGACGCAATCTGGTTGCCAGCTGAACCGCGCTCATCCCAGCGGGATGCTCGTCCGCAATCACGAGGTCTGGAAGCCCCTGCTCCAGAATTTCCATCGCTTCACAGGCATTCGCAGCCACGAGAACGGAAAAACCGGATTTCCGAAGTGCGTCATCCACTCCCATTTCCAGAGTTTTCCAACCGGCAACAAGCAGAAGTGTTACAGACGTTTCGCTCATGAAAATCGTTCCACGACAACCCAGTGCAGACTTCTGAAGCATCGCTGTCCGAAGCGCCACCCAGGTGACGTCCTTATCAGCGACTTTCAAACTGGATCAGCATCTTAATACATTCATCATATCAGCTATGAGCCAGAAGCATCATCAAGGTACGCGGAGCAGCATCAACAGGACGATAAAAAAAATCGTTTCATATTCATTCTGATAAGGCATGATGGCGACAGATTTTTACCGGTGCCTCATGACCACTTCATCCCCTCTGCCACACCATACCTCCTTCTACCCAGATGCCGATCCGGACCTGATCAATGAAGATCTCGCCCCGGTGCCACCAGGAAAACGCGATTGGTCATGGATCAATATGGCGACGGTCTGGATGGGGATGGTTCACAATATCGTCGTCTATGAAGCCGCCTCCGGCCTGATGGCTCTGGGCTTTTCCGCCGTGGAATGTCTGGAAGTCGTTGCCACGGGATATGCCGTCCTGTTTGCCGCAATGTGGCTCAATGCCAAGGCTGGCACGAAATATGGCGTTCCCTTCTGCGTGCTGATCCGTTCTTCCTTCGGGCCGGTCGGAGCGCAGCTTCCCGTGTTGCTGCGAGGTTTCTGTGGAATCTTCTGGTTCTCGATACAGTCATATGCTGCTGCGCAGGCCACTGACGCCATTCTTGGAACCGTCCTGCCCATTTGGACCACCTTCTCAGGCTCTTTCGCCGGAATGCAGGCCCATATGTGGGGAGCAATGGCTCTGGTCTGGGCGCTCCATGCCTGGGTTTCCAACCATGGCGTTCACAGAATCCGCAATTTTGAACTTCTTGCCGGACCGCTGGTCATCATCGTTGGCTTGATGGCGACCCTGTGGGCTCTGAAGGTTGGTCACGGTCCGGGGCCCTTGTTCGCACAACCTTCCAGCCTGCATGGAGCCGCCTTCTGGAAAGCTTTCGCTCTGGCTGTCACCGGCATGATTGGCATCTGGGCCACTTTTGCCGTGAATATTCCCGATCTGACCCGTTTTGTCCGTTCAGAACGCGATCAGGTTCTGGGGCAAGCCATCGGATTGCCTCTGACGGCCTTGATATTCACCCCGATGAGCATCATCACCACCTCAGCCACAGTCCTGATCTTTGGTCATCCAATCTGGAATCCTGTGAAGCTTCTTCTGGCGCTCAATCATCCCATCATCACAGTGTTCGGTGGGGCAACTATTGTGCTCGCCACCCTGTCAGTAAATGTCGTGGCGAATATCATGCCCGCCGCCTATGACCTTATCAATCTCATGCCGCGCCATCTGAATTTCAGCAGAGCAAGCCGTCTGGTGCTTCTTCTTGGCGTTTTTACCGCACCATGGCTCTGGTTCGATCACGCTGATAATATCTATCACGTGCTTGATATCGTTTCAGGTCTCCTCGGACCGGTCACAGGCATCATGATAGCCGATTTTTATCTGATCCGACGCCAGCAACTGCGGATTCATGATCTTTACAGAAAAAACGGATGCTATGCCGGACAGTCAGGCTGGGGACATGGCGGGGTCCCGGCTTTCCTCATCGGTGGTCTCGCCGCCTCTCTCGGGCTGCTGTTCCCATCCCTGTCCATCGTGACATCCCTGTCGTGGTTTATCGGCGTCACAGTCGGAGGTGTAGTTTATTTCATTCTTGCACGAAAACAGATCCCGGAAAGTGCAAGGCTACCAAATGGGCACACCACGGCTTCGTAATGCATGCTCCTGCTGCAAAGCTGAAATTTTCCTTCTATTCCTCATGAATATTTGACAGCCGGATTTTCAAAACTCATAAAAGAACAAATCTTCAGGACCATGATATCGTCCTTATGCATCCGCCTTCTCATCGTGCGACCCGGCATTTTCTTCGCTGGCTGATTGTCGCCTTCACTCTTCCCGGATTTATCGGGCTGCTGCTGCTGCAAGGCAACACCATGCCGGGAGAACTGCCAGGACATACAATCCACAGGCTTACGGGTCTGTGCATCTCATCGTCCCTGCAGGCCGCATGCACGGCTGACGAACACGATGCTTCAAATTCCGCGATGATGATGGGGCACCATCACTCGCACCATAAGACACCTTTCTCGCCCGATGGCGAAGGGTGCCCTCTCTGCCCCCTGCTGCATCTGCCGGTCATTATTCTGGGCAGTCACATTGCGCCTCTTTCCATCTCCATCCTTCTCACGGAAACCTTTTTTTCCGCGGTCCAGCCACGCGCGCCACCTGTCGAGCAAGCGAATGGCCTGCCTCCGGCACGCGCCCCTCCAGCCATAATGCCTGTATCATCCACGCCGGCAGGCTGAGCACGCGCATCTTTATCCTTCAGTTCTGACTCTTTTCGAGCCAGAAAATCTTTTGCGATGCCTTTCCTGTCGGCTGTTCAAGACTTTACAGCCCAGGATCAGGCTTCATGTCATTCCATGCCCTCAAAGGTGATGAGCGTACCCACGCGCCCTTCGCCAGACGTCAAATCATCACGGCAACCACTCTCCTGACTCTCCTTGCCAGCTCGACAGCCCTCTGCTCCAGCAAGGCCCAGGCAGCCAGTAGCGGTATGCAAACCACAACCGCACCCTCATCACTCAAGACATCGACTGAACATCTCGAAAGCACTGAAGACGAGAATATTGTCGTTCTTGGAAGCCGGGTCAGACAAACCACAGATCATGACGCTGCTGATCTCCTGAAGAACACTCTCGGATACAGCACCTATTCAGCAGGAGGCGTCTCCGCGCTTCCTGTCATGAACGGAATGGCGGATGATCGTCTGGCAACAACCATCGACGGCATGCGCATTCCATCCGCATGCCCGAACCATATGAACCCGGCGATGTCCTATATCGATCCGGACATGATTTCCGAAGTCGTTGCCATTCCGGGAATAACGCCAGTCAGTGTCGGCGGTGACAGTATTGGCGGAACGATTGAGGTCAAACGACGTGATCCCCAGTTTGCTGCACCCGGAAAAATTCTCGTCACCGGTCGCGCCACCGGAACCTACCGCAGCAACGGAGGGGCATCCGGAGCATCCGGGTCCGTAACAGTCGCCAATGACATGTTCAGCCTGCGCTGGAGTGGCTCTTATGCTCATGCCAGCAACTATCATACGGGTGGCAACAACAGCAGGCAGGTCCGTTCAACCAGCTATCTGTCCTTCAATCAGGCCATTACCGCCGGCTTCAGGAAAGATAATCACCAATTCACCGTAACTGTTGGGCAACAGGATATCCCTTATGAGGGATTCGCGAACCAGTATATGGACATGACCAACAATCGCTCGACCTTCGTGAACGGAAAATATACCGGCGATTTCGACTGGGGCATGCTGGAAGTCCGTGGTTCCTGGCAACGCGTCGATCATGTGATGAACATGATGAATGACAAGGGCGGACACACGCCTACGACCGGCATGCCTATGAATACAGATGCCCGCAACGTATCCTATTCCATAAAGGCAACCATTCCTCTTGGACGGAAACACACCCTGAAAGTTGGAAATTCATTCGATTACAATGGTCTGAATGACTGGTGGCCACCTTTGCAGGGCAGCATGATGATGGGACCAAATACGTTTCACAACATCAATAATGGCCATCGGAACGTTCTCGGTCAGTTCATTGAATGGAATGCACAATGGACGCCGACATTCAGCACCCAACTGGGGCTTCGCAATGATATTGTCATGATGAATACGGGCACCGTTTCACCCTATTCATGGACCGGCATGATGAACATGTCCGATGCGATGTCGGCACAGGCTTTCAATGCAGCACAGCGCGGTCGAACCGATATAAATTTTGATGTCACAGCAACGGGAAAATGGCAGCCTCTGGAGACTTTCTCGATCGAAGGAGGCTATGCCCGCAAAACACGTTCACCCAATATCTATGAACGTTATGCCTGGGGCACAGGCAACATGACAACATCAATGGTCAACTGGTTCGGTGATGGCAATGGCTATACTGGGAACCTCAATTTACGCCCTGAAATTGCCAACACTGTCAGTTTTACACTCGACGCGCATGATGCAAGCCACCGATCATGGAGCGTAAAAATTCAACCGTTCTATACATATACACATAATTACATTAATGTTTACAGAACAGGATCTCTATCCAACAATCTTTCAAAACTCACCTTTGCAAACCACAACGCCCAGTCCTATGGCATTAATGCCAATGCATCGAAGCGTCTGTGGGATACGCCGTCATGGGGACGCGGTGAGCTGATTGCGAACATCAACTGGGTCCGGGGACAGGATAAAGTCACGCATTCCGGGCTTTATCACCAGATGCCCGCAAATGGACGCATTTCCCTGCATGAAACATGGGAGAACTGGTCCGGTTATGCCGAGGTAACACTCGTAAAATCAAAGAACACTGTTGACTGGATCAGAAACGAGCCACGAACCCCGGGTTATGCCCTCTTTGGTATTGGCGGCAGCTACCGCTGGCGTATGCTGACCCTGAATGCAAGTATTGATAATCTGCTTGATCAGAAATACTACCTGCCGCTTGGAGGGCTTTCGATCGGTGATTATAAAGCCGGAATCACCGATATGCTGGGTGCCTTGCCCGGTATGGGACGTTCATTCAACATGAGTCTGTCCGCGACATTCTGAGGAAAAGGAATGTTTGAAGCAGAATTCAGATGTTTGACGTAACGCCGGTTTCTGCAATCTGATATTCACCAGACAGCCTTCGCGAATGACATTCCGAAGGCTGTGAATCCATTAAAAATGACAACACGGACATGAATTTCCGCGATCTGAAGTTCGCATTTACAAACCATCAGGCTGCACCCGGGCAGCTTGATAGAGCTCTGGCAATGGCACCGCACGCCATCGCCGGAAAACTCCCTAAAGATTCAAGAAAACTGTATCTACAGACACTTTAGATCGTGATCAAATGACATCCGGCCGCTTGAATCCGGGATCGTTATAAGTCGGGTAATGATCAAACAATGCGCCATGTCCCTCGATCCGCGGATCGCGAGATGCTTTCAGTTCGGCGGTCAGTTGAGCATCCATTTTATTCAGAACGGTCTTGAAAGCCGGGTCAAATGCCAGGTTTTTCATGTCGTAAGGGTCATCGGTAATACGGTAGAGTTCCTGCGCCGGACGCAAGGCTGTTGCACGATCGAAAAAGGGACGCACGGCCGGGTCATTCTGATGGGTCGTGATATAGGCCTTGGCGCGTCCCTGATCGATATCGCCATATCCGGCATAAACATTGTTCGTGAAAGATTCACGGGTTTGCGGATGGACGCTTGGTACTCCGGCAGGCATGCGGGAAGGTTCGAAATTACGGATATAAAGGAAATCCTTCGTCCGCAGGGCACGCATCGGATATCCCCAGCCGATTGTCTGGCGCACATCCATATGACGCTCCATTCCCGCAAGAGTGTAGTCACGCTTGGGAAATTTTCCTTCTTTGTCGAGCCATGGCAACAGACTGACTCCGACCATATCGTGCGGGATTGCCACGCCAGCAAGCGTCAGAAAGGTTGGTGCCAGATCTGTCGTGCTGATAATTGCATCCACGGTCCGACCCGGCTCTTCAATCCCGCCCCATCGCACGACGAAGGGCACATGAATGCCGGAATCATAAAGTGATGCCTTGCCCCGTGGAAATGGCCATCCATTGTCTCCGGTCATGACAATGAATGTATTTTCCAACTCCCCTATCGCATCCAACTGGGCAATCAGTTCCCCTGCTTCCCGATTGAACCGTTCAACACCAAACGCATAATCCGCCATGTCACCACGAACTTCAGGAGCATCCGGCAGATAAGGCGGCACTTCCATTGCCGATGGATCAATGCCGGATTTCACCCCACGATCAATTTCATAAGGACGATGAGGGTCATGGCTGCCAAACCAGAAGCAGAACGGCGCGCCATCTGGTCGCTGCTTCAGAAAAGCTGCAAAATCCACATAGGACTGCCCTGCCGGATTCTGGGTTCGATGCCCGGGCGCCAGTTGCCCCGGCGCCCAGCCCTTGCGGGTCATGCCAACGAAATAGCCACTATGCTCCAGCAACTCTGGATAGACTTGGAATCTTGAATCCAGCGTTCCAGCCAGATTTGCTCCATCTTCCAGTTCCCACGGCCATTGTCCCGTCAGGATCGACGCACGTGAAGCGGAACACGATGGGCATGCTACAAATGCATTGGAAAACCGCACTCCTTCTGCACAGAGGCGTCGATATGTCGGCACCTTGAGCATCAGATCATCATGCATGTTGGCCCCGGTCCAGGACCAGTCATCTGCAAGCAGAAACAGGATATTGGGACGCTTTTCCCGCCAGAAAGCGGCATCATGCACAGGGCTTGAAACAGCTGCCATAGCCTTAGGCACAGAGATAACACCGCTTGACAGCGCAGCGCCTGCCGCAAAAAAACTCCGCCTGGACAGACCGCGTGCCATAATAAATGTTCCTGCTCTTCGAAAAATGACGCGCCGAGATCGTTCCGGTAAATTAACACAGTGTCAACCAGCCGCAGAGGGGCAACATGACCGCATCAGCGTCCAACATCCCGATGATGCACATCAAAGGCGGTTCCTTTCTGATGGGATCCAACCACCATTATCCGGAAGAAGCACCAGTCCGCAGGGTGGAGGTCTCTGATTTCATGATCGACATAACCCCCGTTACCAACGAGGAATTTGCAAGATTCATTCATGAAACCGGCCATGTAACCCTGGCCGAAATCCCGCCTGATCCAGCAGATTATCCCGGCATGCCTCCTGAACGCGCCATAGCTGGATCATTGGTCTTCAATCCACCGTCCGGGCCTGTGCCGTTGACGCATCCCATCTGGTGGCGCTTCATCTTCGGGGCGAACTGGCGACATCCGGAAGGACCCGACAGCAATATCGACCATCGGCCGACCCACCCCGTCGTGCATATCTCACCATCTGATGCGCAGGCTTATGCAGATTGGGCAGGCAAAATGCTCCCGACGGAAAATGAATGGGAATATGCGGCACGGGGCGGCCTTGAAAGCAAGGAGTTTGCCTGGGGCGACGTGCGCGAGCCCGATGGCCGTATCATGGCCAACACCTGGCAAGGCCAGTTTCCCTGGAAAAGCACCAAACCAGCCGGAGAATTCCGCACATCACCCGTCGACAGCTTCCCCGCCAACGGCTTTGGTCTGCATGACATGATCGGAAATGTCTGGGAATGGACCGCGGACTGGTTCGATCTGAACATGACAAAACCCCGATCCGGCTGCTGCGCACCCCGCACAACAAGCGATGCAGGAACTCCCTTTTCTCCTCGTCGAGTGATCAAAGGGGGCTCGCATCTATGCGCACCGGATTACTGCCAACGCTATCGTCCTGCCGCGCGCTATCCCCAGCCAATCGATAGTCCAACTTCGCATATCGGATTCCGGTGCATCCGCCGTTTGTGAGAAAATAGATTGAACATCTTTTAATGAGACGTCACAACATCTGACAGATAATCTTGTGTGAACTTATTATAATACTTCACACACAACATTGAGACCCACTTCGAAAATCCGTAACCTGAAAGTCATTCCTGCTTTCAGGTTACGGATAAATCATGCGCTTTATCGAAACCTTCAATCTGCAATCTTTCGGTGACAGCAGCATCAGCCTTCTGGCCGCTTTTATTTTCGGCACGCTGATCGGGGCCGAGCGACAATACAGACAGCGCAGCGCAGGTCTTCGCACCAATGCTCTCGTCGCTCTCGGAGGGGCCGCCTTCGTGGATCTGGCGCAAAGGCTCGGGGGAGACGTTCAATCGCTGCGGGTTATTGCCTATGTCGTCTCCGGCATCGGATTTCTTGGCGCTGGCGCAATCATCCGGGAAGGAGCCAATGTCCGCGGACTGAACACCGCCGCAACATTGTGGTGTTCCGCTGCGGTTGGCGCCTGCACAGGCAGCGATATGCTGGCGGAAGCGGGACTTCTGACCTTTTTCATCATCGCGGGAAATACTGTCCTGCGCAGCGTCGTGCAGATCGTGGACCGCCTGCCCGCTCAGTCCCAGAACCCGGAAGCCGGCTTTATGATCCGTATGTCCATACAGGACGGAGCAGCACAGGCCGTATCTTCAGAACTGGACCACGACCTTCAACAAGCCGGATTCCGGATCGACAGCACATCATTCGTCAGAAAAGACGAAGACACGATCGCGGTTCAGATACGCCTTGCCCCTTCCGCCAATAACAGTGACGCCCTGACGACCTGCCTCAGCCCACTCAGCGGACATCCGCACGTCATCTCGGTTTCATGGGACAGTGCCGGAGACAGTTAATCGGCAAGTTGTGAAACACCCTGAGGATAATATAGCATCGGAAATGCCAATTATTCCTCAAAAATAACCAAAAAAACTGCTTCGATATGAAACCGAAGCAGTTCTTCTGATAATTAGAATAACAGAATTATCCCGCGATTATTCTCATTCCTGCGCTGCTTTCATTCTGCTCAACCAGATAAGGACCACTGGCCAGAATCTGGAGCGACAGCAATCGTAGACCCTGAGTTTTTCTTGCGCCTAGCGACAACAATGCATTTCCATTGGTCCAGCGGCAAGGCGATGCTTCAATGACGTCCCATCCGGCAAGAGCCTCATGTTCCAGATGCTCAGTGAGAACAGTAGAAGCACCACCGTCAAAAAGGGATATCTGTCCAATAAGCACACCCAAATAACGGCGATCGTCAACAAAAGGTCCAATCACGTCACTGGGGCGGCTTTTACGGGACACGATGCGGACGCTCTGGACATTTGCAGGAAGCATGAACATCACGTTCTGATTTTGCCTACGAGCCGCACGGATCACGCGGCCATCGTCCGTAACGAGATGCAGATCCGCATCTTCAGTAAGCATCTGGGCGACTTCTTTCGAAGGCACATCCCTCGCCTCAGCACGATTTCCCAGACTCTGGAAAATCGGCTCAACTTTTTCTCGTTCCACACTCAATGCTGCGGCAGCATCATCATGCCAGGTCATGGCAACCTCTTTTAAGCCCGATGTCAGGCGTGCAACCTGTCCATCCTGACGGAAGGTATTCCGGTTTCCTGTATCCAGATAGCTTTCCGTCAACATACCATCCGACCAGATAACAGAATGCTGCTCCGCCTCAACATGATAGTAAGTATAGTGCGTCAAGCTGCGATCGTAGAAGATGCTGCGACCATTAACCAACATACGTACTGGTACGAATTTTCCGTCAAAAAATAGGCAATGTTCTGGTGTGATCAACATATCTTTATAAGGAACACCGTCCGCGATAGCATCCTTGAGCACACGCACAGGATAACCCGCTTCATCATCTGGCAGATGAGATTTGACAACCATTTTTTTGTTGCCAACCCATCTGATTTCACGATTGATTTCGACATTGTTCCGCCAGTCAAAGACACAAACCTGATCACCAATCTGAATATCTTCCACAGCGACATCGCCAGATGGTGTCCGGATCATGGAACCAGCGAGGAAACAAACTTCATAAATCAGACTACCATCCGAAGAACTCCCGAGATTGAAGCCATAATTTCTGACACCGATGATATTCAGCGTCACCTCTCCGCCACCGGTGAGATGCAGCGTAACATGGTCTGCGTCACTATATGTGACGGACGTCACATCGGCAGCATTCAGACCAGCAATTTCAATCCCGTCTGAATTTCCGGCAGATGTTCCATCAAACCCACTGATGACTGTTGTTAGCGTTCCACCAGATGAAAGACCTGAAATAGTCAGGCCTGTATTGGTGCTTCCCTCAAGGACAATCGTTCCACCGGTATTGCCCCAAATTGTAGCTTGAGCACCATTTTCAAGAGTAGTAACACCCGAGAGCAGACCGTCACTCTGCACAATGAGGGAGCCACCGTTTTTCACTGTTGTATCGGCAGCCACACCAGCCGAACCGATAATTTCAGCTCCGCCGGTAGAAACGATTGTTCCACTGGCCGTTCCAGCACTTCCAATCAGAATCTTGCCACCGGAAGTAACGGTTGAGCTTTCTATCGTGCCGCTGCCTGGTGCTCCAACGGGAAGTCTGTGTTGTGACCACTCTTGTTCTAATTCTGATGCAGAATACGAATAATTATTACCGCTCAGTGTATATACCAAGTCACCATCGAAATGCAGATCAACTGTGCCGCCAGCAACCAAAGTAGCTCCTCGACCAATCGTCGCCGAAACAAACGAACCGCCGCTTACAGCAAATGCGAGAGCACCACTATCTATTGAAACTCCGTTTATTTCGTATTCGATTCCAGTGGGAATACTAGAAAAACTGCCGCCACTTGCTGATATAGAAGAGACAAACTCAGATACCTGCGCTCTGTAAGTGCTCGTGTATTCACCATAAGAGTTCTTAATACTCCCTCCAGACATGACGAGATTGCTCGTCACGGTCTGTATCGCAGTATATACCCCTCCGTCATCAACATGAGCATTGTACACATTTGAAGTAAATGCGCTAATTATAGAGCCAGCACTTACATTTAGACCAGAAACAACACTATCTGATCCAAAATATGCAACCGAATCGGAAGTAACTATAATATTATCCGCTCTATTATCTGCACCAGAGGCGAGAGTTAAATGAGCTGAGTCTGTTATGGTAAAACCACTGACATAACCATCATTGACATTCATAAAAGAGTCAGAAAGAATTCCTCCTAATGCACTACCACTCCCAAAAACAGCAGCGTTACCCCATTGGGATATTATTGTATTTTTTGCTATGCCGTCTCTAATACTAATAACTCCACCACCACTTATAAATGTATTAGACGCGATCCCTTGATAAATATCGATAGCTCCACCACTTATAAATGTATTAGACGCGATCCCACCTGAGGAGAGGTAGAGGGTTCCATTACTATTTACCGTGGTCTTCAAAGCTGAACCAGAAGCAACTGTAACGGAGCCCGCTTCAACAACGGTCGATGTGACAACACCTCCGCCTGATACATAGAGCGACCCGTTCAGATACGCACGCGCACTGTCCGCACTAACGTGAACATTGAAGGCTTGTCCTCCAACAACGTACTCGTTTCCAGCTAAAATCTGCGTCCCTACATCAGTAGCTCCTGAGTAAACATATACTGAAGCATTTCCATACTTCCCTCCAGAAAGAATCGTTGACGAAATAACGGCTCCCGCTGATGCATTTAAACGCGCACCTGATCCAACGATTGTGTTGATTGCATTCGTTGTTCCAATACCACCAAGTGTTTCAACGGTTCCGTTACCAGACAAAGTCACATCAGAGACTAATCTTGCCTTGTAAATATTCAGCGTTCCCCCGTTGGAAACGGTAATGTCTGAAAGAGTAGTTGCTGTATCGAGTGTAACCGTTCCACCATCAATATTGCCTGATGTGAAATATGTCCCTCCTTTCGCCTCAGTCGTTTCAAGCAAAGCTCCGCTATTAACGGTAAAATTATTTATTTGACCCATGCGCATCGACATGACCGCGCCATTATTCAGAGTCACATCATCTGAAAATGTATTGAAAGTCTGATTAACAAATCCGCCTGAATTGACAACAAGATGTTCGATGGAAGGACCACCACTGCTTGATGGATATCGCTGATTCAGGATCACCGTGCCGGAATCATTAACAGTCACATTACTTATGACCGCGCCATACGTGTTCGTGTTGGCTGAGAGCAGTCCTCCTGCTTCAACAGTAATATCTCCAACATAGGATGGTCCATAATCAACCCGGATAATAGCACCATTACCACTTACGACTGCGCCACTTATACTCCCTCCACTATAAACGTTATAAGATGTATTGGAGTCCGAAACAGTAACATTGCTAACGGCAGATGTAAGATTTTGCATTGTTTTCACCTTGTGTTTGAAAGCAGTTTTTCACAGACGGAAATGACCTGGGACGAGGTAATAAGGCGTGTACATTCGAACTGACGCGGCGTGTTTGCATGCCGCGGGCACCACAGAAAATCGTGGTGATCGAAACGCTCTTTCGGATCATTCCAGCAGGAATTGCACGTGTGCCAGTTGATGACGCGATAAGGTGTTGCGAATTCGTTTGTCGGGTGCGTAAACCCGGAGATCATGACAACCGGGCATCCGGCGGACCAGGCCAGCCACGCAAGACCGGAACTGCCACCAATGAAAAAGGCGGCATGTTTCAACCACTGTGCCCGCTCGGCAAGCGGCCGATCTCCTGTCTGATCTTCCGCCCCATGAGGAATGTGATTCCACATGATTCCTGTGCCATGAACGGATTTCTGATCTATGCAGACAACACGATAACCCTTTGTCTTCAGCCAATTGATGACCTCCGACCAACCTGTTGGATTATTCCAGTATTTGCATTGAGAAGACGCCTGCACGGCAATGCAGACATACGGTTCCGCTATAGGCCGTCCCTCATCGGGAAAGCTGATTTTTGCAGGCTCCTCCTCCGGGCTGACTCCCAGAATATAAGCCGCCGTCTTATGGAGTCCGACAAAGCGAAAATCGGTTGGCTGCCAGTCACAGACGATATCGTCAAAGAAAAGCCCCAGACTGTAGGAGGCATAAAACGTTTGCGCCAGCTTCTGCTCGCTCACCTCTTCATGTGTCACAAAGCGAATATGAGGATAAGCTTCGACAAACATTGGAAGGATGAGGGCAGAAAGAGCACATACAAGGCGAACATTGTGCTTTTCCGCGAAACGGGCGGCGTAAGGCATCCACGCAAGCGTGTCACCCAGCGTCCCGATGGGAAATTGGATAAGGACAGCCTTGTCCGTGGCATCATATTGATGAGAGAAAAGAAGTGTCGGGGACGCAGCCGGATTTTCTTCCCAGATATCAATACCAAACCGGACGAACCAGCGCTTGCTTGACGTGACGAATGCGTCTTTCAACCCAGCGTGTTCGAAAAGGACATTGCCTGTGTCCAGATCACGCAAACGGATACGCCACGTTATGCCATCCCGCGCAGGAAGCTTTACTCTGCATCCCAAATTAAAATCAAAATAAATACCAGAAGTAGCGTCCTGAGTGGGTTCATGCCAGGGCGGAGGATATGCGGATTTTGACGGTTGTGCAGGCGTTTGGCCACTTTCGACGGCGCCGACAGAATCGATCTCGGTCGCAGCCTTATCTAGAGCAAGCACGAACGCGACTCATTCTGATTGGATTGGGTGAGTAACGGCTGATATGCCCTGCCCCCACTCAGAAGCCTTTGCTTTTTTTGCATAAATCTTCAATTACGCAAAAATTTTAATGTTGACCTGTTAGGTAAAAAAATGGATAAAATGTTATTAACAAAAAATCACAAGGTGAATTTTCAAGAAGATCGAAAAGTAAAAACAGAGAGAAATCCCGTTGCCAAATTCAAAATTTCTGAAATTTATTTATATACTGAATAAATAGTTTCTTTTTTATACATTGCGGATTTTTTATGCCTTGCCTTATTGGATATGCTCGCGTCAGCACTGTAGGTCAGACCTTCGAGTCGCAGGTCGCTACTTTAAAAAAAATCGGGTGCAATCCTGTTTTCAAGGAAAAGATCAGTGGGTCAAAAATAAATAGACCACAATTGAACAGGATGCTTTCTTCTTTGCACGCAGGCGATACCGTCGTGGTCACCCGAATTGATCGTATGGCACGTAGTACATTTGACCTATTTGCCATCATCAGTCTGCTTTCTCAAAAACAGGTTATTTTTCGATCACTTGCTGAACCATGGGCAGACACGGCGACCAGCACGGGACGTCTTATGCTTGCCGTTCTCGGTGGTCTGGCAGATGTAGAACGCGACCTCATCCGAAACAGGACGGCAGAAGGACGGGCTCGCGCCATAAAAAAAGGGGTGAAAATGGGACGTCCTCGATGTGTGAGCGAGACACAACGTATCAAAATGACGCAGCAACGTGCCAACGGGCAAACGTTACAACGTATTGCTTCACACCATGGTGTAGCAGCAAGCACGGTGATGCGTGTTTTAAGGCAGGAGCAGCAGAAAAGAGAAGTTGTGTTGTGAACACAACCCGCACGGAATGCGCGAGGATGAAACAACGGATACCCTCTAGAAAACCTGTCACGACAGAGATGCTACAAGTTTGTGTTTTATGCCATAAGGATAATGTAACACATCATGGCTGGAAAAACATTCCGTATTCCGTAATGCTGACAACACCAAACCAGTTGATCGTGACATCATAAAAAAAATCGACAAAATAATCGATTATACCAATGATGTCTTACAACCTGACAGTTAATCGACAGTCTTTAACGGCCAGCCCTTCACCCAGGGATCACATCCCGGCATAAGATAACCGCGAATATAATCCCTGATTCCATCTTCAAGAGACGTAAATGTCCGTGAATAACCCGCAACCCTGAGCTGGGTCATGTCGGCACAGGTATAAGACTGATACTGCCCTTTCAGCGCAGCGGGCATATCGATGAAATTGACCTCACGCGGCTTTCCGGCAGCGTCACACACTGCATGCGCCAGATCCAGATAGCTGCGCGCAACACCAGTCCCGAGATTGAACAAGCCACTCACAGTCCGGTTGTCGTAAAGCCACAACATGACATCGACGACATCCCCAACCCAGACGAAATCCCGGGCCTGCGCACCATCAGCAAGATCAGAACGGTCAGAACGGAAAAGACGTGCAGGATTTCCCGCCGCTACTTCATCATATTTGACCTTCACGACGGAGATCATTGATCCTTTATGATATTCACCCGGACCATAAACATTGAAAAATTTCAGACCGGCCCATTGCGGCGGAGCAGCCCCGGCCTCAACCTCTGCCCGCGCCCATAGATCAAAGGCATGCTTGGACCAGCCGTAAAGATTCATCGGCTCCAGACGTTCAAGATTTGCCAGACCATCATGAAACTCGTCCGGCTTATCTGCCGCTCCATAAGTGGCTGCGGAAGAAGCATATATGAGCCGCGCACCGGTCTTTGCGCAGAAACGCCAGAGCTTCTGGGAAAGCTCAACATTGGATTTCCAGACCAGATCACCATCACGCGCGGTCGTCGCACTGACTGCACCAAGATGGAAAATCGCTTCCACATCCTCCGCAGTTGCAAGGAAAGCATCCAGATCTTCCGGCTGCACGATCTGCGCCGGAGGATGGTGACGAAGATTGCGCCACTTCCCATCTGAACGCAGCCTGTCCACCACGACGGGCACCAGCCCACGCGCGGAAAGAGCAGCAACAAGACATGAACCTATGAAGCCGGCTCCGCCGGTGACGATAATCATGTGCGGATCATACAAAAGCCAGTCACCTTCCGTCGAGAGACAGTCTTTCGTCGACGATCACATCCGCAGAATATTTTTCATAAAATGGTACCTTGCAATGCAAGGAACCTTCCGATAGACAATCACAGGACGCACACAGAGCCCGGAGCACCCCGCAACCGTGGAACCCAATCTCGTTCAGTTCAAAAAAGGCGTACTGGAACTCTGCGTCATGGCCGTTCTGGCCCGCGCTGATTCCTATGGTTACGACATTGCAAGCCAACTCTCCGAAGCCATCGGCATGGGGGAAGGTACCATATATCCACTGATGAGAAGGATGCAGAAAGATGGAATCGTATCAACGTATTTTGTTGAATCTCCTTCCGGACCACCAAGAAAATATTACAGCCTGACCGATCTGGGTCGCAGCAGTCTCACAGCACAGAGAACAGCGTGGGAAAGCTTCGCATCGGCGGTCTCGGCCCTTCTTCGTCCGGCTTCTGATGACGCGCCTCCCGGCGCATCTTCGGATCAGAAAACAATCACCGTCAGCAAAGCAGTCAGGAACGACGCTTGATGAATAATTCCCACTCGGATCGCGACATTTTCATGTCCAGACTGCGTTCTGGCCTGAGAGGGCTCCCTCGCGATTTCATAGACGACACCATTGCCGAATATGAGGCGCACTTTGAATCTGGGATTGCCGCCGGACGATCGGAAAGAGACATCGCGACGTCTCTCGGAGATCCCTCCCGCCTGGCGCGAGAACTCCGTGCCGAAGCAGGCGTGCGCCAGTGGGAAGACAAGCGCAGCCTTGAATCCGCACTCCGCGCCATATTCGGCATTATCGGTCTGGCAACACTCGATCTTCTCGTCGTCCTGCCAGTTCTTCTGTTTGTCGGCATCATGGTCATCGCCGTCATCATCGCCAGCACCGCGATATGTCTGGCCGGGTGCATCATGCTGCCTTTCGCCCTGCTCGGGGCCGACATTTTGAACGCTGACTGGCTTCAGAATGTCCTGATCAGCCTGTCCCTGGCCAGCGGCGGATTGTCTGCAGCGACCTTCAGCCTGCTGTTCATCATCGGCATCATCAATCTGCTCATACAGTACGGACGCGCACATTATCGCCTGATTGCTCCACCACCCCACGCAGTCGGAAAGGAAACTCTGGCATGATCCGCCGCATCGCCACACTGGCCGCAGGAAGCGCGATCGTTTCCATGCTCAGCTTCACACTTGCCGCATGGCGCGGACCTGTCAGTTTTTCGTACGTCAATCTGTGGGACGAGAACGATGAAAGTGCGAGCCCCGCTGTGATTCGACATATCCCGTGGAACGACAGCAAGATGATTGCCATCGCCATTCCCGGCACGATCATCATTCGCAAAGGTGACACGCCGGAAATCACAGTCAGCGGACCTGAAACACTCGTCAATCATCTGATCATCAAGGACAACAATCTTGAAGTTGACGACACGCATCTCGGCAAGAAATTCCTGAGCTGGTCATCCAGACATAACTCCGCAACCATCAACATCACGTCTTCAACACTCGAGAACATCGTTCTGAATGGTTTCAATGCCCTGACGTTGCAGGATTATGACCGGGACTCTCTCAATCTGACAATCAATGGCGCAGGCAGTGTTAAAGGCAGTGGTCATGTCGAGACTGTTGCCGTCACGATCAATGGCGCCGCATCCGTCAACCTGTCCGCGATGACTATTGCAAATCTTGATCTCACGATGGATGGAGCAGGCAGCGTCAAGGCTGGTCCGTCAGATCGGGCTCATATCTCCATTGATGGAGCCGGCAGCGTAAAATTGACACAACAACCGAAAATTCTCGATAAAACAATCAACGGCGTCGGAAGCGTGTCCGTCCCCAAACAAGAGAATGAAGAGCCGAAAGCGTCAGATCAAAACGACTGGACTCTCTGACCTTCTTTAACATGTCCTGCAACGACTGCGTGCTCTTGCAGGACATAATGAATCATCATCCAGACATGGAATTTATATTTCATTTCATGTCTGTATATATTCACACCATGACTTGACAGCCTCTTCGCGATCCAGAGACCTCACTGAAAGTTGAATTTTTATTCAATAAAATCAACAGGAGGACAGATCAGTAGCGCAGAGTTCCCCCTTTTAAAAAATATTTTCATATCGCCTATCCATAAGTTTGATTTATTTCAAAACATGTCTAGCGGCTGATGCCTGAGATGGGTAGCCATATCTCCACCCATCACGTCAGCCATCCAGAACCGCCGCTCATGACCCTATAGTTATTCACATGTAAGGCAGATCGATGAATGCTATCGTAGTCACCGCTTTGCGGCGGCCTTACACGTTCGTGGTTCTCTCAATTCTTATTGTGATGCTTGGAATTCTCTCAATAAGAAAAACACCAACGGACGTTTTCCCGAACATCAAGATCCCTGCGATCGCGGTGGTCTGGTCCTATTCCGGCATGCTTCCGGAAGAGTTTGCCGGACGTATCATGTACAACTTCGAGCAGGGTGTGACCTCCACGGTTGAGGGCATCCAGCACATGGAGGCGGATTCCTATTACGGCCGTGGTATCGTAAAAATATACTTCCAGCCCGGCACGGATATTGGCGCTGCGGAAGCAGACGTCACCGCAATTTCCCAGACCGTCCTGCAGCAGCTTCCCGAACATATCGCTGCACCGATGATCATGCGTCTGGAAGCCTCCTCGGTCCCGGTTGTCACCCTGAAACTGACGTCAGACACACTCACTCCGTCTGATCTTTTCAAACTGGCATTCATCCGTATCCGCTCTCTTCTTGTGACCATTCCCGGAGCTGTCGTTCCCCATCCCTATGGTGGTATGGACAGCTTTGTCATGGTGGCTCTCAATCAGCAGCAGCTTCAGGCACATCATATGTCAGCCATGGACGTCCAGAACGCCCTTGACCGACAAAATATCGTCCGCCCTGCCGGTGACCAGAAAATCGGTCCGACAGACTGGATGGTCCAGACAAACGCCACACCGCGAACCCTGGAAGATATTGCCAACATTCCGATCAAACGTATTGGAAACGCGGTCGTATATGTTCACGATGTCGCAGACGTATATCGTGGCGGACATCCCCAGACGAACAGTGTTCTGGTCAAGGGTCGTCAGGCCGTCATCATGGTCGTCATGAAAAGCGGTGAAGCTTCAACTCTTGATGTCGTTGATGGCGTAAAAAAAATGCTGCCCCGTCTTCAGGCGGTTCTGCCAGCAGGCGTAAAAATCAGCATCATCAGCGATGCGTCCGGATTTGTGAAAGACTCAATCCACGACGTTATGCGCGAAATGATCACCGCAGCCATCCTGACCGGACTCGTCGTCCTGCTCTTCCTTGGCTCCTGGCGCCCAACCGTCATCATCGCAACCTCCATCCCCCTCGCCATCCTCTGCTCCATCATCGGACTTGGCTGGGCAGGACAGACCATCAATGTCATGACATTGGGCGGGTTGGCTCTGGCCGTCGGTATTCTGGTCGATGATGCGACCGTGATGATCGAAAATATCGATACACATCTTGAAATGGGGAAAGAGCTAGAAACGGCGATCATCGATGCTGCGAACCAGATCGTGATCCCGACCTTCGTTTCAACAACATGTATCTGTATCGTCTGGCTACCGCTTTTCAGTCTGGACGGCGTTGCCGGCTGGCTGTTCATGCCAATGGCAGAAGCGATCATTTTCGCCATGGTGGCTTCCTTCATCCTGTCGCGAACACTGGTTCCGACAATGGCCAAGTTCCTGCTGCAGGGACATGTCCATCCGGGCGCACACGGGCAGGAACACGAAGCTCTCCCCCATGGTAACAATCCCTTCACACGTTTTCAGAAAGGGTTTGAACGCAAATTCACCACTTTCCGCGAAAACTATGGCGCGCTTCTGCAACGCCTGATCGACAATCGTGGGAAATTCGTCGCCACCTTCATGGGACTGTCCGTTCTTTCCTGCGGCCTCTATTTCGTCGCAGGACGTGACTTCTTCCCCGAAGTCAAATCCGGCCAGTTGCAGATGCATATGCGTGCTCCTCTGGGAAGCCGTATCGAAGTCACCAACCGCACCGCAACGCTGGTCAGTGACAGGATCGAGCAGCTTCTCAAGGGGAAAACGGAAGATATCATCAGCAATTGTGGACTTCCTGAAGGTCCCCACAATCAGGCATTCATTCCAACACCAACGCTCGGTGCCCAGGACTGCGACCTGACCATAACACTGCGCAACGATGCCTCCCCCGTATGGGATTACCGTGCCATTCTCAGACGCGGACTGTCAGCCAGCTTCCCCGGAACGGTCTTCACCTTCCAGCCAGCTGATCTGACTGCAAAAATCCTCAACTTCGGATCACCAGCACCAATTGACGTGAAAGTTGCCGGTCCAGATCTGCGTGAAAACTATAAATATGCAGTCAAGCTCGCTAACCTGATCCGCAAGGTTCCTGGTGCAGCCGACGTATCCCTGCAGCAGACCATGCGCACCCCAACCCTGTTTGTGGAAGGTGATCGTACCTTCGAGCAGGCAACGGGCATCGATGAAGGCGATCTGGCTGATAACGAACTGATGACACTGTCAGGCAGTTCTCAGGTCGATCCGCAATACTGGTTTGACCCCAAAATGGGTGTGACCTTCACACTGAACACCTATGTGCCCCAGAACCAGCTGACACATTACAACGATCTTCTGACAATTCCTGTCGACAAGGGAGATGGAAATCCGTCAGGCGACTCACTCCAGCTTCTTGGCGCCATGAGTCAGATCAAGGCAATCGGTACACCGGGCGAAATCTCGCACTATAACTCCATGCCTGCGTTCGACATTTATGTCTCCGCAGAAGGGAAAGATCTGGGGTCAGTCCTGAATGGCGTTGCCAAGCAGGTTGCCGCATCAAGCAACGAAGTGCCACGTGGCGCAGCCGTCGATATCGAAGGTCAGGCTACGACAATGAGTTCCGCTTATATGGAACTGGCAGGCGGTCTGGTTGTGTCGATTGTGCTGATCTACCTCCTGATTGTCGTGAACTTTCAGTCCTGGCTTGATCCGTTCATCATTATCTCCGCCCTGCCCGGCGCTCTTGCCGGAATTGCATGGAGCCTGTTCCTGACACGCACACATCTGTCCGTGCCAGCGCTGACCGGAGCCATCATGTGCATGGGCACTGCCACTGCAAACTCCATCCTTGTCGTGTCCTATGCACGGGAACGTCTGGAGTTGCACGGACAGCCACTCAAGGCAGCTCTGGAAGCCGGATATGGACGTATCCGTCCGGTGCTCATGACTGCCTCTGCGATGATCGTCGGTATGGTCCCGATGTCCATCAGTAACTCCCAGAATGCACCTTTGGGCAAAGCCGTTATCGGTGGCCTGATTGTCGCGACAATCTCGACACTCCTCTTTGTCCCCTGTGTCTACGCAATCCTCTACAGCCGCAAAACTGTCCGCAAGGAGACTGTGTAATGGCCCGCGCAAGTAAATATCTCAGCCTGTCTGTCTGCGTGGGCGCACTTGCGCTAGGCTCAGGCTATGTAATCGTCTCCCGCATGCACGATGCCCATGAGGTCCGGGAAGTGACTGCCTACAACTCCATTCCGGATGTAGAGGTCACAATGCCCAAACCCGGCCCGAAGACAGTCTCTCTCACGCTTCCGGGAACGGTCGATGCCTGGTACCAGGCGCCGATCTATCCTCAGGCATCCGGTTATGTGAAATCCTGGGACAAGGATTACGGTGCAGAAGTGAAAACGGGCGATGTTCTCGCCCAGATCAATGCACCAAGCCTTGATGCGCAGTATGCACAGGCAAAAGCCGATCTCGCCGCCAAGGAAGCGAAATATAACCTCGCAGTCGTCAGCGCCAATCGCTGGCATGCGATGTCCAAGGCGAATGCAGTCTCCGGACAGTCCGTGTCTGTCGCTGATGCGAACGAAAAAGCTGCCAACGCAGAAATGCAGGCTGCCCAGCATACGGTTGATCAGTTCACCGCTCTGGAAAACTTCAAAACCATCGTTGCTCCTTTTGATGGTTTTGTAACATCACGTAATGTCAACGTCGGCGATTATGTCAGCGCCGGGGGTGGCGGACATAGTGCAGGCAATGATGCTCAGCAGATGTTCACCGTCTCATCAATGGACAAGCTGCGTCTGTTTGTGTCTGTTCCAGAAAGCTTTTCATATATTCTGAAACCAGGAATGACCGCCACGCTTTCCATCCCACAGTTTCCGGGACGGGTTTTCCAGGCACACTTCCTGACAGTCGCAAAAGGATATGATCCAAATACACGAACAGCTGTCACCGAGTTTATCGTTGATAATCCCGATCATCTGATCTGGCCGGGAACCTTTGCCTCCGTAAACCTGACTGCCCCCGCAGAACAAGGAATATGGAACATCCCGACATCCACTCTGGTTTTCCAGGAACCCGGATTGCAGGTCGCTATTGTTGATAAGGACAACAAGGTTCACTTCCAGTCCGTGCAGGCCGGACGCATGGCTGACACACATACCGACGTCCTGACCGGTCTGCAGGCAGATGACAAAATCATCCGCAATCCACCTGCCGATCTTCTCGAAGGTCAGCAAGTCCGCGTTGTCGTTCCTGCGAAAGGCTATAATGAGGACGAGGAGATTGAAGGATGACGAAAAACCTCGCCATACGTCGCAGCCTCATGTGCATCACTGCACTGGGGACTGCCCTCACACTCTCCGGCTGTGACCTTGCCCCTTCCTATGAAAAGGTCAAACCGCATTATATCGTTCCCGCAAGCTGGAATGGTCAGGCTCCCTTCGCCAAAGCCAACCCGGCGGCCGACCAGATTCCGCTGAACTGGTGGACTATGCTGAACGATCCGGTTCTGAACGATCTGGAAGACAAGGCCGTCAAGGAGAACACGACCCTGAAAGCTGCTGCCGAACGCTTCGAGCAGGCACGCTCTCTGGTCATGAAAGCACGTGCCGACCTGCTTCCACACTTTGGAATTGCATTTGGTGCATCAGACAATAAGCAATCCGATGACTCCCTTTTCCGTTACAAGGGAGCAACAACAGCCAGCGACACCTTCTATGGTGGACTGGCATCATGGGAGCCTGATTTCTGGTCAGAAATCCGTAATCAGGTTCGGATGCAGAAATATGCCGCTCAGGAAAAAGCGGCCGATTTTGCAGGCGCTCGCCTGAGTCTGGAAGCTGATCTGGCTGAAGATTACATTGCACTGCGCGGATATGATGCGCAGGACGCAATTTATGTCCAATCCGTCAATTACTATCGCAAAGCCGTCGAAATGACGACAACGCAGCTTCAGAATCAGGCGGCTCCGCAGCTTGATGTTGCCCGTGCCAAGAACAGGCTTTTTGTTGCTGAGGCTGCTGAACTCGATGTCCGGGCGCAACGGGAAATCACCGAACACGCCATCGCGGTTCTGACAAATACGCCTCCCGAAGATTTCCATATTGCGCCGCAAACGGAATTCTCATTCCGGAAGCTTGCCATTCCCATGGGCATCCCATCCGAGCTGCTGCAGAGAAGACCTGATATTTCAGCCGCAGAAAGGGAAATGGCTCAGGCCAACCGATCCATCGGTATCGCCCGCGCTGCGTTTTATCCACATATCTCGCTGAATGCGAATGGTGGCTTTGACGCTGGTGGTTTCAATCTGGCGACACTGGCAAACAGCATGTGGAGCTATGGTGCGACAGCCTCCATGCCCATCTTTGAAGGCGGCATGCGTCGAGCCGCCCTTCAATATTCATGGTCTGCCTATCGGGAAACCTGTGATACATATCGCGCAACGATCCTGTCAGCATTCCGTGAAGTGGAAAACGAACAGTCCCGGGTCAAACTTCTTCACGAAGAAGATATCCGCCTTCAGGGTGCCGCCAGCACGGCAATCCAGATGCAGGACATGACGATGTCCCTCTATAGAGGCGGTCTGTCCAGCTACCTTGATGCAATTGTTGCTCAGGAAGCAGCTCTGGATGCACGGATATCCGAAGTTCGCGTCGCGGTAAGAGCCGAGCAGGCAACTGTCGGACTCATCCGTTCCCTTGGCGGTGGATGGAACGACAAGCTTCTGCCAACACCTGACGAGACAATGTCCTTTGGAGTCCTGCAATATAGCGGACTTCACACGCCTTCACCTGCTGGCGAAATCACCGCCGCCAGCATCCACCAATAATCTGATGGCACATTGGCCGGCACCGACAGCAAGTCAGCGTCCGGTCATGTGCCTCAGATCATCGCCCAAATGCTCCAGCGCATCTTTTGTCGACATATGATGACGGCGACCTTCTTCACTGACAATCGATACCGTCGCTGTCGTTCCGGCAACAAGTGTTATGTTGTCAGGAATTTTCTCCAGCTTCACGCGTACTGGAACGCGCTGCGCAAGACGAACCCAGGTATAAACAGGATCAACGGACGGCAATCCCTGAGTGGATAAAGCCGCATTATCTGTTGCGATTCCTCGTGTAATACTTTCTATGCGTCCGAAAACAGGATCATGATATCCCATCAGATCAACCCGGACCGGCTCCCCAATATGCAGACGCTTGAGCTTGGTTTCCTCAAAATATCCATCGACCCAATAAGAACCTGAATCCACAATCTGAATGTTCTGTTTTCCCGCCGTCGCATAATCTCCCGGCAACATGGTCAGATTGTTTACATAACCGTCGATCGTGCTTCTGACCTTGGTGCGATCAAGATTGATCTGCGCCTGCCGCAACTGCGCTTCTGCGGCATCAAACCTGGCTTTCGCCAAAGCAGCTTCAGCTCTGAATTGCTGCTTTTCTTCAACAGATACTGCAATTCCCGGAATGTCCTGACGTCGCATGAACTGCGCCTGCCTGAATTCCAGATCGGCCTTTTCCTCAGCAACTTTTGCCTGCGCTGCTTCAAGATCCACCTTGAAATCAAAAGGATCAATTTCATAAAGGACATCACCGGAGTGAACGAATTGATTGTCTTTCACATTGACTTTCTGGATCTGTCCGGAAACACGCGGAGCAATATTCACAACCTGGGCACGTACCTGACCATTACGTGTCCACGGAGATGCCGTGTAATAATCCCAAAGAACAACGGCAACGACTGCCGCAACCACCAAAATGGCCAGTGTCATGGATAAGCGTATGAGGCGCAATGCACGCGGTAACAAAATTCCCGCTCCTCTATATCATAAGTGTGTAAAGGCCTATCAGAATGATCAAAAGACCAAACTGGGCCAGTGGTGGATTCCAGATAAAACGCCACAGATCGAATTTGCTTAACAACCATCGAAGGATCGCGAGGGTTACGAGCGCTAACCCCATGTTCAGCACAAAGGCTGAAACCAGAACGCCTTCAAGATCAATGACCTGCCTCATTATGCCGCTCCACGGGGAACTGTAAGACCATAATGTGTCAGCGTCCTGTGATTCCGCAAAAAAGCTTCTGAAACAGCTTGCAATCCCGCCACACAGGTCAAGGCTCTCACTCTTTCATCTTCCTCTCCGCTTTCTGAAAGCTGAAGGAAAATCATTGCATGGCGAGTGAGCTGATCCTGCATGTTCCCATATTTTCCCTCGAAAAGCTCCCGACGTGCCTCCTGAGCAACTTTTGCAAGACGTGGCCATTTTTCCGCCTGAACCAAAACATAACGAAGCCGCGCGATCGTCATGGTGAAACCTTCAATACCCGCCACACGATTAAAAACATGCCTTGCAGAAGATCCTGTTCGTACGATCCTTCTGCTGCGTGCCTGCAACATTGAAAGGCGATCATAAAGACGTCCGACAAGCTCTGGTCCCATCAACTCCCCACGACCGGACCTCTGCCTTTCAAAATCCTGACCCGAAGAAATCACAAGTTCCATTCTTTGAAATCTTGGTTTGGACGGCAAAAGAAGAACCAGAATGATAAAAGAAAGAGCGGCCGACATGACATAGAAAACACACCGGTCCACAAACCCCACCGGATCCACCGAATAGTGATTATCAAGGCCGATAATCACTGGCAGGAAAACTGCAAAATTGAAGGCGATCGCACCAAGCTTTGCGTTCATGAGCGCCAAGCACGAGATCAGGACCAGCGGGAAAAACACCAAAATCAGGGCAGGCATATCTGTAACATGTGGCAAAATGAAAAAATGCATCACGGACGCCACCAGAGAGGCCGCAGGAATTCCTATCAACGCTCCCGTTCCGAACTTGACCGTATCCACCGCTGTGGCTGCAAGCACAAGCGTCAAGGCTGTCTGGGCAAGTCCCATACGATCATCAGGCTGACCGAGAGCAACACACAATAATGCTGCGAGAACAAAGCCAATAAAAACACGAAATCCCGCGATCAGGGCTGAAATCAGGTCAGTGTGACTTCCAAGCTCTTCACGTAATTCCATGTCGCGCAACGGTGCGCCATGCAGCAACGTATTCATGCCTGTAAAAATATGAACATTATTGCTGATCAGAGCTGATGCCCTCTCCAGAAAATAGGCATCATATGTCGTCGGTCTGAAATCAGGATCTTCCTGCCTGATCTGCCGCCATATGACAGACATGATATTTTCGCGGGAAGTTCTGGAGATTTTATGGTCTTTCCATTTCTCGACATGCTCCAGAAGCAGCGGAGAAACGTGACCAGCCCCTCTGGCGATCGCCAGCTCATGACTGCATCCGATCACCTCCAGCATGCCAACAATTCCGCGTTGCGCTCCAGCCAGCCGCAAGGGAGCCCGGTCAATCTCCATCCGGGCATAGGAAATCTGCGTCAAGAGCGAGAGAACTTCCGAGACCAGTCCCGTGGTCTCCCACATGTCAGGAACCCCCTCACCTCTGAGCGCCATTCGTCCCAGAGAACGAATGCGGCGGGCCATCCTGTCCATGCCACGCGCCAGACCGCGCCATGCTTCCGGCGCGCCACTGACAACATTCACAACGGCGACTGCACCAATCCCGATGCCGATACAACTGACACGAGCAAACGCAACATCAAACACATCCTGCGGACGGTTCATGCTGCCAAGCGCGACCAATGCGACGGTATATCCAGCCAGCAATGTGCCATAGGACCGAAAATTCCGCTCAATCACACCGACAAAGGCGCAAAACGCCATCCACAGACCTGCACCAAGAAGAAAGACTGAGCGTTCCTGCGGAAAAGCAGCGACCAGCGCAATCGAAGCCAGCATCCCGGCCAAAGTTCCCAGAAGACGCCAGAACGCCTTGGACAATGCTTGCCCCCGGAGTGGCTGGGCAAGAATCATTACCGTGACCGCAGCTCCGGAAGGACCATCAATCTGCAACCAGAACGCCGCAGCAAGTGCAAGGCTGAGCGAAATCCATGTGCGAAGAACAAACCCGACCCAGCCGGGTGGGAACACGGAAACCGGCAGCGTGGGCAAAACCGGCCGCCACCATTGCCCTTGTTGCGTCTGCGCAGACACGCTCTCTTTAAACTCCCGCGATTATCTTAATAATAGAAAAATCAGGATGCATCTGATCAGAAATAAAACGAAAAAGGTCAACATCATTGCAGGAGAAATTTAATGAATGAAATTATTTGATGCACACATGATTATTGATAGAAATATTGTGCAATAAATTATATAGAAAATTTTTATTTATATATCTATCACCATGTAACGTTAATAAACATACATATATTCTATATTTCATCTACATATATTTATAATGTTATTCTAAATCAGAATATATCTCCATCAATGCAATTCTGGCCCCCATATGCGCACGCCCATAATGACTCTGTTACAACAGCGTAAAACAGACATATCCCAAAAATCCATAAAAATATCATTCCTACTCTATTATAATATGATTTTGTGGATCCTTATTTTCTGACAGAAAATTTTGGACACACATGACAAAACATTTCCTTACCCATTTGCAATTGACATTCATTCTTAATTGCATGATATACCGCCTCGTTCTTCGCCACCCGGAAAATGATTCATGCAACAACCACCCAGTCTGGTTCGATTTATCGTCTCTGTGATGCTTGCCGGATATTCAATCCCCCGCGCTCATGCGGCTGAACACAGAATGGATTCAAAAAATAAAAAAACATCTAAATTCAACGATAAGACAGAAATCATCAATGTCACGGCAACGGGTCTGTCCCATGCAACATCTTCAACAAAAACACGAACACCAATCATAGAATCTCCTCAGACAATATCTATTATTTCCCGGGATGAAATTGAGTTGCGGGCCTCTCCGACGATTGCCGATGCGCTGGCATATACTGCTGGTGTTCAATCGGAACCTTCAGGAATAGATAGTCGTGTTGATGAAGTTTCAGTCAGGGGCTTTGGTGCCGGGGGCTTTTCTTCAAATAATAACTTTGTTGATGGCTTGCGCCTGCCTTCCGGAGGTCAGTGGACACGCACATCATTCGATCCGTTTGCCCTTCAGCAGATCGAAGTCCTGAAAGGCCCATCCGGAGCGCTCTACGGCCAGACAGCGCCTGGAGGCATCGTCAACCTGACGACCAAAAAACCCACGGAAAAAACACACGGAGATTTCTTCGCGCAAACCGCAGGTTTCACTGAACTTGAAAACTGGCAAGGGCAATTGGCCGGAGACATCTCAGGAAAACTGAACCATTCCGGGAAAATTCAGGGACGACTGGTCGCAGTCGCACGTTATGGCGGAACTCAGGTCAATGACGTTACCAATGGCCGTTATTACGTTTCTCCCAGTTTCACATGGCACTATGCTAATAAATCTTCATGGACCCTTCTGGCCCAATATCAACGTGATGCAGGAGGATCCACTTTCCAGTTCCTTCCCCAGACGGGAACATTGTTGTCATCCAACGGACGCTACATCAAAAACAACGCAAATATAGGTGAACCTGACTGGAATAAATTCAACCGCACACAGGCTCTCTTTGGCTCGTTTCTGGAGCATTATTTCAGCCAATATCTGACTATTCGCAACAACACCCGCTATACCTACATCGATAACCTTTACAGAGCAACCGTACTATCCGGAGACACACTCGCCAAATGCCCAGCAACGCTTGCCGGATGCGTGCCGGGAGAAACCGTAAACCGCAGGGCCGTTGAGGGACGAGGACGCTCTCAGGGTGTTACTATGGACACCCAAGCTGAAAGCCACGTCAAAACGGGTCCCGTTGCGCATACATTCCTTATCGGTACTGATTATTTCTACACAAACTGGGAAAGTTCGCGGGATCTTGTGAATTCAGCATTTGTTCTTCCAACGCTGAATATTTTTGATCCTGTTCCCAGAGGATCTCTAGGATATGCCGACAACATGTCCCCACAAGTCTATACCCGAACCGTTTCTCATCAAAACGGGATTTATTTTCAGGATCAGATCAAAATCGAAAAGCTACGCATAACAGTCGGTGGACGTCAGGACTGGGCAACAGATGACACTCTGAACATTTTGACTCAAAAAACCTACGTGACAAAATCTCAGAAACTTACGTGGAGAGCTGGCGCCGTCTATCTGTTTGATTTCGGTCTGGCCCCATATTTCAGCTATGCCACTTCATTTCAGCCTCAGGTATCGGACCCATCTACGTCTCTTGATGGCACACCATTTAAACCAACAACAGGAGATCAGTATGAGGCTGGTCTACGCTATCAATATAAGAAATCAATTTATATCACCTTCGGGGCTTATCAGATCAAACAAAACAATATGACAACCCCATCTCCGGGTGGAGAAATGTGTGGCACAGCCACATGCCTTGTTCAAACCGGGCAAGGACGCATACGTGGGCTCGAACTCGAAGGGCGAGCAACACTTCCCTGGGACATGGCAGTCATTTTCACAGGCACACGCAGCGACCCCAAAATAACGCGTTCAAACTATAGTCAGCAGGTTGGCAATTATCTGCCGCAGGCCCCAAAATGGATGGCATCTCTCTTCATTGATCAACGCATCCAGCACGGCACATTCCGGGGAATGGGGATTGGTGGAGGAGTCCGCTATACCGGGCACAGTTACGGGAACACTGCCAATACTCTTTCAATTCCAGGATACACGCTTTTTGACATGTTCCTGCGTTATGATGTCGGAAAAGCGCATCCGCTTTATGACGGCCTCTCTTTCTCGGTCAACATGCGAAACATTGCTGACAAGCGCTTTGTCGCGACCTGCACGGCAGTCTCTGCCTGCTATTACGGTCAAGGACGAAGCCTGACCATGAGGCTGGAATACCGGTGGTGACAGAAAACGCTTTCCTCTCCGGCGTGGCCACTTTTTTTAGTCTCCTTGCCGGAATTCTTTTCTACATCTCTTCTCCGAAGCAGATCGCTGTCAAAACATCCTCCAGACCTCGCTTATATTTCATGGGTGCATGCGTAACATTATTGATTTCCCTTGCTCTTTTTCTTTCTGCAAAAGGTAAGGCAGCATCCTGCTTCATGGTGATCGTATTGCTAATGATTTCATGCAGTCTTCTACCTTTTGTTATTTCTATTGTTAAACATAACGGTTCTTCAAAATGAAAGACAGAAATCTGACGATACAACACTGGAGAGGGCAGCTTTCGGCCGGAGTGATCGCCGGAGCTTTTCTATCCACCGCCATCCTGGCTGTTACCGGCACCCTCTGCGGGGCAAATGCCAGCCCCATGGCCATTTCCTCACAAGCACTCATGTGGCTCACCGCCTTTGTCTGGACCCTATGCATCTGTAGCTGCTTCCTGTTCGCATCCGGCCTGCGGGCATGGCTGATCCTTAGCGGGTCCGCTCTTATCCTATGGGCGCTGTTCGCCCTCCTCAAACATGCTGGTTTGTCATGATCAGATCCGATATCGTCCGCGTTTACCGCGAAGTTCATAGCTGGGCCGGAATCATTACCGGTCTTTTCCTGTTCGTCGCGTTTTATGCTGGTTCTGTAAGCATGTTTGAACAGACACTACAAAATTGGCTGACGCCAGTTTCCACACTTCCAAAGGCCGTTCCGATTGACCAGACACCGGAGCTTCTTGATAAGGTTTTTGCCGCACATCCCGAAGCACGCAAGGCATACACAATTGTCCTGAACCCCAATAGCCAGAAACCAGGCCGCGTGATGTGGCCGGAAAAAGCAAATAATCGCGGTCATGCACCATCCGTCATGAACTCCGCAGCTCTGGCAGCAGACGGAAGCCTGATCACAATAACCAGCCCCCCTTCGGGAACTGCTTTTTTTATTGATACCCTGCATCGGAAAGTCGGACTTCCCCTCACCGAAGCCCCTGCCTCACTCATCATGGGAACCATCGCCCTTGCCTATGCTCTCGCTCTGGTTTCAGGCGTCGTTGTCTACCTCCCCGCACTGAAACGAACTCTCTTTGCTGTTCGCCTTGAAGGCGCAGAACAACGGGCATGGCTCGACATCCATAATCTATTTGGTTTTTTCTCACTCCCTTTTCATCTCGTCATGGCGCTGACATCCGTCGTTTTTGCATTCCATGAACCTATCTATGCCATCGAACAGAAATTATTTACCTCCCCTGCCACAAATCATGAAATGTCAGGACATGAGCGCCCCATAACGCCCTTTACCCCTCCACCCGCGAACGGATTTCCTTTAATTCCGACTAAAATCATTACTTCATTGGCACAGGAAGCACCCGGATTCATTCCAGACACGATCGAATATGCCGAACATGCGCGGGGAGGTCGAGGAGGCCCGGTCTTGCGTGTAACCGGCCATGACACTCGTTTTATCATGAGAGGACCAACAGGCGGATTTGCCACTCTGGACCCGATGACCGGACATATTCTGTCGGCTGAGTATCTTCCGGGTCATCAGTCTCGTGGCATGGCAGTTCTGACCGCATTCTTTGCGCTACATTTCGGAAGTTACGGTGGCGCAATAGTCAGATGGGGATATCTGATTCTTGGTTTCGGTGGAGCTTTCTTATTCTATACCGGAAATCGCCTCTGGATCAGATCTCGGCAACGCAAAGGCGCTGACACCCGCGGCACATTGTTTTTGGCGCGACTGACCTCTGGATGCTGCGCGGGATGCATTGCCGGAATAACTCTTCTTATTGTCATTGCGGCCTCACAAACAGGAACTATATCTTCTTCAGATTCATCTTTGATATATTATACGGTTTTCATATTGTTTATTGCGGCATCCTTTACCTTTCCACTCGAGAAAAGCAATTTCATCTTCCTGATATTTCTTGCCTGTTCAAACGGAGCGCTTGCTGCCATCGCTCTCAAGCGCGCGTTGCATGAGGGAGATTTATCCTCCACGGGTATTCTTCTGGTTGCTCTTATTCAGACCGTCTGTTTTGGATTTTTCGCGAAACGACAAATGAGCAAATCTTTTCCTCAGTTAGCGACAACGCATTTACCCACCTGAAACCTGATCTTCAGTCAAAAGTGACAATGCAAAAGACAATGCTTCTGCCTGACGCTCACCACTCAAGGCCTCCGGCAGATGTGCAAAATATGGCGTATGCGCATATCCTGTCAGCCGTCTTATAATTTCCAAAGCAGAGAAGCCTCTTGCTTCCCTGAATATTTTCTCAAGATAAGAAGAAATGAATGCATCTTCCTGATCTCGGCCTGACAGGGAACACGGCGCAAGATCACCATTGTCAGGTCGCCTTGACCAGCATCCAAGAAATTCTGTCCTGAAAGACTCTTTGAAAATATCTATACTTTGGAAAATCTGGTCTCGATAAACAGATTCAGCACTGAAAGCTGCCATCACAAGACTGCCAATAAAGAGCCCGCAGTCGAATCCTACAGGACCAGAAAGAGCAAATTCGCCATCGATAACAGCGATTTTGTCGTTTCCAACCATAATCGAACCTGCATGAAGATCGCCATGCAACAGACATTCCTTGGAAGTCAGAAAAATCTGTTGCAGCGCACAAACAGCCCGATGAATCTCCTGATCCGCCCGGAGCCGCTCGACAAGAGGCGCTAAAGCTGGGTGAAAATGGTTGCGCGGGTGATCAATATAAGGATCTGTGAAAATCAGATCGACTGTAATTCTCGTAAGAGACTTATTTTTCAGGAAAACTCTTTCCTGTTCCCAGACCTTCTCAAAAGGTGAAGACAAATAGGATGTCCCCACAGCCAGACGCGCTGTCAGACACCCGATTTCCCGAGCCACACTTATGGGATCACCCTGCCCATCTGAAAGCAGCCTGCTGAAAATAATGCAGTCATCCAGACATTCCGTCACAAGGACATACATATCCTGATCAAAATGAAGAAAATCAGGGATTCCTCCCCTTACAAAAGGGGTCGCCGCTCGCAGCCATGCAGCTTCAAAGAATGTCCGATCAAGCGGCATTTTCCATGCTGGATCGACACGAACATGAGGAAGGGACTGCTTGACGCAAAGAGAACCATGTGAACCGTGCAGCAACCAAACCATATTGAGATTGCCGTCACTGACCTCCCTGACAGACCACTCCGTGGATGGACCTCCCAAACGTTGCGCCAGAGCAGGATGCGCAGCAATGAAATCCCGCACCCCATCCGCATCCAGCGTTCGGTATGTCTGGATCTGCACAGCACTGCTCATGATGTTGTTCCCGTTTTCCTCGGACACATTCGAGGGAATATGAAGTTTTTATACACTATCTCAAAATGCAATTTTATGAATATAAAATTCACTGCAGAAAACGACAATATTCAGATCTATAATGCACTATATTATTTAGTGAAATAATCTCACAATCGGGGAAACGATATCTCCATCAAAATGTATGCACTGCGGACTCAAAGCCGCGCAGTGCATACCATTTCTTCAGCCGACGATTTCGGTCTCAGCAAAAAAGAAACGGATCTCGTTCACAGCATTCTCAAGGCTGTCAGAACCGTGAACCGAATTGGCTTCGATGCTCTCGGCAAATTCAGCGCGAACGGTGCCCGGAGCAGCGTCCTTCGGGTTGGTTGCGCCCATAACGTCGCGATGCTTCGCAACTGCGTTCTCTGCTTCCAGAACCTGCAGCACAACCGGGCCGGAGATCATGAAGGAAACGAGCTCGCCATAAAACGGACGCTCTTTGTGCACAGCATAGAATGCACCAGCCTGAGCTTCCGTCAGCTGCACGCGCTTCTGAGCAACGATGCGCAGACCTGCGTCTTCGAAGACAGCATTGATCTTGCCCGTCAGATTGCGACGTGTTGCATCGGGCTTGATAATGGAAAGAGTACGTTCAACAGCCATCAGACCAACTCCAGACAGAAAAAAATTCGCGAAACCATTAAATAACAATTTCGCATGGCCGCCCATCTAGAGCATTATCGCGCAGACTGGTAGGTACCTCACTCCGAAACCTGCGCGGAACAGAGGATTTTCCAAGGTGAGCCTGCTTGTCATTTCTGATCTGACACTTCGTATCGCGGGCCGCACCCTTCTTGATCAGGCAGATCTGTCCATCGAACCCGGCCGCAAGATTGGCTTGATCGGACGAAACGGCGCAGGAAAATCAACGTTACTGGCCGCAATTGCGGGCGATATTCACGCTGATGGCGGCACAATCCGCCTTGCCAGCCGCGCCCGCATGGCGCGTGTGAAGCAGGAAGCACCGGCTGGCCCGACATCACTGATCGATACTGTGCTGGAAGGTGATACCGAACGGGCCGCCCTCCTCCACGACTCCGAAACCACGACAGACCCACTCCGTATTGCAGAAATTCACGAACGCCTTGCAGCCATCGACGCAGACAGCGCTCCGGCACGCGCTGCGACTGTCCTCGCCGGTCTTGGGTTCGACGCGGCAGCACAATTGCGCCCGGTCTCCGATTTCTCCGGCGGCTGGCGAATGCGCGTTTCCCTCGCAACTGCCCTATTCCTGAATCCCGACCTGCTGATCCTTGACGAGCCCACAAACCATCTGGACCTTGAAGCCACCATCTGGCTTGAAACATGGCTCAAACGCTTTTCGGGCGCTGCCCTGATCGTCAGTCATGATCGTGGCCTGCTCGATAATTGCGTTGATGCCATTGCCCATCTGGACAAAGGCAAGCTGAGCCTGACACCCGGCGGTTATGAAAATTTTGTCCGCATAAGAACAGAACAGGCACTGCAACAGGCGCGTGCCGCTGAAAAAATCGCGACACAACGCGCCCATATGCAATCCTTCGTGGACCGCTTCCGCGCCAAGGCGACAAAAGCACGGCAGGCACAAGCTCGCCTGAAAGCTCTTGAAAAACTGCCGGTCATTGAATCAGTCGTCGAAGACACACCAACCCGCTTCGATTTCCCGCCTCCAGAAGAGCTGGCACCGCCTGTCCTGACATTGGATAACGTCAGCACCGGCTATAACGGCAAGCCCATTCTGAGCAATCTCTCCCTACGCATCGATATGGAAGATCGGATTGCCCTGCTTGGAGCCAACGGAAACGGCAAATCGACTCTGGCCAAACTCATTGCAGGACGTCTCGACACCATTTCGGGCCAGATGTTCCGCAATCCTCGCCTGAAAATTGGTTACTTCGCGCAGCATCAGACCGAAGAGCTGGTTCTGAACGAAACGCCCATCGAACATATGAGCCGTGCTCTTCCAAAAGCACTGCCAACGGTCGTGCGCTCACAGCTTGCACGTTTTGGCCTTGACGCCGCGCGTGCCGAAACCCGTGTTGCAGAGCTTTCCGGGGGTGAAAAAGCCCGACTTCTGTTGGCACTCGCCACACGGGATGCCCCCCAGATGCTCATCCTTGATGAACCAACCAATCATCTGGATCTGGATGCAAAGGACGCCCTGATCCGAGCACTCTCGGAATTCTCCGGGGCCGTGATCCTGATCAGCCACGATCCTCACCTTGTTGAACTGACAGCAGACCGCCTGTGGCTTGTCGCAAACGGGGGTGTCCAGGCTTTCGATGGCGATATGGCTGAATATCGCACGTGGCTGGCCGACCGTGCACGCACGGCGCGCATGGAGAACAAGGCAGCCGTCCCGGCGAGCACGGACCGAAAGGAAGAGCGCCGGGAACGTGCAGAAGCACGAAAAAATCAGGCCCCACTCCGCAAGAAAATCCGCGACACTGAAGCGAGGATAGCGAAGCTCACGACAGAGCGGGAAAAGATTGAAGTGCGTATGGCAGATCCGGAACTTTACAGCGATGGCAAGGCCGCGGAATTGACAGAACTCACCATGCGATTGTCCGTCCTGGGCAAGGAACTGGCAAGCGCCGAGGAAATCTGGCTTGAGGCTCAAGAGGAACTGGAAGACGCTTCATCCCTTGCCTGACAACCATTCCCGGCAGGTCCGCCCTGCAAAATTATGGGCTGACAGGCTTTGCCGGACACATCATTGTTCTCTTCTTTTCTCGCCAGAGCGGCGATGGATTTCCTATGCCCTCCTCAACGCATGCATCTTCTGACAGCGCACCCTCCTCCAGCCCCAACACTCTGTCCTACAACATCGTTGCGCTTCTGGGGCTGCTCACCGCGATCGGTCCCGTTTCAACCGATATGTATCTGCCGGCCTTCCCGGCGATAGAGCAAAGTCTGGGTTCCGGAAACGGTTCGGCGCAGATGACGCTGGCAACATGGTTTATCGGCCTTTCTCTTGGCCAGTTCTGTTCCGGGCCTCTGTCCGACCGTTTCGGACGCCGCCAACCTCTCCTGATCGGAATGATGATCTACACGCTGGCATCAGCCGGCTGTGCGATGACCTCCGATTTTTATTCGTTCTGCTTTTTCCGCTTTCTGGCCGGAATTGGCGGCGCCGTCGGAGCCGTAATTCCGCGAGCCATCGTGCGCGATGTGGCCACCGGCAGGGCCGGAGCACGCATCATGACGCAATTGATGCTGATCTTCGGTGTTGCGCCCGTCCTGGCCCCGTCCCTTGGCGGAGCGGTGCTGATGTTTGGCTCATGGCGCTGGATTTTCTGGATCGCCACAATCTACGGATTATGCAGCATCATCATATCCAGCTTCATCCTGCCGGATACCCTCCCCATTTCCCGACGCAATCCTCTTGATCCGGCGGCAATCATCGTTCGTTATGCCCGTATCCTTCGGGAACCCAACTTCCTGCTGTGCGCCCTGATCTCAAGCGCCGGAACATTTGTCACATTTGCCTATATCGGTGCCGCGCCGATCGTTTTCGAGCAGATGCTGCATTTCACCCCAAGCAGCTTTGCGCTGTTTTTCGGCGTCAATGCGGCCTGCTTCATTCTGGCAAACCAGATCAGCGGCCATCTGATTCACCGCTTTGAAATCTCACGCCTGATGATCGCAGGCATTACGGTCTGCTTCAGCACAGCCTCTCTCGGGCTGTTTCTGGCAATATTTCACATCATCACCGCCAGCAACCCTCTCATCATCTGCCTGATCATCACCGGCTGCACTGCCTCTCTGGGGTTTGTCGGCGCAAATGCCTCCGTGCTGGCATTCCACCACCACGGCTCGCACGCGGGCAGCGCATCAGCTCTTCTGGGAACCCTGCAATTTGCGTTTGGGGCCGTCAGCGGAGGTCTCATGGGTTGGCTGGCCAGCAATTCACTCATTCCCATGATGTTTGGAATGGGGCTTGGCGCCACACTGATGGTTATATGCGCAACGCTCAGGCAACGACTGCCAGATTCTGAAAAATAATTTAGCCTCAGCAATCACCTGTCAGGCTTGGTTTTGTTGCGCGCTGCGATTTTGCGAAAGGCCAGAATGTTGCAACATCCGTTTGATCCATGTAGGTAACGGATTGACGTCGCACCGTACAAAATAACATCTTCAGAGCCAGGATTTTCTTAATGACAGACGAGACCCAGCGTCAGGCGCCCACTCGCCGTCAGATGCTGACACGGATTGGTGTGCTCGCCGGCAGTGCCGGCCTGTATCAGGCCATGACATCCCTCGGCCACGCCATGGGAACGGACTTCAAAGGCCCGCCCAATCTCAGCGGTGCGAAAAAAGGAACTCGTATCGTCGTTCTCGGCGCCGGGCTCGCCGGACTCCTTGCTGCTTATGAACTGCGAAAAGCCGGATACACTGTCCAGGTTCTTGAATTCCAGAACCGCGGCGGCGGTCGCAATATCTCCCTGCGCGGTGGCGACACCCTGACGGAACTGGGGGGAGCCACACAGAAAGTCAATTTCGCACCCGGCAACTACATCAATCCCGGCCCGTGGCGCATTCCCTATCACCATCAGGGACTTCTGCATTATTGCCAGCAGTTCGGCGTTGCTCTTGAGCCATTCCTCCAGCTCAACCACAATGCCTATGTGCATTCCTCCAATGCTTTCGATGGCAAGCCGGTTCGCTATCGCGAATATGCATCCGATTTCTTCGGTTACACCGCAGAACTGATCTCCAAATCGATCGATCAGCATAAGCTTGACGACGCCATGACACCCGACGAACTGGCGCAGATGGCATCCGCCATGCGTGCCTGGGGCGGGTTGAACGCCAACGGGGAATGGGCAAAAGGCGCAAGCAGTTCACTCCGTCGCGGCTTCGATAAACCGCAGGGCGGCGGCATGACCGGCGCACCCACCTATTCCGATGTGTTCCCTCGCAGCGAAATCCTGAAAGCCCACGCTTGGAACGACATTTCGTTCTTCGAGCGTCTGGACATGCAGACAACGATGTTCCAGCCCGTTGGTGGCATGGACAATATCGGCAAGGGTTTCATGCGTCAGGTCCACGATATCGTGCGCCTTAACGCCAAGGTCTCCGCCATTCATCAGAATGATCAAGGCGTGCAGATCCAGTGGAACGACATGGCCAATGGCGGCGCCGCCCAGACCACGGAAGCCGATTACTGCGTCTGCACCATTCCGCTTCCCATCCTGTCGCAGCTCGACATTCAGGTCAGCGGCCCGATGAAAGCGGCTATTGCCGCAGTTCCTTATGCTTCCTCCGTCAAGCTCGGCCTCGAATTCAAGCGCCGTTTCTGGGAAGAGGACGAGCAGATTTACGGCGGCATCAGCTTCACTGACCAGCAGATCAGCCAGATATCCTACCCATCCGCCGGCACCTTCACCAAAGGACCCGCCGTTCTTCTGGGCGGCTATATGTTCGGTCCGGCTGCCTATGACTTCGCTGGCATGACACCTCAGGAGCGTATCGAAAACGCACTGAAGCAGGGACAGAAAATCCACGCGCAATATCGCAAGGAATTCTCGAACGGCGTCAGCCTTGCCTGGAGCCGCATGCCATGGACGCTCGGATGCTGCTCCATGTGGTCTGAACAGGCACGCAAGGCGCATTACAAAGACCTCGTCGCCATCGATAACCGTATCGTTCTTGCCGGCGAACACGCCTCCTACATCGGTTGCTGGCAGGAAGGTGCGATCCTGTCATCTCTGGACGCCATCAGTCGTCTGCACAAACGCGCTATGGGAGCCGCTTGATGCGTCGCCTTTTCCTCCTGCCTGCCGTTATGGCAGGCTTCATCGCCGCAGCCTCAGTAACGCCCGCCCACGCCGACACAGCCACTGCTGTCGTCGGGTCGCTCGGCCCACTGACGACCGGTCAGCAGGTTTATCAGCATGTCTGTCAGGGCTGTCACATGCCCGACGGCAAGGGCGCCATGGGGGCCGGTGCGGGATTTCCCGCATTCGCCGGTGACCAGAAACTGCTCAATACCGGCTATCCGATCTATATCGTTCTGAATGGCCATGGCGACATGCCCTGGTTCTCAGGCATGCTGAGTGACAAGCAAATCGCCGATGTCATCAACTACATCCGCTCAAGCTTCGGCAACCACTTCCCCGGTAAGGTCACACCTGAAGAGGTAGCCGCCATGAAGCCGACAATCACCATGGAAGATAACTGACACATGCGCACAATCACAGCATTGGCCGCCATCGCAGGCCTAACCCTGGCAGCCTCATCCGCTTCGGCGCAGGATGTGATCCGCTACCAGAAACCTGGCAGCACCTTCCCGATTGCTCAGGCCGTTGAAGTCCCCGCTGGCCTGTCCACCGTCTATCTGAGCGGAACGGCCTCCCCCGGCATCAACGCAGACGGCAAGCCTGTCGCCAAAGGCTCTTTCGGAGACACCGAAGCGCAAACCCGTGGCACACTCACCAATATCCGTGACACGCTGGGCTCCATGCATCTGTCCATGTCGGACGTCGTCAAAATGCATATCTACATGGTAGCCGACCCAAAAACCGGAAACCTGGATTTCGCAGGCATGATGCGTGCCTACAAGGAATTCTTCGGCACGAAGGACCAGCCGAACCTTCCTGCACGTTCAGCCTTCGAAGTCTCTCACCTCGCTGGTCCGGGACTTCTGGTTGAAATCGAAGTCACCGCAGTTCGCCCGGCCGCTCACTAACCCCCTCTATTTCTGACCTTTCGCAATTGCTGCCTGGTGTTATGATCAATCTGCTTCCAGGCGGCAATTTCTCCAGCGGAGCAGAAGAAATGAGGTATGATGAGTCAGTCATTCGAAACCGCTTCTGAAACTCCCCGAAATTCAGAAACCGATCTTCGCAGGATTCACTGCAATCCAGATTTCTGGTACCCGGTCGCGTGGTCACACGAACTGAAAGCCGGGAAAACCATCGGCACCCGCTATGCCGACAAGCCCATCGCCCTGATCCGACCAGAAACCGGAAACGTCTTCGCTCTGGAAGATCGCTGCGCACATCGTCAGGTGCCTCTCAGCAAAGGACGCGTCAAAGGGCAATCCGTCCAATGCTGTTACCACGGCTGGGCCTATGGCCGTTCCGGTCGATGCATTGATGTTCCCTATCTGGGAAAGGGCAAATTGCCGAACGGTGTCCGCACCTATCCCTGCCGTGAACAGGATGGGATGATCTTCATTTTCCCCGGAGATCCGGAACGCGCAGATCAGGTCACGCTGCCGCCAGCATTGGCAAGACTTTCCGATCCAAAATACAAGACACGGAAATTCGGCCATCAGATTCCATGTCACTACAGCTTCATGCATGAAAACCTGATGGATATGAACCATCAGTTCATGCACATGAAGCAGATGGGTGAAATGCGTCCCCGCTTCCTCGGGCAGAAGCGCGAACCCGGTATGGTTGAGGCCCGATATTCCTTCGCCCGCACAGGCGGAAAACAGCCCTGGGGTGAAGCTCTCATCTTCGGTGAACGACGCGATGCTTCTGACAAGTTCGCTGATCGCGATGTCATGACCGTCCGGACCGAATATCCCTATCAGACGCTCCGCATTCAGACAGGTGACGAGGATCCAGTCATGGATCTTTTCATCGCTTACACGCCGCAGGACAAAGACCAGTTGACCAACAGGACCTTTGGTCTTCTGTCAGTCAAACGGCTGAAAGTCCCCGGCCTGCTCGAGGCCGCCTGGCCCCTTCTCGTGGCATTCACAAACCGTATCTTCGCCGAAGATCGTGAAATCGTCACTCTGGAACAACAGGCATGGAACGAACTGGGAGGCGACCATAATCAGGAAGTCTTCCCGGTCATCAACACTCTGCGCGCTCTTCTGGCCGAATGTGGTATCAAGCCGGACGAAAACTCAACCGCGTCATGAAGTCATGTCTGAAAACACCGTTACGGAAAGCGTGATCCCCACAGGCTTCACGCTTCGCCCTCTTGCCAATACCGACTCCGAAGTCATTCACCGGCTGGTGAATGACTGGAGCGTCGTGCGCATGCTCAGCCGCCTGCCCTTCCCTTATCCTGAAGAAAAAGTGCAGGAATGGGTTGCCGACACGATCAGGCAGGCAAGCAATGGTGACGCGATCCATCTCGCCATTCTCAATTCCGAAAACACCCTGATCGGATGCATTGGCCTTACCTTCACTCGCACAGGGAACAGGGAAAGACATGCGCGTCTGGGCTACTGGCTGGGGCGTGCCTATTGGGGAAAAGGCATTGCGCGCAGATGCGTGCACGCAGTCATCCGACAGATTTTCGAAACGCCGGACGTCACCTGCATCACTGCCGTCGCCGCAACCGACAATCCAGCCTCGTCAGCCGTTCTCACGCATAACGGATTTCGACAAACAGGCACCGGGGAGGAATATTTTCTGGCCCGTGGAGGCAACGCGCCCGTTCTCCACTTCGAGATAACACGAAACGATCTCCATCCGGAAACAGTAGAAGAGGACAACAGGATTACCATTACAACCCGACATGAACGTCGTCTGCTTCTGGTCGTGGCCGTCGCCCTGATCGATACTGATTTCCGTGTACTGCTCGCCCGTCGTCCTGAAGGCAAATCGCTTGCGGGCCTCTGGGAATTTCCCGGCGGGAAGATCGAACCGGGAGAAACCCCGAAAGAGGCTCTTGTGCGTGAGCTTCGCGAAGAGCTGGGCATTGACGTAACGCCAGCGTGTCTCGCCCCCCTTACGTTCGCATCACACAGTTATGAAACATTTGACCTGCTCATGCCGCTTTTTGTCTGTAGAAAGTGGAATGGCACTCCAACCGGACGGGAAGGACAGGCTCTGGCCTGGGCAACGGCTGATGAACTTGCGAACTATCCCATGCCCGCCGCCGATGAACCCCTGCTGCCCTTTTTGCGAGACCTTCTCTGAAATCACGTTCCCACCCGCCAGAAAAAGCTGATCATGACAAAAACCAGCCCCTCTTCAGCATTGCTTATTATTGGCAACGAAATCCTTTCAGGACGCACACAGGACGCCAATCTGCGCTTTCTTGCGAAAAATCTGGGAGAGATCGGGCTACCCCTCCGTGAAGTCCGCGTTGTCCCGGATGTTCACGAAGTCATCATTCGCACAGTTGATGAATTAAGAGCCCGCTTCAATCACGTCTTTACGACAGGCGGAATCGGCCCAACCCACGACGATATCACGGCAGAATGCATTGCCGCAGCGTTCGGGGTTCCTCTCGAACTTCACCCTGCAAGTGCAGCCCTTCTGGCAGCACATTACGGACAGGAAAATTTCACACCGGCACGGCAGCGAATGGCTATGTTGCCGAGAGGTGCCACACCGATCGCAAACCCGGTCTCAGTCGCCCCCGGTTTCACCATTGGCAATGTACATGTCATGGCCGGCGTTCCGTCGATCATGCAGTCCATGTTTATGGAGCTGCTCCCTGAATTACCTCGGGGGACGCCGGTCCAGTCACGCGCATGGCATGCTGTGGATATTTATGAGAGCCTTATCTCCGACAGACTCCGGAAAATTCAGGAAGATGAGCCACAGATCGATATCGGCTCCTATCCTTGGCGCTTCAAGGACGGGCGCAAAGGGGTAACTCTGGTCGCCAAGGGAACAGATCCGGCAATTCTCGATAGCGTTTCCGAGAAATTGAAGACACTTATCAGCGATACGGGCGCAACACCCGTAGAAGGAGAACCTGAACAAGGGGCTGCCTGAACTCAGTTCAGGCAGAATATATTCCCCTCAAAATCTGATCAGGCCAGCCCTTCCTGGCCAATCGCCAGAAAACGCTCCCGACGCTTCGCAAGGAGCGCTGGACCTTCCAGTGGGGAGAGAGCTTTAAGCTCCTCCTCAATGGCGGCTCCAACCGCAATAATCGTCGCTTCCGGATCACGTTGCGCGCCGCCGACAGGCTCACGGATAATCCGGTCGATGATCTTGAATTTCTTGAGATCCCGAGCAGTCAGGCGCAACGCCTCAGCCGCAGTGGGAGCCATCTTGGGATCACGCCAGAGAATCGATGCACAGGCTTCCGGGGAAATCACCGAATAGATCGCATTCTCAAGCATCAGAACGCGATCAGCACTGGCCAGAGCAACGGCTCCACCGGAACCACCCTCACCAATCACAGTCGCGATCAGAGGCACCTGAATCGAAAGGCAGGTCTCAATAGAGCGGGCAATGGCCTCTGCCTGACCACGTGCCTCCGCATCAATCCCCGGCCAGGCACCAGCTGTATCGACAAATGTAAGCACCGGCATTTTGAACCGGTCAGCCATTTTCATAAGACGAATGGCCTTCCGGTAACCTTCCGGACGGGCCATGCCGAAATTATGTTCAAGACGCGTTTCAAGGTCCGAGCCGCGCTCTGTCCCGATCACGACCACAGGCACATCATTAAAACGGCCAATACCGCCGATGATTGCCTTGTCATCTCCAAACTGACGGTCTCCCGCCAGCGGAGTGAAGTCTGTGATCAGCTTGCGCACATAATCGACGGCATGGGGACGCTGCGCATGGCGCGCGACCTGCACCTTCTGAGCAGGTGTCAGCTTCTCATAAAGCGCACGCAGCTGCTTTTCTGACTTTTCCGAAAGCCGGGCAATCTCATCCGAGATATTTACCCCCTCCGGGTTCTCCATATGCCGCAGGTCATCGATCTTGTTCTCAAGTTCGGCGACGGGCTTCTCAAAATCCAGGAACTGACGCATGGCCGATGCCGATAGCACAGTCTCTGGCAAAACCAAGTATCATTCGTGTTTCCACACGCAGAAACGTGAACTGACGGCCGTTCACTCGCCTTCTTTCACACCAGAATCCCTGATCATATCCCCTTTTTGGGCCAGAGGATGATGTGATTCGACGACCTGCCGAAGCCGTTCCGCCTGAACATGCGTATAAATCTGCGTGGTGGCGATGTCTGCGTGCCCAAGGAGAGTCTGAAGTGTTCTCAGATCTGCTCCATGCGCAAGCATATGCGTCGCAAATGAGTGCCGGAGCACATGGGGAGAAAGCCTTGAGGGAGATATTCCGGCACGGAGACCAACTTCATGCAGAATATGATCAAAGGCCTGCCGGGTCAGAGGGGCTTTGGGATTCCGACCTGAAAACAGAAAAGGACTTCCCTTTGCCTCATCAGCCTTCATCAAGGCCACCGAGGCACTGCGCGCCTGCGACGATAAGGGAATCAGACGCTCACGCCCCCCTTTGCCGCGAATCACAAGCATCTTGGCATTCTCCCGCAACGAATCCCGTCGCAGGGCCAGAAGCTCGGAGATCCGCAAACCGGACGCATAAAGAAGCTCTATCGCCGCCGTGACCAGAAAGGCCCGCCTTTGCCCCGCAGCTGTATCATCAACCGGCCTGCGGGCTGCCTCTAGCAAATGCAACACTTCTTCTTCGGACAGAAAGCGCGGCAACTGCCGTGATGGCGTTGGGGATTCCAGTGCAGAAGCAGGATTGTCCGTTCTTTCTCCCTCTCTCAGCAGAAAAAGAAAGAAGCGTCTGAGAGTCGTGATCCGTCGCGCGATGGTTCTGCTCGCCTGACCGGACGATTTCAGGAAGACAATCCAGTCCGAAAGATCCGCAGGCGAAGCCTCCAGAAGGTCAGTGCCCTGCCCTACCAGATAGTCATTGCAGAGAGTCAGATCAGCACGATAAGCCGCGAGCGTCGCTGGCGCTGCCCCACGCTCAGCTGACATCATCTCAAGAAAAGCCTCTGCCCGTCTCATGACGAGATCAATATTCCGACATCACTCAGTGCGTCGGATTTGCCAAAGGCGCCGCCGCCGGGGCGCTCAGAGCCGAAGCTGGCAATGGAACTGCGGAACTGCGGTCAGTCGCGGCAACCCCCGGCACCACGCCGGATGAAACACCGACATTCGCAGACAACGGGACAGCCACATGGACCATCTGCGGCGCAGGCATCGTGCCCGGCGCACCCAGCATCACTGCGCCCACTGCAAACGCGGCGACGAGAACAACGGGAAGAATGAAAAAAATACGACGCATCGGCAAAATCCGAATCAGAAGCCTGAACGTCCCCGGCACGGCAAATCCAGAACCATGTCAGAAAGTCCTCAGGCAGATAGAGAAACTCTCTCTGGTCTATGTTAGGTTCCGACCTATGTCACGCCACCTCTTTCATTCCCTTCCCTCAACCGCATTGGGAACCGTGCAAAAAGCGTTTTTTGCCGAATGGCCCGTTTCTCAACCAAGAAACAGGGAAGCTATCTGATGGAGCAGACAGAGTCCTGTTCTGTGGAACCCCTTCTGCCTCTGAACCTCGATCGGCTCAGAGCAGTGGCCGAAGGGCCAACAGATGGCCGCAGCATCGTTCTGATCGGCCTGATGGGTGCTGGCAAAAGTACGATTGGTCGCAATCTGGCGTTCCGGCTTGGTCTGGGCTTCGTCGATGCCGACACGGAAATAGAGCGTGCAGCCGGATGTTCCATCAGTGATGTTTTCCGTCTGTATGGGGAAACAGCGTTCCGTGATGGTGAGCGACGGGTCCTGAAGCGTCTCCTGACATCAGGCCCCTGTGTGATCGCCACGGGTGGCGGCGCATTTATGAACCCGGAAACACGAAGCCTGATTCGCCACCACGCAACATCCGTATGGTTGCGCTGCCCCATTCCGCTTCTTTTGCGGCGGGTCAGTGGACGAAATCACCGCCCCCTTCTCAATACAGGGAAACCCCGGGAGGTCCTTGAACGTCTGGCGCAAGACCGCCACCCGGTCTATGCCGAAGCCGATGTGATCGTGGATTGCGGAGACGACAACGTGGATAACTCAGTTTCTCAGGTCATTGAATCGCTGGCCGACCTTCGTCGTCCGCGCAAGGTCGAGATTTCCCTTGCCCATACGGCCTACGACATCTTCATCGGCCCCGATGTTCTCAGACGTGCTGGAGCACTGCTCGCGCCCCTGCTTCCCCAGAAACGCGCCATCATAATTTCAGACAGCACCGTTGCTGCCCTCTATCTTCAGCCACTTCTCGATTCTCTGGCTGAAACTGAAATATCAGCGACATCGGTTATCATCCCGCCCGGAGAAAGCTCGAAGTCCTTCAAGGAGTTTGAGCGGGTCACAAACACAATTCTCGAGGCCGGCATCGAACGCCGCACAAGCATCATCGCACTGGGTGGCGGTGTTGTGGGAGATCTTGCCGGTTTCGTCGCCGCGACGACCCTGCGCGGACTGCCTTTCGTCCAGATTCCCACAACTCTGTTATCTCAGGTTGATTCCTCCGTTGGAGGAAAAACCGGAATCAACACCCGTTATGGAAAGAACCTGATCGGCGCTTTCCATCAGCCTCTTGCTGTTCTCTCTGATACGAATGTTCTGTCGACACTGCCGGAACGGGAATTGCGTGCTGGTTATGCCGAAATTCTGAAATCAGCCCTGATTGGCGATCCCGAATTCTTTTCGTGGTGTGAAAGCCGTGCTCCGGCACTGCTTTCATTGGATACAGAGGCTCTTTCTGAAGCCGTCGAACGCAGCTGCATCTTTAAGGCATCCGTTGTCGCCGGAGATGAGCGAGAGGAAAAAGCATCCGGTGGACGCGCCCTTCTGAATCTCGGCCATACATTCGGCCACGCTCTGGAAGCTGAGATGGGCTATGATGGAAGCCTGCTCCACGGAGAAGCCGTCTCAATCGGGCTGTTCCTTGCATTCAAACTGTCCGTCCAGATGGGACTCTGCCCGCAGGCTGATCTGGACCGCCTGTCCACTCATTTGCAATTTTGCAACATGCCTTCAAGAATTAGTGATACAGGCCGAAACTTCAGTGCAGACGTGCTCATGTCGCATATGAAACGAGACAAAAAGATGCGGGATGGCAACCTTTCCTTCATCCTCACTCGCGGGATCGGAAAGGCATTTACATGTACCGATGTTGCACCGGAACGGGTTCGTGAACTTCTGATTTCTGAAGATTGTACTTGATATAAGACGGGAATTGTCCTGATTATTTTCAGAAACATTTCCCCTCTACCTCGTGAATTTCATGATTTTGTTGAAATTATGGCAAAGTTGATACGGCAGAATAATATTCATTCGCCAATCATGGCTTTCGCTCAAAAAATGATCAGGAAACAACAGTTCACCGCCATTTCGGTATCTTTTTCAGCGAAAATTCATTTCCGCACCCAGAATAAACTGTTGCAATTAAATCACGTTTTCCTGTTTAACAGACCTGGGATGACCGGATATGGGTTCCATTCCCGGAACTCTCTGTCTTATAGGGCATTTAGGCATCTCGACGGGCCTGATTTGCCTGTAGTTGGTACCGTAGGCCCGAAAAGATGAAAAATGAGGACGAGAAGATGCGTCTCCGCACGGCATTACTAGCAACGACACTGATGGCAGCAGCTCCCGCAGCTTCGTTCGCCAGCACAATCACAGGCCCCTACGTCAACATCGGCGCGGGCTACAATCTGACACAGACTCAGCACGCTCACTTCTCGCCGACGACCGTCGCCAACGGTGACGATTCTGCAAGCGGCAGCACGAGCAAGTACCGTCACCATGACGGCTTCACTGGCTTCGGTTCATTCGGCTGGGGCTTCGGCAACGGTCTGCGCGCTGAAGTTGAAGGCGTTTACAACTACTCCCAGATCAACCACCGCAACACCACGGCTGTCACTGGCTCAACAAATAGCCATGACCAGTCCTATGGCGGCCTGGTTAATGTCCTTTACGACATCGACCTGAAGCAGTTCGGTCTCAATGTTCCCGTAACGCCGTTCGTCGGTGTCGGTGCAGGTTATCTGTGGCAGGGCTATGGTCCGGTTCAGACCAACTATAGCAACGGCAACGTCAGCCGCGTTGGCGGAACGAACGGTGGCTTCGCCTATCAGGGCATCGTCGGTGCTGCATACGACATTCCTGGCGTTCCTGGCCTCGCCGTTACGACAGAATACCGCATGATCGGCCAGACCTTCGGCGACGGTTCATACAGCTCCACCTCATGGACACCGAACGGCGTTCACAAGGGCAATGTGAACTTCGATCATCGCTTCAACCACCAGTTCATCATCGGCCTGCGCTACGCATTTGATACAGCTCCGCCGCCGCCGCCGCCGGCTCCGGTTGCAGCTCCGGCTCCGATGCCAGCACGCACCTACCTGGTCTTCTTCGATTGGGATAAGTCGTCTCTGACGCCGCGCGCACGCCAGATCGTTGCTGAAGCAGCTCAGGCTTCCACGCACATCCAGACGACCACCATCGAAGTTAACGGTTACACCGATAACTCCGCTGCTCACCCTGGTCCGCGTGGCGAGAAGTACAACATGGGTCTTTCCGTCCGTCGCGCAGAAAGCGTGAAGGCTGAACTGATCCGTGATGGCGTCCCTGCTTCCGTGATCGATATCCACGGTTATGGTGAATCTCACCCGCTGGTTCCAACAGGCCCGAACACCCGCGAGCCTCAGAACCGTCGCGTGGAAATCATCCTGCACTAATCCGAACTACAGGATTACAGGGTTTTCCGGAGGGGGTGTCTTTGACACCCCCTTTCCTGTATGCAGAATTTGCAGTGCCTGAAAATGATCATTCCGACGAAGATCAAGCGCTTGCAGTATGGAAACAGAAGTGTCTGACAGAATTTCACCCGGCCTGTTGCGTCTGTTAAAATTCGGATGCGTCGGAACTCTGGGCCTGATGTGGGATACAGCCACACTTTACAGCCTTCGACCGTTTCTGGGGCTGACTGCAGCCACTCTGGTTGCATATTTTGTCGCTGCATCCCTCAACTGGGCTGCCAATCGCTTCTGGACTTTCCGCGACGTTGGCCGTCTGGAGCATCCAATCCTTCAATGGCTTCGCTTCCTTAGCGCTAACAGCCTCGGGTTTGCTCTGAATCGCGGCACCATCTTCCTGCTGTTCTGGCTTGCACCAATCTGCGTCAGTTACCCTTTCATCGCCCTTGCGGCCGGCGCTGTTGTCGGGCTTCTTGCCAATTTCCGCCTTTCAAGCCGCCTGGTATTCCGTGAAAAGCCACCGGAAACCGCTCATGAACTGCTGGAAATTGTTACCGGCGCAGAGAATCCGGAACTGCAAAACCCCATTCAATCCTCGGAAACAGCATCTGAACTCCACTGAAAAACCATAACCCGCACGACAACGCTTTGCTGTCGTGTCAGGCTGGGCTAGAGCAGACAGGCATTATTCTGCGCTGACCATGACCGCCAGGACAGGATCGTTACCTTTCGCCATGCCCACAACAAACGATATTCGCAGCCGTTTCCTGGAATACTTCCAGAAGAACGATCATCAGATCGTCCCTTCATCTTCACTGGTGCCGGACAACGATCCCACCCTGCTGTTCACAAACGCAGGCATGGTTCAGTTCAAGAACGTTTTCACTGGCCAGGAAACACGCCCCTACAACCGCGCAACCACTGCGCAGAAGGTTGTTCGCGCAGGCGGCAAGCATAACGATCTTGATAATGTCGGCTATACAGCGCGCCATCATACATTTTTCGAGATGATGGGAAATTTCTCCTTTGGCGATTATTTCAAGGAACAGGCCATCCTCCACGCCTGGACCCTGATCACCAAGGAATTTGCACTCCCGGCAGACAAGCTTCTCGTCACTGTCTATTCAGAAGATGAAGAAGCGGCAGCACTCTGGCGCAAAGTCGCAGGGCTGAGCGACAGTCGCATCATCCGCATCCCGACTTCCGACAATTTCTGGCGGATGGGCGATACAGGCCCCTGCGGCCCCTGTTCCGAGATTTTCTATGATCACGGCCCTTCGATCGCCGGAGGACCTCCGGGCTCCCCCGATGAAGATGGCGACCGTTTCGTCGAAATCTGGAATCTCGTTTTCATGCAGTATTTCGAGAATCCGCCGGGCACACGCACACCATTGCCCCGCCCATCCATCGATACAGGCATGGGGCTGGAACGCTTCGCTGCCGTCATGCAGGGCAAGCATGACAATTACGACACCGACACATTCCAATCCCTGATCCGCGCTTCCGCAGATGTGACCGGACAGGCGATCAGTGGCGAATTCCATTCCAGCCACCGCGTTGTCGCCGATCACCTGCGTTCCACAGCCTTTCTGATTGCTGATGGCGTTTTGCCATCACGTGATGGCCGCGGTTACGTCCTGCGTCGGATTATGCGTCGTGCCATGCGTCATCTGCACATGATGGGCACAAAGGACATCACGTTCTACAAGCTGTTGCCTGCCCTGATTACCGAGATGGGCGCTGCATATCCTGAACTTGGCAGAGCAGAGCCACTCATCCGCGAAACCATGCGCGGAGAAGAGGAACGCTTCAAAGCCATGCTTGAGCGTGGTCTGGGGCTTCTGTCAGAAGAAACCGGCAGACTGGCTCCGGGTGGAGCACTGCCGGGCGACGTGGCCTTCAAACTTTACGATACGTTTGGCTTCCCACTGGACCTAACGCAGGATGCCCTCCGCAGCAGCGGCCATACAGTCGATGTCAAAGGCTTCGAGACATCCATGAATCTTCAGCGCGAACGTGCCCGTGCTGCATGGAGCGGTTCAGGCGATGCCGCCACAGAAACCGTCTGGTTCGAAGCCCGCGACAAATTCGGCGCAACGGATTTCCTTGGATATACAACGGAAACCGCAGAAGCTGAAGTTCAGGCCATTGCGGTTCAGAATGCCCTTGTCGATGAAGCTCCTGTCGGGACTGAAGTCTCGATTCTCCTGAACCAGACACCTTTCTATGGCGAAAGCGGTGGTCAGGTTGGCGACCACGGCGTGCTGACAGCCAATGGTGTGCGTGTCGCCATCAGTGATACGCACAAAAAGCTTGGCGACCTGTTCATCCACCATGGAACCGTCACGGAAGGCACGTTGCGCACCGGCATGTCGGTCCGCGCAGAAGTCGATCACACGCGCCGTTCAGCCATCCGTGCACATCATTCGGCGACGCATTTGCTGCATGAAGCCCTGCATCGTCTTCTCGGCGAACATGTAACGCAGAAAGGCAGCCTGAATGCACCGGATCGCCTGCGCTTTGACGTCAGCCAGCCACGTCCGATCACGCCGGAAGAGTTGGCGCAGATCGAAGCGGAAGTGAACGCTCGTATTCGTGAAAATACCGAGGTCACAACACGCATCATGACCCCGGATGCCGCCCGTGCAGAAGGCGCCATGGCGCTCTTCGGTGAAAAATATGGTGACGAGGTTCGCGTCGTCTCCATGGGACCGGCTGACGGCAACAAACCGGCCTGGTCCATCGAACTCTGCGGCGGCACGCATGTGCGCCGCACAGGTGATATCGGCCTGTTCCGCATCACATCTGAAAGCGGCGTTTCCGCAGGTGTGCGCCGTATCGAGGCAATCGCCGGCAAGGCCGCAGAAAACGCGGCTATATTGACGGAACAGCGTCTGTCACAGATCGCAGCAATGCTGAAAGTCGGCACGGCTGAAGCACCGGAACGGCTTGCCGTCATCCTTGATGAGCGTCGCGTCATGGAAAAGCAGATCGCCGATCTACAACGCAAACTGGCCGCCGGCAGTAACGCAGCAACGCCTGCCGAAACCATTGGCGGGGTGACTGTCTCCTTACGCAATTTGGGCGAAACACCTGCTCGCGAACTCAAGGGGCTAGCAGAAACCATCGCCAAGCAAGCTGGACCGGGTATCGTTGGCCTTGTATCCATCCCGGAGGGAAAAGGCTCTGTCGTTGTGGCCGTGAGCCCTGAACTTCCCGAGTCTTTCAATGCGGTGGAGCTTGTTCGTCTTGCAAGCGCTGCTCTTGGTGGCAAAGGGGGTGGCGGACGCCGTGATATGGCTCAGGCAGGTGGCCCCGATATTGAAAAGGCAGACGCTGCTCTGGACGCAATCCGCGCTGGCATTCTTGCTGCATCCGAGAAGTAAATCCGGAAGTGTCGGGGCATTTCATCGCCTCGACACTTCTATCTTCCAAATGATTTCTCGATTTTCCGAAAATTGACATTTGATGATCGAAATATCTTTTTTGTGTCATCGTATAATTTAAAAAAAATTGATCAACTTCATTGAGCGCAATCTCAATTAATATTTTGTATATTATACCTTAATTGCAAATAAAAAATACGAACATCAAATACAGATTGAAAATTTACTCCATATTGCAATGTTTCTATATATAATATAAGAATGAAGAATTACTAAAATACCATTATGACATCGTATGCTCTATCATCGATCAGCGAGCAACAACTAATCTACATCAACGCCTCTACAGTATACATTTGAAAAAATATTACACAGACACCACAGAAAAGAGAGGAGAACAATTTACCCTCTCCCTGTAAGCATTTTTTATAAGATCAATGCGTGGACGAAGCCACAACCTGCACCGGTGACAATACAGAGCGTGTGAAATACAGAACACCATTGGACTGTGGGATACCCGCAACCCAAAGACGATTTATAGAGCCGTCTACACCCTGCAAAATCATCTGCCCATCCGCTGGGTCATTTCGAACGATCAACCCTTTCCCCGCCAATGTGGACAAAACCACTTGATGGGTTGGCGATTTTCTGATGGCCTTCTCCAATCTGGAAGGCGACCACTCACCTTGCACAATAGTATAGGCAAGAAGACTTTTCAGGCGCGGCAAATCAGAAGCCGAGCGCAGACTGCCACCGGATGCTGCGTCGAGAGCTTCCAGAGATTCGTTGGGAATGGCGAAAACCGTGAATGGCCCGTTTCTCTGCAGCAAAGGAAACAGCCCTGTTTCCTGAAGAGCGACCCGATAATCTGCCAATTCAAGAGTGCTCTGCAACGTCTCGGAAAGAGGGCGATCACAATAAACCGGCGTATCCATGTTGGAATAAGCCACAATACTATCAGGTGCTTTGACATCCACCGGGTGATAACTGTTCACGCCGGATGTCAAAGGCGTCATGACGGAACACACCCCGTCTTTCTGAAGAAGGGAATCCTGGCGTGCTTCACTCTGGCACCCCGCAAGGAAAAGAGTCAGAGCAACTCCCCCGGACCATCCCATACGGCATTTCATAGACTCGGCCTTCCAACAGAAAATTGCTGTAACCAGAACTGTTCGCTTTCGCACCCACTCACGAGAGAGGGTGCGCTCAGATCAACAGCCGTTTCCACGCACAGTCCAACCTGTGACAGTTCCCTTGACCAGTTCAAACGTCGTCTGACAACTTGAGCTGTAATAGGACGCAGGCATCCCGCCATAGCCCCAGCCATTACCGCCCCACCCCCAGCCGCCACCTCCCCAGCCCCAGCCGTTTCCACCCCAGCCCGGAGCTCCCCAACCGTTTCCGCCCCAACCGCCCATTCCCAAGCTCATGCTGCCTGCTGACGAACCCGTCTCGTTATCAACATAAGCCATGAAAAGATGGCCATTTGCTTCATATGTCCGGCTGGGCACACCCCAGGCACGCACGACATCGACCTGTGTCTGCCCAATCAGCGCGTCAAGTCTGACCTTTTCTTCCTTGGTGGGTCCACTTGCGCAGGCGGTGACCAGAGAAACTCCGGCCAAAACAATCAGACGTAATTTCACGACACCTCCTGAACCACGACCTACATTTCTCCGCCTGCTCACCGGATAAGGTCGGAACGATTCCTATTCTGCACGCCTTATCCCAACCAGACAATGTCGCGGATATGGGGTGCTCCGGTTGCGATCATCACCAACCGATCAAATCCAAGGGCAATTCCCGAACAATCAGGCAGAGAAGGCAACGCCGCCAGCAAACGTTCATCGGTCGGCCAATCCGGACGCTCAGGATATAAAGTGCGACGACGCGAACGGTCATGCACAAATCGGCTCCGCTGCTCTTCCGCGTCTGTCAGTTCTTCAAATGCATTCGCAAGCTCTATCCCGCCCATATAAAGCTCGAACCGCAGCGCTGTTCTGGAATCCTCTCTGCAACGACGTGCCAGAGCGGCTTGGGAAGACGGCCAGTGCGTGAGGAAAACAGGGCGTTCACGTCCGATGATCGGCTCAATCCGCTCAAGCAGCAGACGGAAGAACAGGTCTTCCCACTCTTCATTCGGTCGAAGCTCACAGCCCGCATCCCGCGCCAGTGCCGGAGCATCACCTTCTGTCGCCAGAACATCCGCACCAACATAACGCCGAAAAGCTTCAGCAACGGTTATTCTCTCGAACGGTATATCAATACGAATGTCCTGCCCAACCTGACGTGTCACGACAGGGGGAAGACAAAGGCGGACCAGTTCTTCCGTTTCATCCATCAGCGCGTTCAGATCGGCTCCAGGACGATACCATTCCAGCATCGTGAATTCATGGGCATGCAGTGCACTGCCCTCCCCGTTACGCCAGACGCGCGCCATCTGAAACACAGGCTCCCGGATCGCACTCACGATCCGTTTCATGGCAAATTCAGGGCTTGTATGCAGGAAAAGCGCTTCTGTGCCGCCATCCGGTCCCACTCTGTTCGTCGCGAAAACATCCAGATGCACTTCTTCGCCTGGCACCGGGACAGCATACGGTGTCTCGACTTCAATATAGCCCCGTTCCGTGAAGAAGGCGCGGATCATATATGCAATGCGATTACGCCGTTTCAGGAAAGGCAAACGTTCGCGCACAGCTTCCGGATCCAAAAAAAAAGGCTCAGTCATTCAGGCTCCGATTGCGAGAGACTATGGTCTGCCAGTAATACACACGACATGCAGACCTCCGACATTTCTCCGGCACCGCCATCCGCCCAGAGCAGAACATTGCGCACGCCGCAGGATCTCGCGTCGGAGGGACTGATTGCAGAAGCAGACATACCAGTTCTCTCGACTGTTGCCGAACGCTACGCAACAGCAATCCCTCCGGCTTTCGCGCAACTCATATCAGCGCCAGATGATCCCATCGGCTTGCAAGTCATTCCCGCCGCCGAAGAACTCATCACTTCCGAATCGGAACTGACGGACCCGATTGGCGACGACGCCCTTTCTCCCATTCCCGGGATTGTGCATCGCTACCCCGACCGGGCGTTATTAAAACCCATCCTGATTTGCCCGCTCTATTGCCGTTTCTGCTTCCGACGGGAACATGTCGGACCAGAGGGAGGGCTACTGACCGAAGTCCAACTCTCGGCCGCAATCGAATGGGTGGAGCAACATCCCGCAATCAGGGAAATCATCCTGACCGGTGGTGATCCACTCATGCTCTCACCCCGCCGGCTCCGCGACCTTCTCGCGCGACTGGAACGCATCCCTCATATCACGACGCTGCGCATCCACACACGCGTGCCCGTCGCCGCACCTGAGAAAATCACAGCGGACATGCTCGATGCTCTGACAATTGAGAAACCACTCTGGATGGCCATTCACGCCAATCATGCCCGTGAATTTTCCCCGGATGCGCGCAAGGCTATCAACGCGCTTCGGAAAAGGGGCATTCCATTGCTCGGGCAATGCGTCCTTTTACGCGGCGTCAACGATACGACCGAAGCACTGGAAAATCTCTTCAGGACAATGGTCGAAACCTTCATCAAACCCTACTATCTTCATCAACTTGATCCTGCCCCCGGAACATCGCGCTTTGCCGTTCCCATCACTGAAGGGCAGGATCTTCTCCGCAGCCTGCGCGGACGAATCACGGGGCTGGCATGGCCCACCTATGTTCTCGATATTCCCGGAGGGCACGGAAAAATCCCTCTCTCTCCAGAATATCTGGATAGTGTTGCAGGAACCGTAAAAGATCCCTCAGGACAAACGCACAGCATCACCGGCATAACGCCTTCATAGGGTGCACAACCGTTAATTTATCGTTTATCACCCCCTTCCCTATGTGCTCGGGAGGCTCTGTTTGTTGAATTGTAACCCCGCCTTATCCCACTCCGGTAAGATCGCCACGATACTGTTCGTGCGAAATGAAATTGCCGATATCTCCTGGTGGTTAGGCTGGAATTTCGCCATCGGAATCGACACCGTCATTGTCTACGATGACGACTCCCTTGATGGCACGGCACAATTGTTGCAACTGGCTTCCGAAGTTCTGGACGTTCGTTGTCATCAGTCAGTTCAGCACCTCCGCTTCAATGTCCGGCAGAGACTGACCTATATAGCTGCTCTGGACGAATATAGAGAGCAGTTCGACTGGCTGCTCTATATCGATGCTGACGAATATCTTGATATCCAGTCAGGCGAGAATGTTCACGACTTTCTGGCACGTTACCCGGATGCAGACGGTGTTGCCATCAACTGGTGTTGCTATGGCAGCAATGGTCATATCGGTCGCCCTTCATCTCCGAATGTCCTTGACCATTTTACAAAACATTCACGCGAGAAACTGACCGAAAACAAGATTGTTAAATCTTTCTTCAGACCTGCTCACACAAGATCAGAATATCTCAACCCTCACAGATTCGCTGTAGCCGGTCGCTATGTGCTGCCTTCCGGAAAAGATGTGGTCTGGGATTCCATACATCCCGAGCGGACAAAAACACGCCCTGATTGGAAAATCGCCAAAATCCGGCACTATATTATCCGCAGCGCCGAACATTACGTCGCCAAGGTGAAGCGCCGCAGCGATATCCGCGATGCTGGTGTGGGAATGGGCCTCTTCCAGTATTATGACACCAATGATGTAACAGATCCCCCACATGATTCACGCTATGATCGAATGACTGGATATGTCTTCAAAATCCAGAATGCTGTCGCGCGGAAAGTTCTGGAACTCTGCAAGGTTAAAGCTGGAAATGAAAAACGGCTACCTCCGGCGCGTTTTTTCGAAATCCAGACATCATCAGGTGCCATCCTGCGTCATGATCGCTCCACGGGACGTCTGATCCAGAGTTATGACGCAGCGCGTTCACCTGAACATAAAACGCTGCAATGTTTTATCCTTGACGATTTCCCGGGTACAATTTTTCTCGTTTCCTCAAAGATGGACACTGGACTTTACTGCCGTGGAGAACCCCGGGTTTCGACAGTGTTGTCGTATAATCTGACCGAGAATGAGGACACAAGCGAAGTGGGATTAAGAAACCCCCGGAACTATGCAGCTCTTTCCTTTGAGCCTTTCTCCCTGACAGAGATAGATCAGGGAGAAGTCAGCGCCTTCAATGACTGGCTCGGACCATGGGAAGTTGTCAGATTCTCAAACCTCTCTGAAAAGCCTTCATCATTGACAGAAACAGCCGTCAGAATCGCATGGCAAACTCTCAACGATCTTCCCTTGTCGGAAGAGCCGGAAGGCACAACGGGTTTTATTGCTGATACCGTCATGGCTGCACTCGCCACGCGTCAGAACTCGAAAATTGAAGAATGGCAGAATCTACCGGATTCTTTTCCCATCCCATGGATGGAAACGAACTGGGAATATAGCCTGTAATTCTTATTCAGATATTAATATCTGAAACACACCGAACAGGGTTCATCATTAAAAAAAACGGGGCAGATGATAAATCTGCCCCGCCTTCCAAACCGTCCCGATAACGAAAATCAGACAGCTTTCTTCAGATTCGGGCTGGCCTTGAAGCGGACCGTCTTGCCTGCCTTCACTTTGACAGGCTCACCCGTACGAGGGTTCAGAGCCTTGCGTGCTTTCGTTTTCCTTACGGTAAAGGTGCCAAAAGAAGGCAGTGTGAAACCACCATCTCTTTTCAATTCTTCGATGATCGCATCCATAAGATCAGCGGCTGCCTGATTGGCGGCAACACCGGTGCATTTGATGGAATCCTGAATAACGGCAGCAATGAAAGCTTTGCTCATGGACCGACAACTCTCCTCAAGGATGGCACAGTTTCTTTGAAACCATGCCCACATAACATTGTATGATGCTTCAAGTCGGCGGCTTCTAGCCCGACACCAGCTAGGAAACCAGAAAAAAATGACCCGGAACAGATAATTTTCATGATTATATCAGCAAAAAAGTTTCTCAGGCCGTTTTTGCGTCATCGAGTTACATTAAGATCATGTTTTGTTCCAAAATAGCCGTTGGATGCCATGTCTCAGCCCGTCTGTCTGTTCGCACTCTGGAGTCCTGAGGGGATTCTTTTCCCTCATCAAACTCATTATTTATCAGAACTGAAATCATGTGGATTCCGGATTGTTCTGGCATTTTCTGGTGCCATATGCTTGCCATATGAAACACTGGCGTTCTGCAATGAACACGATATCGAAACCGTTCTGCGTCAAAACTCCGGCCTGGATTTTGGGGCATGGAGCGATTTGAACACCCCTGCTTACCTGCGTGACGCCACCGAGATTCTACTGACAAACGATAGCATCGTCGGTCCGTTTGCTCCCCTTGCACCGTTTCTCCGACGCTTGAGAGAGAAACAGGCCGACATCAGCGGAATGGTCGGATCGCGCCTGTATCGCCCTCATCTTCAATCGTGGTTTCTGCTGTTCAAGCGCAAGGCGTTTGATCGTCCGGCAATCCAGCGCATATTTGCCCTCCCCTTCGCCAACATGTCTCGTGATGAAATCATCTGGCACGGTGAATTGGGAATCGCTGCTGCGGCTCAGGCGGAAAAACTGACACTGAGAGCTCTCTGGCATCCCAATATCATGATTGATCGATGGTTTCCCTTAAACCCGATGCATTTTCAGTGGGAACATCTGATCACGGACGGTCATGTTCCCTTTGTCAAAGCTGAACTACTCCGAAGCAATCCCTTCAACGTGCCGATGCGTCAGGCATGGAAAAATATCTGCCATGCAAGCGGACTTTCCCCGGAAGAGATCCAGAAGTGGCTGGAGACCCGTCCTCAACGCGTCTCTCCCGCTCCTGGCCTCCTGCGCCGTCTTTTCTATCAGACCCTTGCCTTCATAGATCGCCATGCAGGAAGGCATCAGGGGCGTCCCTAAAGATCAGAGCAGAGCACGGGCCACGATCGTCGCCACATCATGTCGGAGACGAACGATCTGTTTTCCTCCACCACCCGATGGATGAACCCTGTTGGTCAACAGGACAACCCAACTATCACTGGCAGGATCCATCCAGACAGACGTTCCGGTAAAGCCTGTGTGTCCGAATGAGCCCACCGGAAACACATCCCCTCTGGGGGTGGAATAATGTGAATCGATATCCCAACCCAGACCTCGCACATCCTTCGCTCCCGCCGGAGATTGCGGTGTGGTCATCATGACAACCGTTTCCCGGGCCAGAGGAAAATCCGATGGACGTCCCGCACGGCGATCCAGAAGTGCCTGCGCATATAAGGCCATGTCGTGTGCATCGGAGAATAATCCGGCATGTCCCGTCACACCTCCCATACGACGGGAAGTCGGATCATGCACAACACCCCTCAGAAGGGTCCCGTCTTCCAGACGTTGTGTAGGGGCAATGGACATCACTATGGCATCAGGATTCTCACCTGACAGCGGCAGGAATGTTGACTGATTCATTTTCAAAGGATTGAAAATATACTTCTGAGCATAATCTTTAAGACTCAACCTAGAAAAATGCTCGACCAGAAGACCAAGAACAATGAAGTTGATGTCACTATAGATAAATTTTGTATCAACTTTTTCGACCGGGACAGCAGAGAAGGCACGTCTTACCCCTTCTTCCTTGCCTGACCATGTATCAGACAATTCAACATCCGGAGGCAGACCCGAATAATGCGTCAGGAGTTGTCTGATCGTGATTTTCTCTTTTCCGTTCACACCAAAATCAGGCAGGAACCGTGAAACCGGATCATCCAAAAGAAAATATTTCTGCTCCCAGAGCTGCATGATGGCGAGTGCGGTTACAACGACTTTTGTCAAAGACGCCATGTCGAAGACCGTGTCCCACTCCATCGGTGCATGCTCGGGCACCAGCGACCTGTCCCCGAAGACATCACGATGAACGATCTTCCCGCCATGCCCTACAGCCAGAACAGCTCCCGGCATATCTCCACGTTTCACTGCCTGACGAATTAGATCATCGGCCTGAATGAAAGGATTCCCGCTCACATCTTTCGAGCAGGCACCAGTTGATCCAGCCAGAAGCAGACCAGACACAGCCCCCATTTGCTTCAGCAGAACCCGGCGCGACGAAAGATTTTCAATATGATTCATTTATCAGTTTCCCTGATATGCTTTCTTGCCAAAACTGCCTTCCGCAGCGGGACAGAACAAGGCACTTTCTGCAAAAAACCTTTCTGCACAGCATAAAAGCGAGGACTGAATGAACCGCTTCATCTCTCTGCAAGCCGATGACGGCCACAAATTCCAAGCCTACGAAAGTGGCTCTCCGGATTCACCACACGCTGTCGTCGTGGTGCAGGAAATCTTTGGATTGACAGCGAATATCCAGGCGACCTGCGAACACCTGGGACGCCAGGGTTTCCATGCCATAGCTCCAGCTGTTTTCGACCGAGCAATGCCAGATCAGATTCTTGGTTATGAACCTGATGATATCGAGAAAGGCCTCAAACTTCGTAGCCAGATTCCTCTCGATCTGACTTTGAAAGATCTGACAGCCTGCGCGGACTATCTTGCCCGCCCCAAAACAGGAATCATCGGTTTCTGCTGGGGAGGACGCCTTGCCTGGGACGCCGCCACTCTCACCCGGCGCTTCAGCGCCGCTGTCTCCTGGTATGGTGGAGGAATTGCCGACAGTCTTGCAAGGACAGTGCATTGCCCCATCCAGCTACATTTTGGTGGAGAAGACCACTCCATCCCGCATATGGACATTTCGAAAATCCGGGAAACCCATCCGGAAACCGAGATTTATGTCTATGACAATGCAGGCCATGGCTTTGGAAACGCAGATCGCCATTCATGGAATGCCGAAGCGGCTTCACTTGCCTGGAAACGCAGCACAGACTTTCTGGAAGCCTGCCTGAGAACAGAATAGTCAAAAAAAAACACCGGCCGCTTCAACAGCGGCCGGTGCTCGAATGTCGTTATGCAATTTTATTGCGCAGCGACTGTTCCCTTGTTTTTGCCGCTGATCATCACGCTAACCATGTTCACAGCCAAAGCAACAACCAGATTGATCACAAGAGCAATCAGACCAGTCGAGACAAGCTCGGAAGACCCACCGAAACCAAGCGGGTGAACTGGCTTCAGTCCATCCATCCAGCAAACCGAAAGCCCCACAACAGACCCGACGATCCAGCCTGCCAACAGCGAGAAAGCACTGAGACGGATTTTCGTGATACCCAGAATAAGGGCTGGGAATGTCTGAAGAATGATAACGCCACCCAGCAGCTGAAGGTTAATGGCGAAATCAGCCTTGAGGAATAGGACACACAGAAGCGCACCCAGCTTGACAGCAAAACTGGCCACACGCGAACCGTTCACGGTTTCATACTTCTTAGGAAGAATATTGTGCGTCATCAGGTTTGCGGCACCGATTGCCATCACAGCTGCCGGAACCAGGGCTCCAATAGCAATCGCGGCGAAAGCGAACCCGGCAAACCAGTCCGGAAAAGTCTTCAGGAAAAGCAGGGGGACAACCAGAGAAGATACTTTCGTATCAACACCCGCCGCATGAGCCATGAAGCCAAGCAGCGCGATCAGCCCGAGAACGATCGTATAGATAGGCAGATAAACAGCATTCTGACGGATTGTATTGGCAGATTTCGCCGCAAGTATGCCTGTCAGGGTATGCGGGTAAAGAAACGCAGCCAACGCCGAAGAAAGAGCCAGCGTGGCATAAGGCATCATCTGCCCGGCCTTCAGAACATGCTCGCCATCGGGTGAAGGCAGAACCTTCGCCGCCGCATCGAACATCGCACCATAACCACCAAGATGCAGCGGAATAATCGTCACAGCTGCGATCACGGCGATATAGATCATGATGTCTTTGATGAACGCCGTCAGAGCCGGAGCATGCAGACCACCCAGCCATGTATAGGCAGCAAGAGACAGGAAGGCGACGATCAGGGAAATATTCCCCGGCATGCCAAGCGCTTCGATAACCGTTCTGATGCCGATCAACTGCAGCGCGATGTAAGGCATGACTGCAATCAGGCCACTAAACGCACAGGCAAGTTCCAACTGTCGGGAACCAAATCGGCCACGAACAATGTCGGCCGCCGTGGCATAACCATTCGCATGCGCTATTTTCCACAGTTTCGGCATAACCATGAAAATGAACGGATAGACAACGATCGTATAAGGCAGCGCAAAGAAGCCATATGCGCCGACGGCATAGACCAACGCCGGAACTGCAATGACGGTATAGGCCGTGTAAAAATCACCACCGACCAGAAACCACGTCACCCACGCACCGAACTGACGGCCGCCAAGCCCCCAGTCTTCTGTTCCTTCCCCACCATGCGGCTGAGGTGCAGCCGAACCTTTTGAAACTTTCCCCCGCCAGTGAACAACTGTCGTTCCCAGAACAATTGTCACGCCAAAAAAGAATATGAAAACCGCTATAGCCAGCCAGTCTGATGACGGGATTCCGTTCATGAATGTTCTCCCTTCTTCCAGACAAACCAGATAATAACTGAAGTCAGCGGAACCCAGGCAATCTGGTACCAGTAAAAGAAGGGAAACCCGAACAGGGCTGGTGCCTGCAGGTTATAAAAAGGCACCCAAAGCAGCCCCACAAAGGGCGCGAGGAGCAGAAGATCAAGATATCTCATGGAACAGCAGTATCCGTGTTATGTTCTTGTTTTATCGGACCGTTGAAGTGAACAGCACTAAACACATGAATGTCAAACTGGCTTTTCCATCCTCTTTTGCCAAAAATGCATAGCTCCCCGAATTGCAGGAAGAAAATACATGCCTGGACGTCCGTTATCGGCAACCGAGGAGTTCTATCAGAAGAAATCATCTTATACTTTTGTAAAAAATACACAGATCAGAAGTGTTTTTTGTAAAACATGAAAACACCTCGCCATAACGACATCGTGATGTCACAAATTCCTGAAACTGACAGGAATTTTGACACATTGATCAACCTTACGAGGAAAGACACTCTCATGACCGACCTTTTCGATCCCATCCGTCTCGGCAGTATCGAATCTGCCAACCGAATCCTGATGGCACCGCTCACCCGTGCACGAGCAACAGAAATGCACGTGCCAACTGCTGTGATGGCCGAGTATTATGCGCAGCGAGCCAGCGCCGGTCTGATCATCTCTGAAGCGACAGGCATCAGTCGGGAAGGTCTCGGCTGGCCCTATGCGCCCGGCATATGGTCAGATGAGCAGGTTGAAGCTTGGAAACCCGTCACAAATGCCGTGCATGAGAAAGGCGGGAAAATCATCACCCAGCTGTGGCATATGGGACGCATGGTGCATTCCTCCGTGACGGGGATGCAGCCTGTTTCATGTTCGACAACACGGGCTCCGGGCGCGCTTCATACATATGATGGTAAGCAGCCTCCGGAAGAAGCCCGCGAACTGAGCCTTGATGACATTTCCCGCATCATGGATGACTATGAACGCGCCGCACGCAACGCACTTCGCGCTGGTTTCGATGGTGTCCAGATCCATGCCGCCAATGGTTATCTGATCGATCAATTCCTGCGAGACAGCACCAATCTGCGCAATGACAGCTATGGAGGCGCCCCAGAAAACAGAATCCGTTTTCTGCGGGAAGTTGTCGAACGCGTCATTGGCACGATCGGCGCTGACCTGACCGCCGTTCGCCTCTCCCCCAACGGGGACACACAGGGATGCATCGACAGCCATCCGGAACAGGTCTTCATCCCTGCCGCTCAAATGCTCAACAGTTCAGGCATCGCTTTTCTTGAACTGCGTGAACCCGGTCCCAACGGCACCTTCGGTCGCACAGACCAGCCGAAGCTACATGGGGAAATCCGCCAAGTCTTCCTCGGTCCCCTGATCCTGAATCAGGATTATACTCGTGAAACAGCCATAGAAGCGGTCAAAACCGGCATTGCCGACGGCATTGCATTCGGCAGACCATTTATTTCAAACCCGGATCTTCCCCATCGAATCAAGGAAAACCTGCCCTGGGCGGCCGATGATATGTCAAGCTGGTACAGTCAGGGAACCAAAGGCTATATCGATTACCCGACAGCCGAAACCATCTGATCGGGAAAGGCAGGCGATCCGGCCTTCAAACCGTCCATTCGCCTGCCAGATAGTCTATTTTTTCGCGGCACTATCCGAAGATGCCTGTGCCGCCGTGTTTTCCTCGACTTTCGTCGAAGGCGTCACAACACGATTGAGCACTGTATAGGTCACAGCGTCCATCGTCGTTACGTCAACATCGTCACCCGTTTTCAGGCTGCTGAGCAGCGCCTGTATTCCCGGTTGCTGCACTGTGACAGTCTGGGTCTGCCCATTTGATTTACGGAATGTCACGACATTCGTGCGGGGATTCACCGCGACAATCTGCACTCTCATTCTATGAAACGACACCAGCATGCCATGCGGGTGCTGCCAGACCAGCCCACGCGCCGTGGAAACCGTCGATTCAGGGACAGGGCTGCCCGGCTGGGCAATGCGGGCACCAATCGTCTGGAAAAAGCTCAGGGAAAGGGTGTCGCCAGCTTCAACTTTCGGCAGCTTCGCTCCCTTCTCCGGAAGTTCCAGCGTGATCAGACCACCATCCTGATCACGGAGAAGAATTTCCCCCGTCTGGTTATCAGTGGTTTCGACAACAGCCGTTGTCACCTGATGGGCGACAATGGATTGAGCCACAGCCGATGACGGCAAGACATTCATGGCCACACAGACCGAGGATGCTGCAGCCACAATGCCACAAACGGCCACACCTGAACGGCATACACTAAGAAAACTCATAACGATCCCTGTCGCCCGGTTTTTTCTGACTGCACACACACTACAGCGAATATCCGGAAAGGGCTATGTCCTGTCTGCGTCGTGGTGACCGCAGCCACATGACAGAGTCCGGCATTGCACATATGCCAACACATGAAGAAGCTGGAGCAGAGTGTGCTTACCTCGGATTTCTCACGCGATATTATCCGTCAGTCCGGCCTTTTCAATGAATCCTGGTATCGAAAACAGGCTGAGCCTGCCTGCGGCCCCCTCTCCGACCCTATCGGTCATTTTCTTGACGAAGGCACGCGCCAGATCCTTTCGCCATCTCCCCTGTTCGATGCCCGACGATATCTCGACGCCTGCTGGCATCTCGAACCCGGCAAGGACAATGCGCTGCTTCACTATCTGCTGCATGGCATGGATGAAGGTCAGAGCGCTTACGGTGTCTGCACCAGAATGGAGCATGAAAAAAACGAAAGGCTCTTTCCGACAGAAGCCTCTCACCTGTCCCTCGCTCCTGCCTCTTTGCTCAAAACAGCCATTTCAGTCCATGCTTTCTATCCTGAAATATTCCCCGAGATATGCAGACACCTCAAAACATTCTCTTTTCCATTCACGCTTCTCATCACCACAGACACCGATGAAAAACGCGCGTCCCTGCAACGCATCATCGATGAAGCCGGCCTGTCCGAACGGACGCTGATCCGCGTCACAGTCAATCGCGGCAGAAATTTCGGCGCCTTCCTCAGCGGGTTTCGCCATGCTCTCCTTGGGCATGATCTCTTCCTGCATCTGCACACTAAAAAATCACTTCATGCAGGCCATGAACAAACGCTCTGGAGAGAGCAGCTTTATCGGGGGCTGATGCCGCCGGCTGGAGGCACGGAGGCGATTGTGAAGCGCTTCTCCGAAGATCCGGAACTTGGTGTTCTGCAAACATCCCCCGGCGATACATTACCCTACTGGGCATGGCAGTGGCTGAAAAATAGACATCTGATTCAGGAAACCCTGCAAAAAATCGACCTGAACATCCCCGTTCCTTCGGGATATTTCTCCTATCCCGCAGGGGGTATGTTCTGGGCACGCACCAGTGCTCTGGCCCCTGTTCTGAAAGCAGATTGGAAGCCGGAGGACTTCCCCCCGGAAGAAGGGCAGACAGACGGCACAATAGCCCACGTTCTGGAACGACTTATCTGCACTGTGGCTGAAGCCCGCGGATTTCGGTGTGATGAATATGCCCCGTCACAAGGACTGATCCGCAAGGGCTGGAGTGAGATGAATCTGTACCATTACCGACACGCCACGCACTCCGGTCTTCTTGAAACGATCAGAAAATCATCAACAATTTCTTTCGATATTTTTGATACACTCCTCACACGACGCACCCTGACGCCTGATGCTGTTCTGCGTCATGTGGAATCCATCCTGATTCAAAAGAAGCCATTTTTTCATGGTTTTTTCAAAATCCGCAAATCTGCCGAGCAACAGGCAAGACATGAACTCGGATATATTCCGGGAGATATCACCCTTGATGATATATACAGAAATTTCTCAAAAACATGTTCATGGACTCAGGAAGATATTCAACTGGCCAGAAAGACGGAACATCAGGCCGAACTCAAAGCCTTGCTGCCACGCAGGGATATGGTTTCTGTATTAAAATATGCAAAATCAACCGGGAAAAGAGTTATCGTCACAAGCGATATCTATATGACCCGGAATGATATTGACGATATCTTTGTTAAAAATGAACTCACAGAGTTGGTAGATGAATTTTATCTCTCGGGAGAACGAAACGCCAGAAAAGATCAGGGGGATCTATGGAAGCTCATAAAATCTTCTGAAAACACAAATGGATTCCTACATATAGGCGACAATGAACAGTCCGATATTCAGGGAACAGCCGATCATGGCCTGCAACATTTCCATGTCATGAACGGTACCGAACGCTTCCAGATCGCGCTTAAACCGAAACCCTGTCCACCTGAAGAAACTCACGCAAGAGACATTCTGCTCGGGCCAATAGCAGCAGAATTGTTTAACAGCCCCTTCACTCCCGGTCAGGCAGACCTCCGCACCCCCATCATACTGGACAACCCCCAGCAGGTCGGAAAAACCATTTTTGGCCCCCTTCTGGCCGTGTTTATGGCCAGACTGATCACTCATCCTGGTATCAGCGGGCTTCCATGTCTTTTATTTGCCGCTCGTGAAGGATATTTTCTTTCCCGTCTTTATACGTCACTGGCCAAAACCCAGCCCATGAAACTTCCTCATACCGTTTATTTCCATACATCAAGACAGACAGCCATCGTTGCCGCTTATGGTCGCACAGGCAAAACAGGATTCCTGACTAGGGGTAGCGGTGGATTCAGAGGGAGCTTCGCTGATTTTCTGATAAGTCGCACAGGCTTCCGTGTCTCTGAAAAACATCCGTCATACAAAATGCAAATCAATCTCCCCGACGACAAGGCCGATGTAAAAGCAATGCTTGCACTCATGCGGGAAGAGCTTTCGGATCATGCTTCGAAGCAGATTTCTGCCTTGCATAACTATCTCGATACTCTTTCCCTGCCCTCCCGCTCAGTCGGTTTCGTCGATGTTGGATATGCAGCCAGCATTCAGACTGCGCTTCAGGCCGCAACAGATTTGCGCCTCTCGGGCTTTTATATCGCCACCACCAAGGAAGCCAGACGTGCTTCATCCTCTGACACCCATGCCTTTGGCCTGATTTCTTCGCCATCACGCAGCAGGGACGATTTCATTTCCCGATATGGGCTCCTTCTTGAAGCACTGCTGACCGCTCCTCACGGTCAAACCATCGGCTATGACAGTCAGGGACGACCAATCTTCGCAGCAGAGGGTAAATCCCAAACCTGCTTTCATATACTCGATGAGATTTTTAACGGCGTTCTTTCTTACTGCCATGAACTGATCGAAACATTCGGTCCTGATGTTCTACAAACCATAGCATCGGCACCTCATGCTTCTACGGAAATGATGGATGCCTATCTCAATAGCCACCTCATCATGCCTTCAGAGGTTAGTTCGGCCTTATCTGTTGAAGATCATTTCTGCGGCAATGGAGAAATCGAGATGAAGCAGGAGAATGTTAGCAAAGGCACAGCTTCGGAAACGATCTTAAAACACTGATCCTGTCATTCTCTGGACAGTCAGCGTTCCTTTGCCACGTCTGGCCCGTCAACATGTTCAATATATTCGGGACGCATCAGAGCGACATGATTTTCATACGCACGCCATGCGTTCAGCGAACGTGTGGGCCTCTGCTCCGCCAGATGTTCGCTGAAAGTGCTAACGCGACAAGATTCTCACAACATCAGATTCCGGGATAATAGATCTTGCAATTGATAGTGATTCTCATTTAAAGCATATTCATCACATGGAGGCCGGACACCATCCGGAACTGAATATGCCCGAAAACCTACCTGGCTTTTCCGATCTTCCGTGCAGCGAACGCATGGCTCTCTGGACGATCCGACGTCTGGCCATACCGACAGAACATGAGTGCACCACTCATATGGCCGGTGACAGAACCTTCCTGACCCTCCCCTGCTTCAGGCGCGATTTCGCGCCAGCCGCCAACGCCATGAAAAACGCTCTGACACTGACCAGACAGATGCTGGGCAGTCAGACGATCGGACTCCCGTCCGCACTGACAATCACGGCAGAGGAATGGCACATTCTTCAGGCAACATCTGCGTCCCAGAGCGGGCAAATGCAGGAAATGCTCCTCACCCTGAAGAAAATGCTCACCCATTCCGATGCGCTGTTCCTCTTTTCAGATGCTCTCACGCAACTGGGCGCATGTCTTGCAGGCGCAGGATACTGGCTTTCGACGAAATTATATTCCACGGCGCTGTCCGGAAAGATGGCACCGCACAGAAGTCATTTCCAAAATTCCCTACGCATTGCCCCATTCATAGCAGCTCATGCTGTCGGAAAGGCACATTCAAGAATTTCGACTGTGATGAGATAAATATCTCATCATGGGTTTTGCAAAAGTCTCAGGAAAACCAAAATCAGATAATCTGAGAAACCTGCAAAACCTTGCAAAAAAGACTGATAGCATTTTCCATAAAAAAAGCCGCTCTTTTCAGAGCGGCTTTTCTGCTTCCAGAACTGGAAACCGTGAAGATCAAGCTGCCAGAGCGGCCTGAGCTTTCTTCACGATCTCAGCAAAGGTTGCTGCATCGTCAAACGCAATGGCAGCGAGAACCTTACGGTCAATCTCAATGCCAGCCTTGTCCAGACCGTTGATGAAACGGCTGTAGGTCAGACCATGCTCACGGACAGCAGCGTTGATACGCTGAATCCAGAGTGCGCGGAATTCACGCTTCTTGTTGCGACGGTCGCGATAGGCATACTGAAGAGCCTTCTCGACGCGCTCAAGAGCGATACGATAGTTCGTGGAGGATCTGCCGCGGTAACCCTTGGCGAGCTCGAGAACTTTTTTGTGACGGGCGTGGGTTGTAACGCCGCGTTTTACACGTGCCATATCTCAGATGCTCCTCAGGCCAGCCCGTAGGGGGCCCACTGCTTCACGGTCTTCGCATCCATGTCCGTCATGGTCTGCGGGCCACGGTTCGTACGCTTCATTTTCTGCGAACGATTGATCAGGCCGTGACGCTTGTTGCCTGGGCCACAGAGCACCTTGCCGGTTGCGGTGATTTTGAACCGCTTTTTAACCGACGACTTCGTCTTCATTTTGGGCATTTCAGTCTCCTTAGACGCAAAGCCGCGACGAATCGCGGCAACGTACACGGCCAGGCATGCCCCACAGGCCCGGACGCGTGATGGAAGCGGCGCAAATACGGGATATCTGACTTCTTTTCAACCCCATTGGGCAGAATAAATCCCGCTCAGCCCAACCAGATGCAAACACCACCTTCAATCAATCATGCCTCCCGTCCCCGGGCCCACATGAATATTCGTCAGGACATCGTCTCTGAACGAGGACCGCGCAGCAGAACACGGTTCAGGCTCTCCAGTGTCGTAAACGCTTCACGCCAGACACGATCAAACTGCGCGCTGCCAACACCCCGACTTTCAAGCATGGCAGCCAAGTCCCCCACGGTACGCTCACCATCGATCAGGGGCAGCAAGCCACGCGTCTGGGGCGGCAGAGCAAACGGCACTGTCAATGTCCCGAACGCGAACGGCAATCTGTGATCGGGCGTCATCTGACGCGCCAGTTCCACTCCAGGAATCTCCCGCATGATCGGAACGGCAGAACGATCAAGGCAATCCGGACGCTCGACCGTCTCTCCACCGCGAACAACATAGGCAACATGCGTCGCCATGTTGCCCGTCAGTTGCTCGGCCACAGAGGCCCGTTCTTCAAATGGCAACTCTGCCAGACGGGCGCGCAGACGGGGATCAGGTAGGAAATGCGCTGGTTCATAGCGCGCCGGTTCCATCAAGCATGAAACCTCCAGCCCCGCCCCATTAATCAGGCGAAGAAAAGCCCCGATATCATAAGCACGATCACGCGGATTCAACACAAGGTCGTAAAGCCCGGCATCGCCTCCAGTCAGATGATCGCCGAAATTTCCATTTGCATTCAACCAAGCCGTTGCCGGCAAATTTTTCATTACACGTCGGGCTGTATCCAGACGGTTCGCCGGCGGCAGATCGTGAGGCGCCAACACTGCCAACGCATCTTGCAACGGATAGACACCGGTCCGTCCGTAAGGGGCATAAACCATCAGCCCCATGCCTCCCCCCGGAGCCAGCAGCAATGCAAGCCGTGACAAGGCGGCGTCAGGGTCCGGCAAATGATGCAGAACACCACAGCAATCAATATAATCGAAATGACCCTCAATCGGGAAATGCGTATCCAGTAGAGAGCCTTTTACAAACCGGATGTTCTCAAGCCCACGAACGGCTGCACGCTCCCGTGCAATCCCAAGCGCCGCTTCGGACCGGTCAAGACAGATCACCTCACCCGGTCGCCCTGCACGGGACAGATGGGTCGCGAGCATGATCGCCGCATCTCCCGTTCCACATCCCGCAATCAGAACCCTCAGAAAGCGATCTTCAGGGCGTCGCGCCCCGAACACCCAATAATCAATTTCCTTCAGATGTCCGGGACTGCCGATCAGCAGACGTTTCGTCTCATCCCGAGGATCACGCTGCGGATAGGGCCAGTTCTCATACTGCGCCGCCAGTTCCGCATCGGCTGCATCATAGACACCGACCACCATCTTCTCCTTACCGTGGCAAAAGATGCCCGCGCTGCCAGGATTCAGCGGCCTCATCAGGGTCCATGTTCCTGAAACGCACGGCATCATCCAGCGCACTGACCACCCGGTTACCGAATGTCAGCTCATCCAGTTCATCCGTCAGATCCCGATCAAGCTCTTTCATAAGCCCCGGACGCAGGACCAGACGCGCATCCAGTTCACCACCACAGCTACCCTTGGGGTCATCCAGAGCTGTCAAGCGAAAGCGATGATGCAGAAAGCCCGGTGCCATGGCCGGAACGACTATCGGCGCTCCGGTTTCCAACGCAGCGTTCAGCAACGTCAGAGCCGCCTCATCCTCATCAGCTTCGATCGTAAAGCCCGCAGCCGTCAGATCCCACGCCGCAACAGCCGCACGCACCTGCGGCAACAGGGATTTCGGGGTGATCAAGCCACGATTGACACTGGACCCAGCCAGTTCAGCCATGGAGCGTAAGGGCACGCCTGTTTCCGCCACAAAGAAACCGAAACGCGGACGGAAAAGATTGCCCAGCAACGTGCAACTAGCCGGAGCTTCATTGCTCCAAAGTGTTGAAAACACATCCAATTCACCAGCGGCCACCATCGCCAGAAGATCTTCAGCCGAACCCGTCACCAGTTCCGGCTCAACCTCATGCGCCTCCAGCACCCGGACCACTGCCGCCGTCACCGCAGCGTGGAGAGGAACATCAGGGCTGGCAAGCGTAAGGGTCGTCAAAATCTTTCTCCCGTTAAGACGGGATCACAAACCCCGCCTGGACCGGATAATCCGTTCCGTATTCAAAAGCGAGGGCGCATGAGGATCCTCTGCCCTCATACGCCTTCAGATCACCAGATGTGAACGCGCTGATCCGGCGTCAGATACAGCTTTTCACCCGGCTTCACGTCCCACGCACCATACCAGCCATCGATATTATGCATCGGCAGATTGACGCGGGCTTTGGGAGGAGAATGAGGATCGACAACAATCAACTGACGTATCCGGTCTTCACGCACCTTCATGCGCCAGACCTGTGCCCATCCCAAAAACACGCGCTGATCACCGGTCAGACCATTCAGGACCGGAGCCTCCTTGCCGTGCAATGATGCGTTATAGGCATCCAGAGCCAGGGTCAGGCCGCCAAGATCAGCAATATTTTCTCCCATCGTCAGCTTGCCGTTCACATGAACGCCCGGGAGAACTTCAAACGCATCATATTGCGCACCAAGACGATCTGCCAGTTTCTGGAAGCGTTCCGCATCTTCAGGCGTCCACCAGTCGTGCAAACGACCTTCGGCGTCGAATTTTCGGCCTTCATCATCGAAACCATGTGTCATTTCATGGCCGATCACCCCACCAATCGCGCCATAATTCACAGCAGGATCAGCCTTCGGATCAAAGAATGGCGGTTGCAGAATGGAAGCCGGGAAAACAACCTCATTGAAAACAGGATTGTTATAGGCATTCACAGTCTGCGGCGTCATATCCCATTCATCACGGTCCACCGGATGACCATAATGTCCGAGTGAATAAGCCCACTCAAAGGCAATGCCCTTTATGGCGTTCCCATAAACATCGCCGGGCAGCACTTCCAGGGAGCTGTAATCACGCCATTTCTTCGGATACCCAATCTGGATTTCAAATTTATCCAGCTTTGCGATCGCAGCCTGTCGCGTTGGCGCAGACATCCATGCATTATGCTGCAAACGCACTCTGAAAGCCGCTTTAAGTTCCTTCGTCAGAGCATCCATTTTGGTCTTGCTCTCGGCAGGGAAATAGCGCGCAACATAAATACGACCGATTTCCCAACCCATCGCCGCACTGGTTGCGGAAACAGCCCGCTTCCAACGTGGGGCAAGTTCCGGCTGTCCTGCAAGAGTATGGCTGTTGAACTGCCATGATGCATCGACAAAAGCTTTTGGCAGATAGCTGGCAGCATTATCCACAAGATGAAACGCCATCCACGCCTTCAGAACCGGCAGAGGTGTTGCCCCCAGAGTTTTTGCCTGACCTGTAACGGCAGAAGGCTCACCAACAATCAGCGTCCCTTCCTGCGCGACGGAAGACGGAAGACCTGCAGCCGTCAACCATTTGACCCAGTCAAACCCAGGCGCTGCCTTTTTCAGCTCATCAACTGTCAGCGGGTTATACGTCTTGTCGGGATCACGCAGATCAGCACGCGCCCAGTGCGCAGTCGCCATCTCGGTTTCGAAAGCCACAATGGCAGCAGCCTGCTTTTCCGGGTCTTCCCAACCGATCATCGTCAGAATCTGAGCAATATAAGCCTGATAGGCTTTCTTTTTCGCTGCAAATTCCGGCTTCAGATAATAATCACGATCCGGAAGACCGATCCCTCCCTGATCCAGATTGATCGCGAATTTACGGGGATCTTTCGCATCCGGCTGAATCATCAGGGAAAATGGCGTATACTGGAACGATGCCTGTCCACTTCCAGTCAGCGCTGCAAATGTCTCCGCATCATTCATCGCCCGAATGGCATTCAGATCATTCTGAAGCGGTGATACTCCCGCTTTTTCAATAGCAGCTTCATCCATAAAACTGTTGTAATAAACAGACAGTTTCTCTTCAGATGTTTTCGGTTTTTTCGACGTCGCGGACTTTAGCGACATCAGAATTTCCCGCACACGCGCAGTCGACAGTTCCCGCAACTGATCAAACGGACCATAAGATGTGTGATCTGCCGGGATCACAAGCTTCTTGAGAGCATCACCATTGGCATAATCAAAAAAATCATTACCCGGTTTGATCGCCAGATCACGTCCGGCAAGATCAAAACCCCAGTCCCCATAATGATCGGGGGCTGTAACAGCCGCACCGGACACATTATCAGCTGCCTGCGCCTGTATTGTCGCCATTGCAATCGGCAGCAATGCGGTTGCCGTCAACATATGTCGACGAAAGCGGGAACACGAAAAGCCGCGCTGGAAAATCATGGGAATCAAACTCCAGATTGCCGGAAACGAAATAAGGATACAGATCTAAACCGTTACACGCGCATTTTCACGAACGAACATACGCTGACGATAACGAACAAGAAAAAAAGTAGCCGAACAAACCAAGGCATGCAGACGACCATGAGGCCGTATGCCTATCGTCTTGAAAATCATCCCTATCGCACGATCAAGATGTCGACGCTGATATACACTCATCGCCCGGGACATATAGGCCGCGATGCAGCGTTTGCGATCATATGGCAGGTTTTCCGGATCGTTAGTCGTATAATAAGCCGATGCCAGCTCATCATCCTCACTTTCCGTCACCCGACCAAGAGCAATTCTAGCCCGGGAGAAAGCACCAAGTTTCTCCCGCTTCAGATAACGATGCATGTGATCATAAAAGAGCTTGAAATGACGATATTCATCTGCGGCAATCTGTTTGCAGATTGCTTTCAGCAAAGGCTCTTCCACAGCATCCGCCAGAGCCGAATAAAAAGATGAAGTCCCGGTTTCGACCATGCAACGCGCGATAAGTTCTCCCGTGTGTGAACCACGGACGGATGTCGTCGTATCGAGATCGATGCTGAACTTTTTGCGATAGCGCTCAAATGCCGCAGGGTAATCCCACGTCGGATCAGCCAGCATGGCCCAACGGCCCAAGGCATCCCCGTGCTGCACTTCCTCTACGGCCCAATGATCCGCAGCAAGTTGAAAATCGGGATCACCAGAAAAAACATGATTGAGATAGGACGAGTAATCAAGACTGTTCCGTTCAACTACGGAAGCAGCCTTGATTATCGGGAGAAGATCATGATTCACCTTCGTCGGATCAAAACTTGCCCAGTCCAGATCATCGATGTTCCAGTGTTTCATAACCGTGGTTCCTCATCTCACCCTTGCAGTGCAACAACTCCCTACTACACCGCCTGCCGGCTACATGAACCGGCAATATCAACACCACTGCGTCAGAAAGCCGGCAGTTCCATATCCCGTGAATATTGCCTTTCAAAGCGGGCTCGATCAGCAGGCAAAAGCCGGACCGTTATTTCGATCCGTTCTTCATCATCCTGCCGCTTCAAAACCTCGCCATGCTGATAGAGCCACGCAATCGCTGCACCGGACTCACAAGGCAGGATATAGCTGACCACTTCCATTGCCTGCGTCATGCGCGCGTCAATGGCATCCATCAAATCCGGCAGACCCACGCCACTGATGGCTGAAACCGGGATCACCTCTTCTGTCCGGGTTACAGAACTGCCCCCGTCAAGAAGGTCGATTTTGTTCTGGACTTCAATCATGCGCCGTGGCCAGCCTGAATCGATCATGCCGTCACGTTCCATGCCCGAGAGGACATGGAAAACATCATCTTTCTGCGCCGCAGAATCCGGATGAGAAATATCCCGCACATGAAGGATGATGTCAGCTTCCGCCACTTCTTCCAGCGTGGCGCGGAAAGCCGCGATCAGTTCAGTTGGCAGATCGCTGATGAAGCCAACCGTATCTGAGAGGATGATCTTTCGACCTGACGGCAGCACGATCCCGCGCATCGTTGGATCGAGCGTTGCGAACAGCTGATCCTGAGCATAAACCGAAGCGCCCGTCAGCGCATTGAAGAGCGTCGATTTCCCTGCATTGGTGTAACCAACCAGAGCCACAACGGGGAACGGAACGCGCTTACGCGCCTCACGATGAAGACCCCGTGTGCGACGCACCTGCTCCAGCTCGCGCTTCAGACGCACTATGCGTTCGCCGATCATACGACGATCCGCTTCGATCTGCGTTTCGCCAGGACCACCAAGAAAGCCGAACCCTCCGCGCTGACGCTCAAGATGGGTCCATAAACGCACAAGACGCGAACGCTGATATTCGAGATGCGCCAGCTCTACTTGCAAACTGCCTTCTTTTGTCGCAGCCCGTGCACCGAAAATATCAAGGATCAAGCCGGTCCGATCAATCACCTTGCAGCCCAGAGCCTTCTCAAGATTTCTCTGCTGCCCTGGAGAAAGGCTGGCATCGACCACGACAACCTTGATCTCCTGCGCTGCAACTTCCTGCTGCAACGCCTCGACCTGCCCTGTCCCCAGAAGCGTCGCCGGGCGGCGGGCACGGAGCAAAAGGACGGCCTGCCGGACAATAATCAATCCTATCGATGCAGCGAGCCCGACGGCCTCTTCAAGACGGGCTTCGGCCGCCCTGACATCATGGTCCCGACCCGGACGTTCCCATGGAAGGATGACCGCGGCGCGGGTCGAAGTTTGCAACACTTCAGAAATCGTCGACAAAGCGGTCTTCACTCTCCATATCACTCAAATCATCGGCAGCATCCTGTTCCATATTGACAGGAGAGAGAGGCATCACCGTGCTGATCGCATGCTTGTAGACAAGCTGCGTATGGCCATCGCGCCGAAGAAGAACCGAACCTTCATCAAACCACGTGAGCACACCCTGAAGTTTGACGCCATTGACCAGAAAAATCGTCACAGGCGATTTCGCACGGCGAAGATGTCCTAGGAACAGGTCCTGTACATTCTGTGCTGTATCTTTTCCCACGTTGGTGTCCCGCGTCTTTCTTTTTGCTTCTTGGACCCGTGTATATGCGGGCTATCGGCGTTTTTTATGAACAATAATCTGAGTAGCAGAATCGTCATGAAAGCGCAGCCGATTTTTCACATCCAGCCATTTCGCCCGTCAGCAGACAACCCCGACATCGAAGGGATACGTCCTATACCTGACTTCCCTTCTCTTCCATAGTCACACCCAGTTGCTTCAATTTCCGGTGCAGGGCGCTCCGCTCCATCCCGACAAACCCCGCAGTCCGGCTGATATTCCCGCCAAATCTGAGGAGCTGCGCCTGTAGATACTGCGTTTCAAACAGATCCCGCGCCTCTCTCAGCGGCAAGCTCATCACGTCAGCCGACGGATCGACACGCAATAATGCAGGCGCTCCCTCGCTGATCTGCGGAGGCAACATATCCGCCCTGATCGGATCGCTGGTTCCCCCGGGCATCATGATCAGAAGCCGTTCCATAAGATTGCGCAGTTCACGCGCGTTGCCCGGCCAGTCATAGGCCTGCAATGCCGCAATCGCATCAATCGCCAGTTCGCGATGGGGAAGACCTGCTGATTCCGCAGCCCGACGCAGGAAAAGGCGTGCAAGATCGGGCACATCCTCCCGCCGTTCCCTCAAACTTGGAATGCGGAGCGGCACGACGGCCAGACGGTAATAAAGATCCTCACGAAAGCGGCCTGCCGAAATCTCGGCTTCCAGATCCCGGTTCGTGGTCGATATCACGCGAATATCAACCTTCACCCTCTGTGAGCCACCCAATCGCTCGAAACTCTGATCCTGCAATGCCCGGACAATCTTGCCCTGTGTCTCCACCGGCATATCCGAAACTTCATCAAGCAGCAGCGTTCCACCATGCGCTCTTTCCAGAACGCCGGTTCGTCGGGTGCCACCTTCCGTTCCTTCAAGCCCGAAAAGCTCTTCTTCAAAGCGACCAGGCGCCAGCGTCGCACAGTTCAGGACAACAAACGGCCCTTCAGCCCGTCGTGACCGCGCGTGAATCATGCGCGCCGCCACTTCTTTTCCTGAACCGGGAGCTCCGGAAATCAGAACGCGGGACCCAGTCGGAGCAACGCGATCAATCTGCCCACGAACAGCCGAAATCGCAGCACTTTCGCCGAACAGGGTCGTTTCCGGTCCGGCACGCAACCGCAGCTCGGCATTTTCCCGAGCCAGACGGGAGGCTTCAAGCGCCCTGCGAACGATCACCAGCAACCGGTCAGACTGGAACGGTTTTTCAATAAAATCGTAAGCGCCATGCTGGAGAGACGCAACCGCCGTTTCGATTGTGCCATGACCGGAAATCATGACCACAGGCACGTCAGGCTCTTCAGACTGCATGGTCTTCAGAACCTCCAGCCCATCCATGACGGAGCCCTGAAGCCAGATATCCTGAATCACCAATGAAGGACGGCGGGCACGAAACGCCGCCAGCGCAGCTTCCGAATCTCCCGCTACACGGGTTTCATATCCTTCATCCGCGAGAATTCCTTCAATCAGCATGCGGATGTCCGGCTCGTCATCGACGATCAGGATTTCATACGCCATTGGCTTCCTTCAGCGGTAAAATCAAAATTGCTTCTGTTCCTGCGCCACCCTGGCGCTCATGAATGCGAAAATCACCTTCATGATCTTCCATGATTTTCTTCACAATCGCCAGCCCCAGACCTGTTCCCCGTGGCTTGTAAGTCACATAAGGCTCCGTCAGCCTGTCCCGATCCATCTGCGGCAGACCAACCCCATCGTCAGCGACAGCTACGACAGCCATCCCGTCCCGGATCTGGATACCCAGACTGATCGATCCGATACGACAATTGCCATCCTCGCTCTTCCGACCCGTCATGGCAATCGCATCAGCCGCATTCTGAAGCAGATTGGTCAATGCCTGACCGATCTGCCGTCGATCACAGGCAACGTATGTCTCATGTTCCGGCGCCTCGATTGTATATAATATGTCAGGGTGCGCATCACGTTGCAGCACAACGCTTTCCCTGACAAGACGCCCGAGTTCTTCCCGCTGGATAACCGGTTGCGGCATCCGGGCAAACGCCGAAAACTCATCAACCATTCGGCCAATATCACCCACCTGGCGTACGATCGTGTCCGCACACTGCCGGAATGTTTCCGGATCGGAACTTATTTCCTTCAGAAAGCGGCGCTTCAGTCGCTCTGCCGCAAGCTGGATCGGTGTAAGAGGATTCTTGATCTCGTGCGCAATCCGACGCGCAACGTCAGCCCATGCCGCTTTTCGCTGCGCCTGCTGCAAGGCCGTAATATCATCGAATGTGACGACATAGCCTTCAGTCTCGGCTCCGCGTAATTCCGCACTGACTCGAGCCAGAAGCACACGCCGACGCCCCGTCGGACCTGCCTGGATTTCCATGGTCCGCACCTTGTCCGCAGACTGGCTGATTCCTTCCAGCATGGGAGAGAATTCCGGAACAGCCTCTGCCAAAGGACGTCCAATCAGTTGCATCAGGTCCGTATCGAGAAGAAAGGAAGCCGCCCTGTTCGGCAGTTCAATACGCTGCCGACCATCAAGACCGATCACACCAGCAGAAACTCCCGACAGCACAGCTTCCGTAAATCGCCGTCGATCATCAATCTGAGCATAGGCAGCCATCAACTCGGACCGCTGACTGGCCAGTTCATCCGTCATCCGGTTGAATGCACGCGACAGGTCCGAAACCTCATCATCACGCATTCCTTCAGGCACCCGGACTGAAAGGTCACCCTCACTGACACGTCGCGCCGCCAGCATGAGTTGCCCGAGAGGGCTGGCGATCTGATTGGCCAGACCGACCCCCATCAAAGCCGCTGCCGCCAGGACCAGCAACGCGACCAGCGCGAAGATCATCACAAACGTGACCTGAATTTTCTCACGGTTGTGGTTAAGACGCTTGTAATCGGCGACAACCTGCTCGGTCTTCCGCATATGCCCCAGAATTTCAGGGTCAACAGAGCGGGTAATGACCAGCATGCGTTCCGGGGTTTCCCCCAAAGCCACAACAGCGCGCACAGTCTTCTCATCCGGACTGTCGAAAATGGCGACATCATTGGAACGCGCCATCATCGTCGCTGCGGGGGGAGGCAAAGCCTGCAAATATCCCGCACGTGTCATCAACCCACCGGATGCAATGACACGCTTTGTGATCGGATCATAAACGACGGCTTCCGCCAGCCCACGAATAGTCGCCTGACTGTCCAGAATTTGCCCCAGCGCCTGAGGCTCCTGCATGAGATCAGCACCACTGGCCGATAATTCGCTTTCGGCGCTTGCCAGATAATTGGCAAGAGACAATGCTTCCGTTCGAATATTGTCGTTATGCTCGCTCAGATAACCATGAGACGCCTGCAAAGCCTCAGTCAACGCAGTGTTCACGCGATCCGAGAACCATATCTGGATGCCGTAATCAAAAAACAGCGTCGCAAACACGCCCACCAGAATGGTCGGGGCAGCAGCGACAAGACTGAACAGCACAACCAGCCTGACGTGAAGACGGGCTCCTGCGCCACTGCGACGACGCTCGATCAGAAGTCTTACAAGCCGTCGACCTGCGACAATTGCCAACAGCCCCAAAGCAAGAGCCGTCAGTAAAAACACCACCGTTTGCAGGGTGGGATGATGCGCAAAGGCGCGCCCCCCGGACAACACCATGAAGGTCGCCAACCCGAGCACAGGCGCAAGCGCAGCCAGAGCGATCGTAACGCTGCGCAACTCAAGCGTTCGCAGCACCCACCATATTGTGCGGCGGGAAATATCCTTCTCCCCACCCGGCTTCGAGGACTCAGCCGACACCACGGACAACCGGAATATCGAGATCCTTTATCTTCTTCCGCAACGTATTGCGGTTCAGGCCCAGCATGGCTGCGGCCCTGATCTGATTGCCTTTTGTCGCAGCGAGCGTCATCTGGATAAGAGGACGCTCCACTTCAGCAATGACCTTGCCATATATATCCTCAACCGGGTCATCTTTTCCTCCGGTTGCAAAATAGCAGCGAATATGGCGGATAACCGCGTCAGAAAGACTTTCCGTGCCCTCAGCGCTCTGTGCCCGACCATCCTCACGCACCGTTTCAGCAAGCTCCTGATCCACCAGCTTGTCATTGATGACATCCTGAGGATACAGGGCCGCGATCCGGCGCATAAGATTTTCCAGCTCCCTGACATTCCCCGGCCAGCGCCAGTTCTGCAGGCGAACCACCGCATCTTCAGAAAGAACTTTCGCCGGACGATCTGACTCCGCACATTGTTCAAGAAAATGTCTGGCAAGAAGGGGAATGTCTTCCACACGTTCGCGCAAGGGAGGCAAACGGATCGGCACAACATTCAGGCGATAGAAAAGATCTTCCCTGAATGTTCCGGCCCGAATCGCCTGATGCAGATCACGATGTGTCGCAGCGACAATTCTGACATTGGCCTGAATGGGCTGACGCCCTCCTACGGTCGTGTATTCACCTTCCTGCAACACACGCAGAAGACGTGTCTGGGCTTCAGCCGGCATATCTCCAACTTCATCCAGAAAAAGAGTGCCTCCCGCGGCCTGCTCAAACCGGCCCGGCTGACGACCTCCATTTGAATACCCACCACGCTCGCTGCCAAAAAGTTCAGCCTCGATCATGTCACGCGGAATGGCCGCGACATTAACCGCGACAAAAGGACCGGTCCGGCGGCGGCCATAATCATGCAGGGCACGCGCGACCAGTTCCTTGCCTGTGCCGCTTTCACCATTGATGATGACCGTGAGATCCGACGTCGTCAGACGTGCGATGACCCGATAAATGTCCTGCATAACGGCAGAACGTCCGATCAGTGGCATCCGCTCATCAGGACGGGCCGTCACCAGAGGTCTGGCAACCTGCGCTTCAACAGCAGGAACCGGAGCCGGGGCAGCCAGAGCGCGCCCCACCACGTCAAGAAGTTCCGACAGGTCGAACGGCTTTGGAAGATATTCGAACGCACCCCGCTGCGTCGCGCGCACCGCCGTCACCAAGGTGGATTGCGCGCTCATCACAAGCACTTTCAGGTCAGGACGTGCCCGGCGGATGCGAGGAATGAGATCAAGCCCGTTCTCATCCGGCATCAGAACGTCCGTGATCACAAGATCGCCTTCTCCCTCCTCGATCCACTGCCACAGGGCGGAAGCGCTGGCAGTCGTGCGGACCTGATAACCGGCCCGCCCCAATGCCTGACTTAAAACCGTTCGAATCGAACGGTCGTCGTCCGCGACAAGAATCGTTGGAAGCGCCATCAGATGAAAATCTTTTCCTTCTTGAACCGTCACTCGGTCGAAACCATTACAAGACGGTCATATTATGTTCAGAATGCGTTACCAGACCAGCCCGACTTTTATCGCTCAGGCAACCAATCCGGATTCCTCCGCCACAACCGGCAGATGGAGGGTGAAAGATGTCAGACCTGATCTGCTTTCCACCTCAATGATGCCCCCGTGATCGTCCACAATCTTTGCGACCAGAGAGAGGCCCAGTCCGGACCCCGTCACTTTTGTCGTCAGAAATGGCTCGAACAGATGGGCACGGACAGCATCAGGAATTCCTCCTCCCGTGTCACTGACCGTAACAACCAAAGGAAGATGCCTGCGCCCTGCAGAACCGGGAGCAGACAACCTCAAACCCGGACGATAGGACGTTTCCAGAACGATCTGCCCCTGCCCGCCTTCCTCTCCGGCGTCATGAATCGCTTCGGCAGCATTCTTGACCAGATTCAGAAAGAGCTGAATCAACTCGTCCCGGTTTCCCCACACGGAAGGCAACGATGGATCATACCGCTCTATGATACGCAGCCCCGCTGCACAGCCATTTTCCGCAAGAGCACGAACATGCTCCAGAACGCGATGGATATTCACCGGCTTATAACCTGCCGGCTTTTCATCAAACACCTGCATCCGATCAACAAGAGCACGTATCCGATCGACTTCATCGCGTATCAGAATTGCCAGTTCCCGGTCATTTCCTGAAACGGCTTCCTCAAGAAGCTGGGCCGCGCCGCGAATGCCTGACAGAGGATTGCGAACCTCATGCGCCAGAAGCGCTGCCATCCCGGAGACACTTCTCGCCGCAGACCGAAAGGCAAGCTGACGATCAAGAATTTTTGCAGCTTTAACGTCGGTGAAAGTCAGAACAATGTGCCCGGAATTTTCAATCGGCGTCCCAATAACGGTCACATCATCATGATGGAATCTTGGGGAAGACAGCGTGATATCATGTTCCGTAACGCTTCCGCCCCCGGCCCGCACCTGCTGCAGCAGCAGAAACAGCGGACTGTCATGCATGACCAGTGCAGAAATCGGCATCCTGCAGGCCTGCGCGGCAGAACGGGCAAAGAAGACTTCAGCGGCATTATTCAAAAAGACCAGCAGATCGCCTTCATCCACAACCAGAACCGGCGATGGCAGATTATCGAGGACAGTAGCGCCATCAGGCACCATGGCAGAGGAAACCGTTTGACGTGCAACGACAGCCATCACGCTGCGCACAACTCTTCAACAGCAATCGGTTTCGCATCCCTGCTACCATCAACACCTCTGGAACGTCGCGGTTCGCGCACACTCCCTTCGGCAATATGACGCTGATAGAAAGCATCTATGGCGTTGATTGCATCAGAAGCCTTATCCATACGGTTCACCGCAGAACGGTAACCCGCTGAATCCGGCAGCCCAGCCGAATACCAGGAGACATGTTTCCTTGCGAGACGCATTCCTGGGCCTTCCCCGAAATGCTTCAGCATCATGTCATAATGCTCCCGAACGATCTCATATTCTTCCTGCAAAGATGGATCCGGAACATCCGTTCCAAAAAGCAGGGACTGAGCCACCTGCGCCGGGAACCATGGCCGGCCATAACATCCACGCCCGATCATGACGCCATCCGCCCCTGACTGCTCCAACGCATTCCGGGCATCTTCAACCGTCTGGATATCACCATTGACGATCACCGGCAGGTCTACAGCCTGCTTCACTTGTGCAACAAATGCCCAATCCGCAAAGCCATTATAAAACTGCTGCCGCGTCCTGCCGTGAACCGTCACCATCCGTATTCCGGAATCCTGAGCAATACGAGCCAAAGTCGGTGCATTCAGATGGTCATGATCCCACCCCATGCGCATTTTCAGCGTAACCGGCACATCCACGGCCTTCACGGTCGCTTCGAGCAGACGTCCCGCCATGACTTCGTCCCGCATCAGGGCGGAGCCTGCCATCTGTCCGACAGCCACTTTCCGGACCGGGCAGCCGAAATTGATATCGATCACACTTGCACCGCGCCCAACTGCAATGCGTGCAGCCTCAGCCATGGCGTCCGGATCGCAACCGGCGAGCTGAACCGAGTTCAATCCCTCCTGATCAGCAACCTCCGCCATTCTCAGTGTCGCTTCGTTTTCACGTATCATTGCCCATGAGGCAATCATTTCGGACACAACAAGTCCGGCACCCAACCGCCGGGCGAGCCTGCGAAACGGCAGATCTGTCACCCCTGCCATAGGCGCCAGAATCACCGGTTTCTCGATCACGACCCCACCCAGATCGATCGGTGCCAGAACCATCAGGGACAACCCCCATCCATAACTGCTTACGATTTAACCATCATAAGGGCAGATAAGAGGCAAATCAATCAGAACAGGGAGAAAGCCACATAATCTTCACGAACAAACAGCATCAGGAAATGCCCGGAACATTGGGAGTTTCCACCAAAGCGCCCGCCCCTTCGGCCGCGAGTTCCTTTTCACACACCTCACACTCGGAGGTTGTATTTCTTTCACTATCTGCCTGTCCTTCCAGCAGTGCCCGGCGCTGCTCTTCTTCCTGATGCTGCAACTTTTCAAGCGCTGCCACCATGACAGGATAATCATCCACCAGACGGCGGAAGCGTGAAGCCTTGATCAGCAACAGATGGCCAAAGCGTGAAGCCCTGACCGTAGCCACAGCCGGCTGGTTCGTCAGCGCCTGGGATGCGCCGATAATATCACCACTTCCAAACCTGAATTCATGTCCGCCCAACTGCATTTCTGCAAGACCAGCACTGATGAAGCCAACCCAACGAACTTTCCGCCCCTTCTTGAGCAGAACTTCTCCGGGTGATGGAAATGAAAGCGAGGTCGACATGGCCAGATCATGCAGGGCAGCCGCAGGGAGCCCTTTGAAGAGAGCCGCCTGCTTCAGACGTTCCTCAATATTATTCCGCAGATTGAAGCTCATGCGGCGGCTCAATCGCTGGTGCCGTCGTTCCACATCCCTCACAAGCTCACGATAAAGCTCATCGCTGACCATGGATTCAGCATGGAGTTCCTTATATTCGGAACTCTCGATACGCAGCACGATCTGACGGAATACCCGCTCTTCAAGCGCTTCGGCATAACCGGGATAGTGTAATCTCAAGCTGGTCAACGCGTCATCAAGAAGACGCCGCTCACGTTGCAGGGTTTCCGAAACGATCTCACTGATACGCTTGCCGAGCGTTGGCTCCATCCTCATCCGAATGAAACGTGAAAGCGCAATCGAGACAAGATGCGTCACCATCAACGTTTCAAAACGCTCTGACACACATTCCATCAACAAGCGGTCATAATGCAGCCTTTGATGGATAAACTGGGCAATCCTGAATCTCATGCCGGGCTGCAAACGGCGCCTCATGGCCCGAACATACCCCAGACGCCCCTCCAGCCGCGCTCCATCAACCATGGCTTCAGAGGTCCGAAGCAGATTTTCCATGACTCTGCGGTTCAGGCCCTGAATCCTGAACAGATCCAGAAGAATGGAACGTTCATGATTGGCAATGGTAATCAGGGCCAACGTGACACGCTGCCGATCGCCCAGAGCTGTATCGAACGTATTGGCAATGTCCTCGTCCGTAATACGCCGATCAAGCTGACTGATGACCGTCTTTCTGACATCTGCCGAAAAGGCCAGTTCATCTCCCGTTTCCTGGGCTCTTTCACGCACCTGACCGAGGCCGATCGCCAGAACCTGATGGCGCAACGCCTGATCGATCGGTGAAAGTTCATCCAGACGGAAGAACAGAACCAGAGAACGCAGCGTCGTGCCATTCACCAGCAATGTAATCAGGACGAAGCCCGTTGCGATGATACCCACAAAATGCGCAACAGGCGTTGAAACATGAGGGTTTTCCGTCACCGCCAGAGCCAGCGCCAACGTAATCGCGCCTCTCAATCCGCCCCAGACCATCGTAACTTTGAACGGGGTCGGCACAGGCGGCGCAAGGCGTGTCAGCGTCAGCAATGGCAGCATTCCGAAAACCACCGATGCACGCGCTATCAGACCCGCTGCACTGGCAACAAGAATCAGGAACACGTCCCAGCGGTTCAGACCCAGCAGCAGATGCGGCACCAGCATCGAAGCCAGCACGAACACCAGAGAACCGGCCCAGAACACCAGTTGCTGCCACAATTCATTCAGAAAGCGCCATGTCTCGGGACGGAATGTGGAAGGACCATAAACAGACAGCGTCAAACCGGCGGCCGCGGTCGCCACGACCCCCGATATGCCCAGAACCTCATCACAGGTGATGTAGACAATATAAGGCAACGCCACCGTCAGCGTCGTCTCCGCGGCTGGCGCGTTCCCGAGCACAGTGATGGTGTAGAGCATAAGGCGCGCGCCAACATACCCGACGACAATCGCCCCGCTGAAAGACACCACAAACGTCAGAACCGCATTACCAATCTGAATTGAATGATGCGATGTGATCGCCGTCAGAAGAATGCTGAAAATCGAAATGGCGGCAGCGTCATTCAGCAGTGATTCGCCTTCGACCAGACGCGTCAGACGCGATGCCGCGCCAATATCACGAAATATCCCGGCAACGGCCGAAGGGTCGGTTGTCGCCACGATTGATCCGAGAAGAAGGCAGACCACCAGCGGCATATGGGCGAATGGCAACAGTGCCAGACCAATCGTTGCGGTAGAAACCACAACTGCGACGACCGCCAGAAGAAGCACTGTCGCCGCATCATCAGTCAGACGTCGGACATCGATGGACAGCGCTCCCTGAAAAACGAGCACTGGAAGAAATACGAGCAGAAAGACTTCAGCGTTAACAGGGAAATCCCGGAACGTCTCCGCGACACTCAATGCAGGTGCGGCGGCGGCATGCAATGCATCCCCCCTCTCGGCTGCCCGGCTGAGAATCAGATCCGCACCGCCACCGATGAAAATACCGGCGATCGCCAGCAATACCGTTTCCGAAATTTCCAGACGTCGCGCCAGTGGCTGCACAGCACTCACGATTACAAGCAAAAGCGCCGTTGCCAGCAGCACCGCTGCGAGACCTGTCACCTCCATCCCATCTGCCTTTTCCTGTCCTGGCCTATCATCAGATCAATCGTGATGTCCTTACCGGACATATGCGGCAAAGAAATGACTTTTGTCAGAGTTTCCTTATCTCTCGGAAATAAAGAAACCCGACAGCATGGTCTTACCCGGCGTCGCCGGATGGACCATCGGAAAATACACCTTCCCACGCCAGAACGGACAAGGGAGAACGGTCAGACGGTTTTTCACGCGCCTGAAGACCTTCGGGCAGGTTTTGCACATTACCCTGACGCCCGATCGCGATCGCGCAATGCACGGCATAACCTTCCGGCAGTGCCAGCCCCTTCAAGGCAGCTTCATTGTCGAAACCGCTCATCGAATGGGCAGCCCATCCTGTGGCTGTCGCCTGCAACTGCAACAGCATCGCCGCTGCTCCACAATCATAGGCATGCGTGGAAGAGATAACCTTCTCTCCCGAAGGGCTGAGCATATGTGTCTCTGACACGACATAAACCAGCACGGATGCCTGCGACGCCCATGACTGATTGAACGGCACGAGCCATGACAGAAATTTTTCCCAGACAGCCGTTCCACGACGCGCATACATGAAACGCCATGGTTGGGAATTATAGGCCGATGGAGCCCAGCGTGCCGCATCGAACAGGGATTCCACTTCTTCCACGCTTATTTCAGCGGAAGAAAAAGCACGAGGAGACCAACGATCGACAAACAACTTCTGGGTTGTAGGCAGAGCTTTGCGTTCCGGAGCCAGCGTCATTTTCTCTTTCTCCTGTTTCATAACGGCACAGAGATCCTCTCTACCATGCCTGCGTTCACCATCATAACGCGCTGTTTTTTATTCCCCGCTGCGAACACCCGATCATTCATGCGAAAACTCCCACTTCGGGTTCACGGTTCTGGCGTCTACATTTCAAATGCGATACACTGCGTTACCAGCCCACTTCTCCCCCGAAAGCGTAGATGCCCGACCAGAAACCGGCCTCAGCCATGAGCAAGCCAGCATTGACCCCGGAGGCTGAAGCTGCACGCAGACTGCGGCAGGAGAAAGAAGCCGCAGCCTTGCGCGCGAACCTCCTCCGCCGTAAGGCCCAGAGCAGAGCCCGTGCCGCTTCCGCCGCTCCGGAAGAGAAGAAAGACCCATCATGCCGATAATGCCCGATAGCTGGATTCGTGAACGCGCTCAGAAAGACGGAATGATCGAACCGTTCGTCGAAAACCAAAAACGCGACGGAATCATATCCTACGGCCTGTCCTCCTATGGTTATGACGCACGCGTCGCTGATGAGTTCCGCATCTTCACGGACGTCAACAGTGCAATCGTTGACCCCAAAGCCTTCACGGCTGACAGTTTCGTGTCACGCAAGGCTTCGGTCTGCATCATCCCGCCAAACAGCTTCGCGCTGGCGCACACAATCGAATATTTCCGTATTCCCCGTGACACGCTGGTCGTCTGCCTGGGCAAATCAACCTATGCCCGCTGCGGCATTATCGTGAACGTCACCCCGCTCGAACCGGAATGGGAAGGACAGGTCACGATCGAAATAAGCAACACGACACCCCTGCCAGCCCGCATTTATGCCAATGAAGGAATCTGTCAGTTCCTTTTCTTCCAGGGCGCTTCACCCTGCGAAGTCAGCTATGCCGACAGGGCCGGCAAATACATGCGTCAGCACGGCGTCACGACACCCCGCCTCTGACTATCCGGGCCTCTGCCCCATCCGGGAGTGATCAACCATCACTCCCCTGTTTTCCCGCACTTCAAGGAGCTTTCGCCGGACTATGGATCGCTTCATCATTCACGGCGGCCGCCCCCTAAAAGGCGAAATCGTCATCGGCGGAGCAAAGAACGCCGGACTGAAACTCATGGTTGCCGGTCTGCTAACGAGCGAACGCCTGATTCTCAGCAATATTCCCCGCATTGCAGATATGGCCACGATGCGGGATCTGCTCTGTCAGCACGGCATCACGATCGAAGACGTGACTGAAGATGGCAGCACCTGCTCCATCGGTGGCGAAATCACCAGCACGGAAGCGCCCTATGAAATCGTTTCCAAAATGCGCGCCTCCATTCTGGTGCTGGGCCCATTGCTGGCACGTTGTGGGGTAGCCCGCGTTTCCCTGCCCGGCGGCTGCGCCATCGGCACGCGCCCCGTCGATCTGCACCTCAAGGGACTGGAAACTCTGGGGGCAAAAATCCACCTCGAAAACGGCTACATCAACGCCTCCGCTCCGCAGGGGCTGCATGGCGATAAAATCATCCTGCCTTTCGCCTCCGTCGGTGCCACTGAAAATCTCCTGATGGCCGCGACGCTGGCCAAGGGACGCACATCCATCATCAATGCCGCGAGAGAGCCGGAAATCGCTGATCTGGCAGAATGTCTCACCCGGATGGGAGCGAAAATTTCCGGCATTGGCAGCAGCACACTCGTCATCGACGGCGTGGAAGCCCTGCATGGCGCTGAACACCGGATCATGCCCGACCGCATTGAATGCGGCACCTATGCCTGCGCCGCAGGAATTACAGGCGGAGATCTTCTTCTCAAAGGCGGACGGGCAGACGATCTAGGGGCCGTTGTCCGCACACTGGAAGAAACCGGGGTTGAAGTTTTTCAGGAACCCGATGGTCTACGTGTTCGTCGCACCGGAGCGCTCCGTGGCGTTGACATCATGACGGAACCTTATCCCGGCTTCCCGACCGACATGCAGGCCCAGTTCATGGCAATGCTGGCCGTGGCAGAGGGTGCTTCCATGATAACGGAAACGATTTTCGAAAACCGCTTCATGCATGTGCCAGAGCTGAACCGCATGGGCGCACGTATCAACGTCCATGGATCTTCCGCCATTATCCGCGGCGTTCATGCCCTTTCCGGCGCTCCCGTGATGGCCACGGACCTTCGCGCATCCTTCTCTCTCATTATCGCCGGGTTGGCTGCACACGGAGAAACCATTCTCAGCCGTGTTTACCATCTGGATCGTGGTTACGAAGCCGTCGAACGCAAGCTCTCGGCCTGTGGCGCGATGATTGAACGTGTCAGGGATTAATCTTCCCTGACATCATCGGTTACGTCTGCACACATCCAGCACAGGGCGCAGGGCATTTCGAACGACTTGCCCTGCCCGTGATTTCCGCATCGGTCGTGTGGCATCAGCCAGTATGCGACGGGCCTTAACCCCCGCCTTCTGGGGAAACGGAAGCAACTCAACCGGGTCCGTTTTCTTGACGGCTTCCAAACTGGACCCCGCCCCGATCACCAATCTTGCCGCATCCGCCAGATTGAGACAGAAACCCTGCTTCAGCATGTCCGCTTCATCAGTGTCCATAAGCTGACCAACAGTCATTTCGGAAAAAACCTTCCGATCTGCTTCTGGCAGACTGTCGCGCCACACCCGCAAAATCCATCTCAGAGTCCAGACCGGGTGAAAATGGTCAGGAACAGCAATATTCTTTATGTCACATGATTTTTCAAAAAGACTTATATTTCCTTCCGGCGTCGCATTGAAATAATGCGCCGGATAATCATGAACTGGCTGAAGAAACGGATAATCAACACGCACTGTTCCACCCGGTTTCAGAACGCGGCAGATCTCACGCGCAACATCCCATGGCCGACGCGTATGCTCCAACGTCGCACTGCAAATAATATAATCAAACTGGTTGTCCGCGAACGGCAACTCCTCCCCCACGCAGACAACATCGGTGCTGACAGCATCAAAAATATCAACATTCACCATGTTGCTGCTGACTGTGCTGCGCAATCCGGCACCAACATCCAGAAACATCCAGTCAGGATGCTCGCGCTGCATTTTCGCGATGAAACCACCATAATCATGCGCTGAAATCGGTGGGAATTCGGGAATCCTGAACTCACGAACAAGCTGTTCCGTCAGATAACTGGCCGCCTGCCCTGCTTCACGCTCATGCGGTGCCCTTCTGCGGAATTTGACGCGTTTCAGCTTCTCATCACGAATACGGGCGACGTCAGACATATTCGTAGCCTGACGTCGTCCTTCGGATTGCCCATGCAGGCGATAATGTTCCTGAGCCGCAAGCCCCGTCACACGTGCATCCGGGTTTACGCGCCAATAAGCATCAGAAACAACGTCTTCCGGTCTGGCGGGCGTTGACAGACAGACAACTTCTTCAAAACGATGTGTTGTCATAAAATGATTTTCCAAAATCCCATATCAAGCAGCCAAATTATTTCCCGACAGGAAAAATCATGATGACTCTGAAAATCTTACAGATTCGGAGACGATGTCTTTCAAAACACCCGGAGAAAAGGGCGAGACAAGACCGCCTTCCTTCACAAGCCCTGTGAATGACAGAGATCCTCCCAGACGACAGAGTTTCTCATAAGACGCCATCGCTGCCGGATAATCCCTGCGTGACCATAGCCAGAGTTGCATCGCGCAGCACAATGCCAGCGTGTAATCGATATAATAGAACGGTGAATTATAAATATGCCCCTGCGCCTGCCAGCGACCGCCTTTCGCTGGCCAGGTCATATCCCCGTAATCGCGCCACGGCAGATAGATTTTTTCAAGATCAAGCCACAGCGCATGGCGTTCATCGGGCGTCATGTCAGGACGTGCGTAAACTTCATGCTGGAAATGATCGACACAGACACCATAAGGAAGGAATGACAGAGACGAAATCAGATGCATCTGACGAAAGCGATCTGCTGCCCCGTCTTCCACCATCAAATCAATTTCTGGCCATGTCAGGAATTCAAGCCCCATGGAGTTGATTTCTGCCGCTTCCATGGTGGGCCAGAGAAGATCGATCCCCGGCAGATCGCGGCTGAGCCAGTTCTGATAGGCATGGCCCATCTCATGCGTAAACACGTTGATGTCGTGATTTGTGCCATTGAAATTAGCGAAAATGAACGGCATCCCGATTTCCGGAAAAGCCGTGCAAAATCCTCCGCCCGCCTTACCATCCCGATTGATCAGATCAAGATAGCCGCCTTCTGCCATGTCTTTGAAAAATTCTGACAGCCCACCACCAACACGATCGAACATCTCCTGCGCACGCTTCATGAGAAGATCATAACCACCGGCAGGTTTCGGATTGCCCTGCGGGTCTATGAAATTCTCATCCCAGGCTCTCAGCCTGTCCCATCCCGCCTGCACGCGTCGCTTTTCCAGAATATCGGAAATCAGCGGCACTACATGTTGGCGTACCTCGTCGCGAAAACGCGCGACATCTTCTGGTGTATAATCAACACGACGCATACGCTGGTAACCAAGTGGCGTATATGTCTCATATCCCAGAACCTGTGCCATTTCATGCCGGAGATGGACAAGCCTGTCATAAATCCTGTCGAATTTTTCGCCATTCTCTTCGAAAAATTCCCAGCGTTTTGCCGATGCTTCATGCCGGACATCACGATCCGCGCTTTCCAGCCATGGCGCAATACCCGACAGATTCACGGTCTGCCCATCAATATTGATCCGGGCGGATGCAGCCAGAGACGTATATTCTGCTGAAAGTCTGGCCTCCTCAACCAGCATGTCCGAAATGCGCTCATCAAATGTCGCGACATCACACGCCCAAAGGCGCAGCGTATGCGCTCCAGTCAGGCGTTCCAGTTCCGCGCGATCAGGATCATCAAGAAAACGCTTCTTGATCCTGACCTCATGAGCCATGATTTTCGGAGACAGAAAATCTGCATAATCCCGCTCCGCAATCGCCTCTGCCGATTGAGTATCCTGCGCAAATTTCAGATGTGTCAGCGCACTCCAGCTTTCAATCCTGCGCCGCTCTTCATCAAAAGCCTTCAGGGCGGTATCCCGATCCCCGGCATCCAGAAATTTTTCAATACGACCGAAACATTCACTGATGGAAGCTTCGTCCGGTCGGGAAAAATCCAGAGAGGAAAATGGAACGGTCATTATGTATCTTTCAGGGAAAAGGCATATTCAAACTACTGAAATCCGAACATTCATCCGGGGTCTTTTACTGCATTCTTTTTCTGAAAATCCCTTATTTCATCACGCAGACCATCATCTGATGGAGCGCTGATCGTATCCTGATACGCCCCGCCTTTCCAAATCCAGCGATCATTCCCGTCAATCAGAATATCATGCATGCCATTATGGGATGCTGGAAGCACAGCAATGTCGCCACTTATGGAATCAAGAATCTTCTCCCATGAACCGTTCCGTCGGCGATAAACATCTGTCGTGCATCCTGCGGAACCGCAAAGGCTCGAAGACTGCAACTGGATAAACAGGGCTTTCTCTGACGGGTGAATGGAAAGCTGCGCGGTGCCTACCAGCACCAGAGGCTCTGAATTGTGACGGCGGGAAGTCGCAATATCATCCGCAGCCAGCTTCTTCGCTTCCTGATCCTCCGGGGTTCCGGTCTGTTGCGACAAGACAACAGAATTGGCTCCAGCAAAAGAATGCGTTTTATGAGAAGCAGCCCTGGCCGATGGCAAACTCAAGGCACCGCACAGCAGTAGGCCAGCCGCCATAATATGCCGACCATATTTTTCCCGATCGAAATAAAAAAACGTCATATTCCGATATCTCCTGCTCCACAGTTCTGTCCGTTCGTGCATCATAAACATATCGATACCACGGAGCGAACAGAGATGAACGACCCCAATCTGCCCGAACCAGGACTTTACAGGCATTACAAGGGAGGACTCTACACGCTCATTTCGATTGTGCGACACAGTGAAACAGAAGAACCCTTGGTTTCTTACCGTAGCGAGAGTGCGGGAACTCTCTGGGTCAGGCCTCTGTCGATGTGGTCAGAAACCGTTGACGGTCAGCCACGATTCGCACCTTTGCAAGCCGACAGCCCCACACGCTATGCGCCATCGCAAATTCTTCTGCACTGGCTTTCAGCCGCCCTACTGCTCCTGATCATGACACTCGCATGGGTCGGGTTGTCGATGCCCAAGGACAGGCCAGGAAACTTTATCGACCATCACACTCTTATCGTGATGCATAAATCTTTCGGCGTTATTCTTCTCGTCCTTACCCTCATCAGGGTGTGGGAACGCTTTTCCAAATCCGCACCGAAGCCCACAGGTTCAGGGATAACAAGATTGCTGAGCCAGACAGTGCATATCCTGCTTTATGCAGCACTGCTTATCATGACGATCAGCGGTTTTGTGGCTTCATCAATTGGACGGAATGTCTCTTTCTTCGGGCTGTTCCCTCTGCCATCCATTCCCGGCACTCCGGCGCTGAGCGACATCGCATGGGAGACACATATCACCGCGCAATGGGCGCTTTACTGCCTGCTTCTGCTCCATATCGGCGGCGCCATCTGGCACATCGCCTTCCGGAAAGACAACATTCTCAGCCGTATCCTGCCAGCACAACAGGACAACATCTCGGCCTGAAGACAATAAAAAAGGCGGGAAAAATTCCCGCCCGGTTCAATCCCGCAACCAGATCAATGGATCCGGGATTATAACCCGTAATCTCAGATAAGAGACTTGGCACGGCTCAGAACAGCACCACAGAGCTTCTTCTGCTCATCATGAGGCATGCTTGCCATCGTGGTCGCTTTTCCACCGACGAAAAACTGTCCGGCCGTGCCGTATGCATAGTCCATGTTTCCGCTCTGATCAGCAGGAACAGCGTTGCTCTTCTTCGACAGGGAGACAAGGGTCGGCGTGCCATCTTCGTCGCTGACAGCATCGGTCTCGATGCAATAGTTCAGAGCGCCGGCAACGTTCGCAGGAGAAGCTGCGTTGATGGAAGCGACCGACGTCGCGTCAGGCATTGTCTTTGAAAAATCAGCTGCCTGAGCAGACGAGACCATAAGTCCAACGGCAGCGACAGTTCCCAGAAATGCAAAGCCGCGGTGAAAAGCGATAGGCATAGATTTTCTCCCAATAACCGGGCCGCAGAATTACCTAGGTGGCACTGTGAGACAAGTCCGGAAAGATGCACGAGTTCACGCATTTTCCGGGATATTCGCCAAAACAGGTCATCACAAGGACGTGAAGTGCTGGCAGAATGGAGCGGGTGAAGGGAATCGAACCCTCGTATGCAGCTTGGGAAGCTGCCGTTCTACCATTGAACTACACCCGCCTGACCTGAAACCAATATACTGTCCTGACGGAACGAAGCAATCTCCCGATCACTGTTCTTCAATGAACCCTTTCACCATTTTCCCACGACACCCACCAAATCAATTGACGCAAGCCCCGAGCTGACGCATCGTTATCGACGCTCTTCACAGGGCACCCTCGCGATTTGTCCCGGCCTGCTTGCGGCGAGGTAAAATAAACGCGCTAAAGAGGCCCTGGCTGCGTCTGCGCATGCTCATGGTTTCCAAGGGCCAGCCCACCCACCGCCTTTCCGGTCCGCAGCAAGCGGTCGATGCGCGGTTAGATACAGAACCAGAATGACAATGAGTAAATCCAACTCCCCATCCAGTTCATGGCATCCAGATACACGCATGCTCCATGCTGGCGTCGAACGCACACCCTATGGCGAAACAAGCGAAGCTCTCTTCCTCACTTCCGGCTTTGTCTATGACAGCGCCGAACAGGCAGCCGCAACGTTCACCGGGGATGCCGAACATTACCAGTATTCACGCTTCGGCAATCCAACCGTTGACGCCTTGCAGCGGCGTCTGGCCGATCTGGAAGGCGCAGAAGCCTGTATCGCAACCTCCACAGGAATGGGGGCCGTCTCTTCCGCGCTCCTCAGCCATGTCAGGGCCGGAGATCGCGTCGTCGCATCCCGTGCCCTCTTTGGTTCCTGCCACTGGATCATTGCCGATCTTCTTCCCCGCTACGGCGTAACGACCGTTTTCGTCGATGGCGGCGATATGGAAGGCTGGGACAAGGCGCTTTCAGAGCCGACCGCCGCAGTGCTTCTGGAAAGCCCATCCAATCCGATGCTCGACATCGTCGACATCGCGGCCATTTCAGAACGTGCCCACAAGGCAGGCGCAATTGTCATCGTCGACAATGTCTTCGCCACACCAGTGTTTCAGAAACCGCTGGAACTCGGCGCGGATGTGGTCGTCTATTCCTGCACGAAGCACATAGACGGACAGGGTCGTGTCCTCGGGGGAGCCGTGCTCGGGCGCAATGACTGGATCAGTGAAACTCTCCAGCCGTTCACCCGCAACACAGGCAACGCGCTTTCACCCTTCAATGCCTGGGTCATGCTGAAAGGTCTGGAAACACTGAGACTCCGCGTCGAAGCCATGGCCCGAAATGCCGCCGCCGTCGCAGATTTTCTTGCCGAAACCCCGGGTATCCTGACCGCCCGTTATCCGGGCCGCAAGGATCACCCGGACTACGAACTGGCACAGAAGCAAATGACTGGCGGCGGAACTCTTGTCGCATTTGAGACAGAAGGCGGACAGGATGGCGCTTTCCGCTTCCTGAATGCCCTGAACATCATCTCGATTTCAAACAATCTTGGTGATTCCCGCTCACTGGCCACGCATCCGGCAACAACCACCCATATGAAAATCGGCGCCGAAGAGCGTGCTCGCCTTGGAATTTCCGACGGCGCCATCCGTCTTTCCGTCGGTCTTGAAGATATTTCAGACCTGAAAGACGATCTGGCCCGTGGTGCCGCTGCTGTTCGATCCGGCCTCTGATCATCCGATCTGGCGATATCTTCCGATCTCGCCAGATCAACACCGAACAATAGATAAAAATGTCTGTAACGGGACAGGTGGGCAAGAACCTGCTAGAGCAGTCGGCCCTTGGCTCCTGACTGGAGCAGATATCAGATGAGCATCTTCAGGAGATCATGAATGCCGGATCGGCGCCTTTTTCCACCCCGGACAATGATGCCCGGACAAGATGAGGCGCTGACAGAAGCCATGGCGCCCCTTCCGGCATGGGAAGAAACGACACGTGATGTCCGTGTGCTCGTCCGCGTTTTCTGGCTGGAAGACCAGTCGGAGCCAGATGACGATGTCTATTGCTGGGCATATCGGATCCGGATCGAAAACCATTCGACAACCCGCATCAAGCTGCTTGAACGCCACTGGGAAATCATCAGCGCAACTGGTGCCACGGAGTATGTCAATGGTCCGGGCGTTGTTGGAGAGCAGCCGGTTCTCGAACCTTCATCCGGTTTTGAATATACATCCGGAGCCTCCCTCAAAACCTCCTGCGGCATCATGCGCGGCACCTATACAGTGATCACGGACCCTGCAGGAGAAATGTTTGAGGTCCGCATCCCGGCATTCAGTCTGGACAGCCCTTATCATCTGTCAGTCATTCACTGACCCCACGGCCACGACCTGCAACTCCGTTTTGCGGACCCGGCATCAACCCGGCAGAGATGTTACTACAATGACAAATTCCAACCCTTCCTCCCGTCCGTCCGCCGAAGAGGCAAAAGAAGCCGTTCGCACCCTGCTGCGCTGGGCAGGTGATAATCCCTCCCGTGAAGGTCTTCTCGACACGCCGGACAGGGTCGTCCGCTCTTATGAGGAATTTTTCGAAGGATATCAGCAGGACCCGGAGGAGATTCTCGCCCGCACTTTCTCGGAAGTCGGGGATTACGACGAAATCATTCTTCTCAGGGATATTCGCTTCGAAAGCCATTGTGAGCACCATATGGTGCCGATCATCGGCCGGGCACACGTCGCTTATCTTCCCAGAAAGCGCGTTGTCGGAATTTCAAAACTTGCCCGACTGGTCGATGTTTATGCCAAGCGCCTTCAGATTCAGGAGCGCCTGACGTCCGATATCGCCGAAACCATCAATCGGGTTCTTCAGCCGCAGGGCGTCGCCGTCATTCTGGAAGCCGGCCATCAGTGCATGACAACACGCGGCGTTCACCGTCCGGGCGTTTCAATGGTGACCAGCAAGATGCTTGGGGTGTTTCGCGACAACTCCGACACACGCAAGGAGTTAATGGCCATGCTCAATCGGCCGGCTTCCAACGAGTTCGGTTGCTGATCACTGAATAAGAACCGGACACCCGCCTCAAAGCGGGTATCCGGCAAAACATTCCCGTCGAGGATTTATTTCTCGACGATGGTCCAGGTCACCACAGCATGACCTGGCGTTGGATATGTCGGGGTCATGCCGACTGACATGCTGACATTCTTTTTCTTGTAAAGCGCCTGAATCGCCTGCTGATCGGCGCTCACCGTGTCATTCGAAACTTCCGATCCTGCTTTCAGGGCTGTGGCAGCCTGCAGATCAGCGGTGGAAACTTTTTTGTTTCCGGTGAAAACAACCTCATCAACGACCAGCGCTTGAGGCGCCTGAGCGGCCTGCTCACCAATCAGCCACTGAACCTCAACATCCTTGTTGCCGATAAATTTCATCTTCTGACCGAAGCTGACACCGACATTCTTCTTTTTGTAAACACCAAGAACGTCCTGAACACCTTCAGCGATCTGATTCTGGGTGACGGTATCGCCCTGATGGAACGGCAGAGCCGCCATGATCTCTTCTGTGCTCACATCCTTGTTGCCTGTGATGACCAGCTTCTTCAGCTTCAGCGGAGCATCAGCCGCAGGCGGGCTTCCTGCGGCAAAAGCAGCCGGCGCCACAACGGGTGCTGCAACAGAAGCGACTCCCAAAGAAAGGGCCAGAAGGAAACGATAGGGCAGAAATACACGCTGGCTCATAACTTAACTCCTTCAGTCAGGTTGCTGACCATGATGCACATCGTTTCACATGTGCCAAGTTCCCGGGAACAATATCCTCCTTTGCCTTCACCCTTCATTCACTGACAGGGGCCATAAATACGGACAATTCCACGATCACGGCGGACACATGCCTTTTCACTCCGAACATGCCCCTGACAGCGGTGAAGCCCTTCAACTCGCGGGGAAACAGAAAGAAGCCCTTCAGGCCTATGCCTCTGCACTGCGCGAGAACCCGGATGACCCGCGCATCCTCAGCAATTGCGGCGGCTTGCTTTGCGAAATGGGTGACTTTTCGTCAGCCATGCAGCTTCTTCGGAAAGCAACAGATCTGGCTCCGGATTTCGCCGATGCGTGGTCAAATTTCGGAAACACACTTCTCCAGTCGCAAATGTTCAACGAATCTGTCTGGGCCTATACCCGCTGCCTTGAACTCAACAGTTCTCATAAGCACGCCCTCTCCAATATTGGCGTTGCCCTTGATGGTATGGGACTTCATTCTCAGGCCCTGACATTTCATGACATTGCGATCCGCCTTGATGCCCTAAATCCGGAAACCCGAACCAACCGCGCCATAAGCCTGCTGGCAGCCGGGAATTATCCCGAAGGTTTTGCCGAATATGAATGGCGCTGGAAAACGCGGACGACGGCATGGCACGGCATGGAAACTCCCCTCTGGGATGGAAAACCATTCACTGGGAAGACAGTTCTGATTCACACAGAAGGCGGCTTTGGAGATGTGTTGCAATTTGCCCGCTTCCTTCCTCAGGTCAAAGCGCTGGGAGGGCAATTGATCCTACGCATTCGCCCGGAACTTCGCGACCTTCTTGCGCGGATGCAGATTGCGGATGCCGTTCTTGTCGAAGAAGAGCCCATTCCCGCACACGATTTTCAGATCCCGATCCTCAGCCTGCCCCTTGCCCTGAAAACAACACTCGACACACTTCCCTTCCCGGAAGGCTATCTGCATGCTTCAGAAGAAAAAATATGTCGGTGGCAGAAAATCTTGCATGACGACACAGGGAAATTGCGTGTTGGACTTGTCTGGGCCGGGGCACCTCACAAAGAAATCCGTGAAGCTGAAATAGCAGACCGACGCCGCTCGATGTCGCTTGCCTGCCTCGCCCCTCTGACCACTTGCAGTGCAAACGTCAGTTTCTACAGTCTGCAACTTGGCGAACCGGCATCACAACTTGCTGCATCACCGGATGGGCTGAACATCATTGATCACACAGCAAGTCTGCACAGTTTTGACGATACGGCCGCTCTGATTTCCTGCCTTGATCTGGTCATCGCCGTTGATACCTCAACCGCGCATCTTGCTGCTGCTCTTGGAAAAACCGTCTGGCTGCTTTCCCGTTATGATCAGTGCTGGCGCTGGCTGAGTCACCGCACCGATACGCCGTGGTATGCGTCACTCAAAATCTATCAACAGACCCGGCCGCTCGACTGGTCCACGCCTGTCAATGCCATTCAACAGGACCTGCTTCACCATAGCGCACAACAGATTGATCGGGAGCGACGGTCATACTGATGTCCACATCCACGGCATCTGACGTGAGACGACAGACGGGCTGTATGGAGCTGGAGAGTGGAAGAATTATGAAATCGGAAGAATGTTCGCTACATGTTGAACAATCAGCGATCACACAGGCTTGCCTCTTCGCTCGACATTCGTAAAAGCCACCCGAACCACCGGGCGGTGCCCGGCGTCAGGGAGATGCGCCATGGAAACCAAAAGAGCCGCCCGTCTGCACAAGATTCGTCAGGCGCTCATTGATCGTGAAACAGTCCATCTGCGCACCATGGCAGGCGAACTCGGCGTATCAGAAATGACATTGCGGCGTGATCTGGCGGACGCCGCTGACGATCTGATGCTGCTTGGCGGCTATATCACCAGCAGACATGAGACGCCGACCTATTACGTTCCGGACCAGTCCGGGCAACAGATGCCTGAAAAGCACAAGATTGCCCGGATCGCAGCGGGCTTTGTGCAGGCTGGAGACACTGTTTTCTTTGACTGCGGCACCACCACTCCAATGGTTGCAGATGCCATCCCCGATGATCTGCCCTTCACGGCCATATGCAATTCACTCAATGTTCTAATGACATTGCAGAAAAAGCAGGAATGCTCCGTCATCCTGTGTGGTGGCAGACTCCATCGACGGAATCTGGTCTTTGAAAACGGCCGCGCCTCCGATGTCCTGAATGGACTGAGAATCTCCCGCGCTTTTCTGTCTGCGGCGGGAATCGATATACAATGCGGTATTACGTGCTTTCGACCCGAAGAAGTGCACGTCAAACAGCAGGTGATCGCTCAGTCAAAACATCGCTTTCTTCTCGCTGATCATACAAAATTCGATGTGGTGCGCCCTGCCCACTTTGCTGATCTGAATGATTTTCAGGTCATTATCAGTGACCAGGAGCCTTCAGCACAATATCGGGAAGTGGTTGAGATGGGAGGCGGACAATTTCTGGTCGCCACTTCCGAAAAGTAAACCTATTCCCACAGGAGTTATTGTCGATATTTTATATTTTCGTTGGTGAAAAGCAGGTTTTATCCTGCCGAATTTACTTTCTAGAAAATTGTACTTTATATATAAATAACAAAAATAAGTCTCATATGCCATTTTTGTGCAAAATTATCAAAAATAGAACAATAAATACGAAATATTTCTAATTTTCTTTTGAACTGTTCTCATTTTATTATTTATACATGTAAAAAATGATAAATTAATCATTTATCTATTTTTGAGAATATTTTCATCAAATCAGGAAAATCATCCCAACAAGGAAATAGCGACCAGCGCTCATTTCATTGCGAAATTGAAACATGAAGTCGCAATCTCACATAAACGAGCGCTGATTCGAAAAATATTATGGTCGATTCCGGGTTGTGTCCCGGATGTTTGTTGTTGTCTGTGACTATAATAACATTTGGTGTGACCATTCAAGCTAAAAAATATCACCTGATAAATTTTTCTCACGAACACTCACACGAAGTGTTTTGAAAATAACAATTTTCGCCAAATGCCCACCAAAATGCTGCCGCGATAGCTATCCCGCCGGACGCGTGTTAAGGACGCGGCTCATGATCTCAGCAGATTCCTGTTCTGTCTCCTCCGATAACGTGGCTGGAGTGATGCCTCATGTCTGAACACAAGCTCCCACAGACATCAGCCGGTTCAAGCGATGACAGTCTCTTTTTCCCGATGCGAACCCGACATCTTCTCGGCATTCAGGGAATGCACCGCAGTCAGATCGAACCCATTCTGGATCTGGCCGAATCCTATATCCTGATGAACCGGTCGAGGAAGACACCGCGCGACCTGCTTCGCGGACGGACACTCATCAATCTTTTCTTCGAAGACAGCACACGCACACGCACCTCCTTTGAACTGGCTGCAAAGCGTCTTGGCGCCGACGTCATCAACATGTCAGTCGCCCAGTCATCGGTGAACAAGGGTGAAACGCTGCTGGATACAGCTGCGACACTGAATGCCATGCGTGCCGATCTGCTTGTTGTCCGCCATGGACAATCAGGCGCGCCAGCCCTGCTGGCCCAAAAGGTTGATGCTTCTGTCATCAACGCTGGCGATGGCACGCATGAGCACCCGACACAGGCTTTGCTGGATGCACTGACCATCCGCCGGCATTTCGGAAGCATCGAAGGACTGACCGTTGCGATCTGTGGAGATGTCTCACACTCCCGCGTGGCACGCTCCAATATCCATCTGCTCACATCAATGGCCTGCCGCGTCAGGGTCATCGGACCACCAACATTGGTGCCCGGTGCAATTTCGGCTCTCGGCGTTGAGGTTTTCCATTCCATGGAAGAAGGCCTGCGCGATGTTGACGTCCTGATGATGCTCCGCCTTCAGAAGGAGCGGATGTCGGCAGGTCAGGTCCCCAGTGCGCGGGAATATTTCCGGTTTTTCGGCCTGGATCAGAGACGGCTCGCCTTGGCGAAGCCGAGTGCCCTTGTGATGCATCCCGGACCAATGAATCGCGGAGTTGAAATTGACAGCCTGGTGGCCGATTCAGACCAAAGCGCCATTCAGGAGCAGGTCGAAACTGGTGTCGCCATACGCATGGCGGTCCTCGACCGACTGACCCGTGCCAGCCACACCTGACGCCCGGAACCGGAATAACGCCCCCATGACCGCTCTCGTTTTTGAAAATGTCCGTCTGATCGACCCGGCTTCCGGTCTTGATGCCCCCGGCAGGCTTCTCACGGAAAACGGCCGCATATCAGGAATCGACAAAGCCGGCACCGAAGGAATTCCCGAAAACGCCACCATTATCGACGGTAAAGGCGCCATTCTCTGTCCCGGCCTGATCGATATGCGTGTCGAAATCGGGGAGCCCGGTCACGAATATCGTGAAACCGTCAATTCAGCGTCCCGCGCCGCTTTTGCTGGAGGTGTCACCAGCGTTGCCGTTCTGCCGACAGGCACGCCGCCGATTGATGACCCCGCCATGATTCGCCTGCTGCGTTCCCGCGGTGGCGATCCTGATGCCGTAACACTCCATCCCTATGGCGCGATCACCAAGGGATGTTCAGGCGAAGCCCTTGCCGAGATCGGGCTTCTTGCTGAAGCCGGTGCCGTTGCTTTTACGGATGGTAACCGCGCCATCGGCCCAACACGTCTGATGCGACAGGCTTTGACCTATGCCCGCGCATTTGACGCTATGATCGTGCAGCACCCGGAAGACCCCTCACTGGCTGGTGCGGGCTGCGCAACAGATGGTGAACTGGCCATTCGCCTCGGCCTTCCGGGGATTCCAACAGCCGCCGAGGCCATCATGATCGCCCGTGACATCCGTCTTGCAGAGCTGACAAAAGGACGCCTGCACTTCGGTCATGTCTCAACGGGTGAAGGTTTATCGTTGATCCGAGCTGCAAAAGAACGCGGTCTTGCCATTACATGCGACACTGCCCCGCATTATTTCGACCTGAACGAAAATGCGATCGGTGATTTCCGCACCTATGCAAAATTCTCTCCTCCTCTGCGCTCCGAATCAGATCGACAGGCGGTGTGCGCGGCTCTGGCGGACGGCACCATCGACGCCATCGCTTCTGACCACACACCGCGCGACGCAGATGACAAACGCCTGCCTTTCGCTCAGGCTGCTGCTGGTGGAACAGGGCTCTGCACACTTCTCGCAGTCACACTGACCCGCGTTCATGATGGCACCCTGACACTGCCAGAGGCTCTGGCATTGCTGACCAGCCGTCCGGCAGAATTGCTCAAGCTTGAAAGCGGCACTCTTGCGACGGGTGCCCGGGCCGATCTCTGCATGTTCGACCCCGAGCGCATCTGGCAGGTCCGGGCAGGTGAACTGCCGGGCCGCTCCCAGAACACCCCCTTTGACGGACGTGCACTGGAAGGTCGCGTTCTGGGAACATGGAAAGCAGGCATCCAGGTCTTCGGAGCCGCCGCATGATCACCATTCATGTTCCGGAATACGCGGTGAAGCTTCTTCTTGCGATCGCGTTCCTCTCCTATCTGATTGGCAGCATTCCCTTCGGGCTTCTGCTTACTGCGCTGACCGGAGAGGGAGATATCCGCAAGATCGGTTCCGGTAATATCGGAGCCACGAATGTCCTCCGCACAGGACGGAAAGATCTTGCCGCCGCAACACTCGCTCTGGATGCTCTCAAAGGGGCTCTGGCCATAGCCATTGCCTTTGTCTTCACGCCTCCGGACTTTGCAGACAGAGCCACATCCATCGCCGCAATAGCCGCCGTCGCAGGGCACTGCTTCCCTCTCTGGCTGGGCTTCAAAGGCGGCAAGGGCGTCGCCACAGGTCTTGGTGCCATTCTCGCCCTGTCACCGCTGACAGGGGTTGCCGGATGCGTCATCTGGCTGGCAGGCGCGAAACTGACCAGAATTTCCTCCGCAGGAGCTCTTCTGGCGTTTCTTCTGGTGCCTTTCATCCTGCTGGCGCAGCACCATTTTTCATTTTCCGAATCGGCCAAACCGCTCGCCGTGTTGATGATTTCGATACTGATCATCAGCCGTCATCACACCAATATTTCCCGGATTCTCAGCGGCTCAGAACCACGAATCGGTCAATAATACCCGTCGCTCATGATCTGCCTGACTTTCCGGAGAAAATCCCTATGAATCCGGCCCTGACCGACCAGCTCCGTCTGGCCCGGACCGAAAGAATCGGTCCCGTCAGCTGGCGACGACTGGTCGCGGAATATGGCGATGCTGCCACCGCTCTCTCCGCACTTCCTGAAAAAGCCAGACGAGCGGGCAGCAAACAGACGCTCGAAATCCCGACACAGGCAGCCATAGAAGACGAGATTGCCAGTGTCCGCGCCCATGGAGGGCGTCTCATCACACTGACAGATGCGGCCTATCCAGCGCTTCTGGCGGAACTTCCCGACTCTCCACCGGTTTTGACCGTTCTGGGAGATTTGAACCTTCTGATCAGCAACAATGTCGCAATCGTCGGAGCCCGCAACGCCTCCGCCGCAGGCATGCGCATGTCGGAAAGCCTAGCTACCGAACTGGCCAATGCCGGATATACTGTCACATCGGGACTTGCTCGCGGTGTTGATGGCGCGGCCCACCGTGGCGCCATGTTCAATGGTCGCACCATCGCCGCAATCGCAGGGGGCATAGATGTGATCTATCCGCCCGAACATGCCGGATTACAGGAAGAAATCGCCCATCTTGGAGCGATCGTGACCGAAGCCCCCTTCGGCACACGTCCTCAGGCCAGACATTTCCCACGCAGGAATCGTCTGATTGCCGGTTTGTCTCTCGGTTGTGTTGTCATCGAAGCCGCCGCTCATTCCGGCAGTCTGATAACAGCCGAACTCGCGGATCGTTACAGCCGAACCGTTCTCGCCGTGCCCGGCTCACCACTTGATCCACGCAATGCCGGAAGTAACGGACTTCTGAAAAATGGCGCTGTTCTGGTCGAAAATGCAACAGACGTCATTCAGGGACTCTCCCGGAAAACCATAACGAATGGTTTTTCTGAACCTGCGGCAACATGGGGTGAAAACGGGCAATCCGATACGGTTTCCGCCAATGTTGCGCGTGAAACACTGATTTCCCTGCTCTCCTTCACGCCGACATCTGTTGACGACCTGACGCGGCGCTGCCACTTCTCGACACAAGTGGTCCTGACCGCGCTGACGGAACTGGAACTCGCCGGTCTGGCAGAAATCCTGCCTGGCGGTGGCGCTGTTCTCCTTCCCTAAGGCCTGGTCCGCTCCTGAAGCATGCCCTGCGGCAGAGATCGGACCATACACAGGACGAGAGGAACGGCCGGCTTTCCCCGGCCCGGAGTGCGTATGACTGACGTGGTCGTGGTCGAATCGCCTGCCAAGGCGAAAACTATCAATAAGTATCTCGGCTCCGGATATACGGTGCTGGCCTCCTTCGGCCATGTCCGTGATCTGCCGCCAAAAGACGGATCGGTGCGCCCTGAGGAGAATTTCTCCATGGACTGGGCCGCCGATGAACGCGGCCGCAAACAAGTCAGCGCCATCGCCAAAGCCCTGAAGGGCGCAAAAAACCTCTATCTCGCCACCGACCCGGATCGTGAGGGAGAAGCCATTTCGTGGCATGTCCGTGCGATGCTGGAAGAACAGAAGGCGTTGAAAAACGTCGAGGTTCATCGCGTCACCTTCAACGAAATCACCCGTTCCGCCATCCGCACGGCAATGGAACATCCGCGTGACCTCGATCGTCCGCTGATTGATGCCTATCTTGCGCGCCGCGCTCTGGACTATCTCGTCGGGTTCACACTTTCCCCCGTCCTATGGCGGAAGCTCCCGGGGTCACGAAGCGCCGGACGTGTGCAATCAGTCGCCCTGCGCCTGATCTGCGAGCGTGAAGCCGAAATCGAAGTCTTCAAGTCACGCGAATACTGGACAGTTTCAGCAGGCCTCAACACACCCGCCGGAGCGCCATTTACAGCGCGCCTGACACATCTGAACGGCAAGAAACTCGAACAATTCGATCTTTCCTCCGAAGCGGAAGCCGCTGCGGCAAAAGCCACGGTCGAAAGCGGCAGCTTCAGCGTTCGCTCTGTTGAGCGCCGCAAAGTCCGTCGCAACCCGCCACCACCATTCATCACTTCGACCCTGCAACAGGAAGCCTCCCGCAAGCTGGGCATGAGCGCTCAGGTCACGATGCGTACGGCCCAGCAGCTTTATGAAGGGATCGAGATGGGCGGAGAGACCACAGGTCTCATCACCTATATGCGAACCGATGGTGTCACGATGGCAATGGAAGCCATCACATCGATACGGGCGCATATAGGTGAATCTTTTGGTGGGAAATATGTTCCCGACCAGCCGCGTGTTTACACGGCCAAAGCAAAAAACGCGCAGGAAGCCCACGAAGCCATCCGCCCCACGGATGTCGTGCACACGCCCGAAAGCGTTGCCCGCTATCTCAGCGATGACCAGCGCCGTCTGTATGAACTGATCTGGAAACGCGCTGTCGCCTGTCAGATGCAATCCGCCGAACTGGATCAGGTCGCGGTGGATATTGCTGATACATCGGCAAAGACCATCCTGCGCGCCAATGGTTCCATCATCTCTTTCGACGGCTTCCTCCGTCTCTACAGCGAAGGCCGGGACGAAAACGACAAAAATGCGGACGATGAAAACCGCATGCTGCCGCCGATGACCGAACGCGATCCGTTGAAAACGGCAGAGGTCGCGACAGAACAACACTTCACCCAGCCACCGCCGCGATTCACCGAAGCTTCTCTTGTGCGGAAGATGGAAGAAATCGGCATCGGTCGTCCTTCGACTTACGCCTCCATTCTTACAGTTCTGCGTGACCGCAACTATGTCCGACTGGAAAGTCGCCGCTTCATTCCGGAAGACCGCGGAAGGCTCGTTACCGCCTTTCTGGTCTCCTTCTTCGAACGTTATGTCGACACGCAGTTTACCGCGAATCTTGAGGAGCAACTCGACGAGGTTTCCGATGGACGCGTGGATTGGCGTGCCGTCATGCAGTCATTCTGGGAAGCCTTCTCGGCCGCCGTCGCGGAAACCAAGGAACTGACCATCACCGATGTGATCGATGCTCTCGATCGCGATCTTGGTCCGCATTTCTTCCCGGTTCCCGCAGATGGAAGCGATCCCCGCGTATGCACCGCCTGCTCGACCGGACGACTTGGCCTGAAGCTGGGGAAATACGGCGCTTTCATCGGCTGTTCGAACTATCCGACCTGCCAATACACACGCCGCCTTGCGATTGATGCAGGCGAAGGTGATGGCGGTGAAGCCCTGAAGGACGGTCCCCGCGTTCTGGGTAACGATCCGGAAACGGGAGAGGAAATCACACTCCGCCGCGGGCCTTGGGGGCTTTACGTCCAGCAGGGAGAACCAGATCCGGAAGATAAAAAGTCCAAACCGAAACGGGCTTCCCTTCCCCGCAATCTGAACGGCGAGTCCATCACTCTTGAACAGGCATCAGGTCTGCTGTCACTGCCGCGTCTGATCGGTCTGCATCCTGAAACAGGTGAAAAGATCACCGCAGCTTTGGGACGTTTCGGCCCTTATGTGAAAATGGGTGCGGTTTTCGGCTCGCTGGACAAAGACGATGATGTTCTGACCGTGGGTCTGAACCGTGCGGTTGATGTTCTGGCGAAAAAACTGGCCTCCATCCGCAACATTGGCGCACATCCCAAGGATGCTGAACCCGTGATGGTCCGTAAGGGACGTTTCGGCCCCTATGTGCAGCATGGTCAGGTGGTTGCCACATTGCCGCGCGGCACCGACATGGATGCCGTGACGCTTGAGGAAGCGGTCGAGCTTCTCGTCGAAAAGGGAAAGCCTCTCAAGGCGAAAGGCAAAACCGCCAGCAAAACCACAAAAGCCAAGGCGGCGACCTCAGCAGAAAAAACCGCACCAAAGAAAAAAGCAGCGCCAAAGAAAGCAGCTGCCAAAAGCACCAAGGAAGCAGGCGCAACGACAAAGGCGACTGCAACGAAGAAAACGACCACCCGAAAGACTGCAGCCAAGAAAAGCGAGGCTGACTGAGCACGCCATCTTTCTGTCCGTCGTCCAGAAGCTGCATGACTGCCCCCATTATGGTCAGCGAGGCAGAGTCGTCAGACCTTACTGCATGTGAGGTCTCACGGCGTGCGGTCGCTTCTTCCTGTCTTGCGGCTCAGTTCCCGGAAGAGGTCCTCGAAGAAGCAGATCATCTCCTGCCCCTGAACATTCGGGAACGGCTGGCGGCAGGCAGTGTGGATCTGCGCCACCTGCCTTTCATCACCATCGACGATCCGGATGCCTGTGATCTGGATGATGCCATCCATGTTGAACGCACAGGAGATGAATGGCGCCTCCGCGTCGCAATCGCTGATGTCGCGGCCTATGTCCGCCCCGGCTCCGCCACCGATTCTGAAGCGTTCAATCGTGCGACCTCGGTCTATCTTCCCGGCCTGACGCTGCCGATGCTGCCGGAAAGGTTGTCAGGAGACCTTTGCTCCCTGCTTCCTGATCAGGAACGCCATTGTGTGGTCGCCACTCTTGAGATCACCGCCACTGGCCATATTCGCAGCAGCCGTTTCGAACGCGCTATCATCCGCAGCCAACAACGCCTGAGTTATGCAGATGCTGACAAGCGCAGGATTCCGGCATCTCTGGAAAAACTAGCTGACGACATCTTCATTCTCGCCGGAATACTTGGGAAACAGGCTCTGAACCGGGGGTATCTCAATCTGGAGCTGCCCGAACCCCACCCCATGCTTGCACCAGACGGGACCATCTCGGGGCTGCGCCGCCGTCAGAGACTGGAATCTCACAAGGCCATCGAACATTTCATGATTGCGGCAGGTTTCGCCGCTGCTGAAGCGTTGAAATTATCTCCGAATCCGACCATCGGCGCCGCGATATTCCGACGGCACCAACAGACATCGACAGCACAGCTGCGCCGTCTTTATCGAACCAGCTTCCCCAACGCGCCCAGGACGATTTCCCATCGACTGACACATCACGAACTTCTCCGCGCCCTGATGTCCTGCTCCGAATCCGAAACAGACGCTTTAGTCAAACGCCTTGCCATCTGGCGTCTCCAGCGCCCTGCCGAATATAGCCCGTCACCCGGATATCACAGCGGCCTTGGTCTGCCCGCCTACACCCATTTCACAAGCCCGATCAGACGCTATGCCGATCTTCTGGCGCATCGGGCACTCATGCCCGACGGGGCTCCATTGCAAAATTTTTCAGCTGAGCAGGCTGCACATCTGAATCGTAAGGAACGGGATGCTGTTTCCATAACCAGAACCGTCACAAGCAAAATTTGTGGCGATTTTCTGAGGCTGGAAGGGAAATCACACGACGCCGTGGCTCTCTCCCGGATCAATGGACGGACTGAATTTTTTCTTCCGGAATATGGTCTGAGTGGATTTGAACACTTCTTTCCCATTGTTTCCGAACGCCGGATCGGCGAGACAGAAAGAACTGATCCAGAAAACCGGACAACAGATTTGAGCCACCCCGCAGACCATATCAGGCCCCGCAGACGGCACAGGCCACTGATGGAGAACGGGATGTCGCGTGTTACGGTCACTCAGACCTGCCCTGACACTGGGTGCCTGTCACTCCGACGGATCGACTGATGCTCACGAATCTGTGTTGCCCTTCACTCAGCCGCCGTAACTCCGTCCGCAAACATGCTGGAATACACGTGATGTTGCGCGCGCATTCCCATGCCACCGTCCAGAAAATTTTTCACAAAATCCCTCTGCCCCAGATTCGCGCCGTCTCCTTTGCCGTCGCTTTCGCTATTTTCCTGACGGCAACCTCCCCGTCCTATGCAGCCGGGCCAAAGGAGCAGAACAACCCTCGCCCCCCACCTGATAGCGGCATATCTATCCCGGCAGCAGAACAGAGTGCTCAAGAGCTGAATTCAGCCATGCTGCGCTCCGTCCTGACCATAGCTCTGGGTTTTCTTACGCCACGGACTCTGGAACCCCATACCGTGCAGGAATTCAGCATGTGGGGCCTTGCGGGAATTTCTGCTCTCGATCCCGATCTGAATGTCGGAATCGACCCCAAAGGGATATTCCTTTCTTCCGGTCAGGACAGGCTGCTCGTCCGTCCGGTTCCTTCCTCGAATGATCTGAAAGCATGGGCCGACGTCAGTTCTGCCCTCTGCGCCGCCGCGTGGTCGCATTCAGAAATCATACGCAACGCCGGCCAGAACGGTCTGATCCAAAGTTTCTTCGACGAATTATTCAACCATCTCGATCCCTACTCCCGTTATGTCGCGCCGGCTTCCGCCGAGACAGACCGGGAAGAACGTTCGGGAGGCACCGCAGATATCGGTGTCTCTCTCGGCACGGCGAGCACTTCCAGACACGCACAGCCTTCCCACATCATCATCTCTGCCGTGAATGCCAGTGGCCCGGCATGGCCTGCCGGGATCGATATTGGTGACTATCTGATTTCCGTGGATGGAAAGTCCGTCGCCGGACATACGCCTGAAGAAGTTCAGCTGTGGCTGGCCGGAGATGAAGGCTCCACAGTCAAGATCGTCATCTCCTCCGGTCCTTCGCGACGTCGGGAAAAATTGTCCTTGCACCGGGCCGTCGTCCCCCCCGAAACAGTCTTCGCATTTTCCAGCGGTTCGCTGATGGTGCTGCGCCTGACGTCCTTTTCGTCCGAAACTGCCAGCGAAATGAGCCAGTATCTCGATCAGGCTGTCAGCGACGGTCATCTGCGCGGTCTGATCCTTGACCTGCGCGGAAATCGTGGGGGGATACTTCAGCAGGCCGTCACCGCAGCTGCGCTCCTGCTGGACCATGGCGTCGCGGTCATTACAAAAGGTCGGGACCCTCAGGCGAATCATGTCTGGGCCGTTCGTGGTGGCGACATGACCAAAGGTGTTCCGATCGTGATTCTGGTCGATGGACGCACCGCAAGTGCCGCGGAAATTCTGGCAGCCGCCCTGTCCGATCACCGCCGGGCAGTCGTGCTGGGAAGCGCAACGCTGGGCAAAGGGTTGGTGCAAACAATTGCCCAGATGCCAAATGGTGGAGAACTCTTCGTCACGTGGAGCCGTGTGATCGCGCCTCTTGACTGGCCTCTTCAGGGATTGGGCGTCATCCCGCAGATATGCAGCAGCCGAGGACTTCAGGAAGCTCATCAGGAAATCGCAGCGCTGGATGGCAAGGGTGGAAGTCTGCCGACGGCCCCGACATTGGAAAGACGCCTACGATATCCGGTGCCAGTTTCCGAGATTCTGGAGCTTCGCCGCAGTTGTCCAGCCGCTCTGGGTGATGATGCCGATTTCGATCTGGCGCGAGAGGTCCTCGCCAGCCACAAGATTTACAACAATGCTCTTGCCCTTATTCCCGAACCCACGGCGAACGCGGAGCAGATCCAGTGATTCTCCTCATTTCATGCTGTATCAGGACACATGACTGAACCTCGCCTGAAAACAGATCTGCGCGTTGCCGCCATCCTTCGGCGGGAAAATGATGCCGGAAACCCAGCCATGCGTCTGCGCAAAGGTGATGAAGATGCGGGCGGTATCCTCGTCATCCTCCGTAATAGAGAGAATCTCTGCCTGATTCTGTCAGAAACGCGTACGATCGAAGGGGAGCCCGCATGGATGAAAGCCAGCGGACCAGAGCCGATCACCGAAGAAGCCAGCGCAACCTATATTGACCGGCGCGTCAATCAGGATCCTGATCTCTGGGTGCTGGAAATCGAAACCCAGTCATTCATACCCGCATCCAATTTCCGGATTATCTGATCTCTCAACCTCTAAATAACTGGAATCATGGAAAAATATTGCCTCGCAATTGCTTCTGGCAGGAAAGCTATGACATCAGGAAGCTTGCACCAGACACAGCTTTCGGCAAAACAGAGAGTCTGCTGGCGTACCAACCATATGCCAGCCGTTGGCGTTCGCCCGATGGTTACGGAGCGAAAAGGAAATAAAGCATGAAGCTGCGCTACGGATTTCTCGCGGGGACACTGCTCAGCACACTTGCTGTGCCGTCAGCACTGCGCGCGCAGCCTGTTCAAGGCCTCTACGTTTCGGGAGAAGGTGGAGCCTCTTTCAATCAGGACCAGTTCGTCCGCAGCAGCCCCATGTTCCCGAATGGACATGATAGCTGGAAAACCGGAACCGCCGGCATCGGCTCTGTCGGTTGGGGATTGGGCAATGGCTTCCGCGTCGAAGTCGAAGGCAATTACCGTAACCTTGATTACAAACGCTTCTCCTCTTCTGCCGTTGAACCAGGTGGCAGAGGGGATGGGCGACGTCAGACATACGGTGTTATGGCAAATGCCCTGTTCGATCTGGACATCGGCAAAAGCTGGCTTTTCCCCTATTTCGGTGCTGGCATTGGTTATGGCTGGACAGCCATGAACACGTCTTTCACCGCACCCGATAACAGCTTCACCCAGCATGTTGGTGGAACGTTCGGAAACTTCACCTATCAAGGGATTTTCGGACTTTCTTTCCCTGTTCCCTGGGTCGTCGGTTTGTCCGCGATAACCGAATACCGTTTCTGGACCATGCTTGGTCCCCAGAGCCATGGCGCCACAGCCATCGGCACGGTCGGCGGCTATAATGCTTCTAAACCTTACGGCTTCGCGAGCGGCAACCGCGACAGTGTAACCGATTTCAACCACTCCCTGATGATCGGTCTGCGCTACGAATTCAATCCAGCACCGCCTCCCTTGCCCCCAGCACCGCCCGTTACGGCGCCAGCACCGGCGGCAACTCGCACTTATATGGTATTCTTCGATTGGGATCGTTCCGATCTAACTGAGCGTGCACGGGCCATCGTTTCCAGTGCGGCTCAGGCATCATCTCATACGACACTCACGAAAATCAGTGTCTCAGGCTATACGGACAGTTCTGGAATACCCGGCCCCCGTGGTGAACACTACAATATGAAGCTGTCGATCCGGCGGGCGGAAACGGTCAAGGCGGAACTCATCAGAGATGGAGTTCCTGGGAATACGATTGATATTCACGGTTATGGTGAGTCCAATCCTCTTGTCCCGACTGGACCCAACACACGCGAAGCCCAGAATCGCAGAGTTGAAATTGTTTTCCGCTGATCTGACACAAGCGGACAATTTGCGGACAGCTTCAGAAACGGTCTTTCAAGGCTCTTAACTGACCAAGCTGTTCCGCACTGTCAGCCCTTATAAAAGGATTACACAGGCGCTCCGACCTCAAGGTTGAAGGAACAGTTGGCTTACCCTGCTGACGAAGTTTCCGCACTTCTTCGGCACGCAATCGAAGAGAGTGATTCTCCGGGGCAACCGTCAATGCGAAGCGGGCGTTCGATTCTGTATATTCATGCCCGCAGCAGACAAGTGTTTCATCCGGTAATTCACGGAAACGCGCCAGACTGTGAAACATATCCTTCGGGCTTCCTTCGAACAGGCGTCCGCACCCGAGGGAAAATAATGTATCACCACAAAAAAGCGCCGCAGGATGAGGCAGATAATACGAAACTTCACCAGCCGTATGGCCCGGAGTAGCAATCGTCAGGATCTCCTCGCCTCCGAATGGAACACGGTCGCCATCGTGAACAGGGATATCTATCCGTCCAATCTGTGAGGCTTCTGCTGCGGGTGCCACGACTTGAGCACCATAATGGGAATGGAGATCAGCAACTCCGTTGACATGATCGTGGTGATGATGTGTCACAAGAATGAGGTCCAGAGACCATCCAGCCGCATCCAGAAATTGTCTTACTGGCGTAGCATCTCCCGGATCGATGACCGCCGTCTTTTCCCCCGTCGTGTCATGAAGCACCCAGACATAATTGTCCTGAAGCACCGGAATCGACATAATTGAAATTGGCATGACGATTTTCTCCGGATCAAAAAACGGTCGAATGCAGACCTGATTATTGCTCTGGTAAGTATATACCCCTTTTCCATCCCCGCACGATCATCCAATGATCGATCAGGGACACCACAGAAGAACGAAAAATTCATATGCATCGTGAAATCCGTTCTCCGACTGAATTTTATACAACCAGGACGGGATTGCGCACTGCAGAGCTTCTCTCCGCACAGTTACGTACGTTTTGGCCTCAATCGACGAACGCACGCATTTTGGGAATTGGATATACGGACCCTTTCCTGCCTCTATGGGGAAATGCTTCCACCCGCATATCCGTCCACACGGAAACCCCTTATCTGGCCTTGCCGAATCCCTTGCCCTCTCCTCGCTCCATCTGCATTGCTGACGAATCCTGCCTACCTTTCCCGGATCTGACGTTTGATCACATCCTGCTCGTGCATGCTCTGGAACATAGCCCCGAGCGGGAACGTCTGCTGCGTTCGGCATGGAAAGTCCTGAAGGATCACGGCAGCCTTCTGCTCGTTGTTCCGAACAGAAGCGGACTTTGGGCGCTGAATGACTCCACGCCCTTCGGTTCAGGAACTCCATTCTCCCGCAGGCAACTGACACGCACCCTGCAGCGCGCTTTTTTTCAACCCGAACGACAGGAGGCTGCGCTCTTTCTGCCCCCTCCGATGCATCGGATCAGACATCGCAGCCTCCGCACATTCTGCACCACGACAGAACGTTTCATCCAGAAAGGGCTTCCCGCTTTCGGTGGTGTTCTGATTGTGGAGGCTGTCAAAGATGTATGGAGTGGCATGCCTTTAACGACTGCCGGGGTCCGCGCTTCAATTCCCAAACAGATTCAAGCCACCTTCTGAAAATACTCTCGAACGAAGAACTCTACTTCACGACAGCAATTGTTTTGATACGGGCCTTTGGAAATATTTCCGTCTGCGCAACTACGGGTGTGACGGATCTGATACGTTTGACAACAGCCTCAAGCGGGAAGCGAATATGGGGTGATACGACCAGAACCGGGTTTTCCCTGTTGCTGATTGCCTGATCGAGAACAGAACGCAGTTTTTTAACAAAATCGTTCAGCTTGGTCGGCTCCATCGCCATTTGACGATCCTCCGGCGGACCAGTCAGGCTGTCCAGCAGAATCTCCTCCCATTGGGGACTGAGTGTTATCATCTGGATAAATCCATCGGCGCCAATGACTGCTGCACTGATCTGCCGCGCAAGACGAACCCTGACGTGAGCAATCAATTGAGGAACGACCCTCAACCCCAGACCGGCAGCTTCCTGCAACGCTTCCAGAATCGTCGTGATATCCCGGATCGAAACACGTTCTGCCAGAAGCCCCTGCAAGACACGATGCACGATTCCCAGAGAAACCTGTGAGGGAATCAGATCTGACACCAGTTTCTGCTGCTCTCTGGGCAGATCATCCAGAAGTTTCTGTGTCTGCACATAACTGAGAAGATCAGGCATGTTTTCACGGACAACTTCACTTAAATGCGTAACAATGACACTGCATGGATCAACAACGGTATAGCCACGGAAGGAAGCCTGCTCCTTCTGTGTTTCATCAACCCATAAGGCAGGAAGCCCGAAAGCTGGCTCTGTAGTTCTTTCTCCCGGAATATCGGCAAGTCCGCCCTGTGGATCCATCACCAGAAACTTGTGTGGCCGCACCTCACCAGAACCGACGTCGATTTCCCTGATTTTCATGCAGTAATGATCTGCACCCAGCTGAAGATTATCCTGAATACGAACAGGCGGAAGAATAAATCCCATCTCCGTCGCAACAGTGCGTCGCAACATTTTAATCTGAGCCGTCAATGTGGCTTCTTCGGTTCCTGCGAACGAAAGCAGATTGAACCCGAGCTCCAGGCGTAGGAGATCAATACGCATGACTTCTGATAATGGCGGTTCAACCGGACCGGAAGGAGTCTCGGTCACAACATCTTCAATCGTTTGATCCTGCATGGGATGCCTGTAGCGATACCAGGCTATGCCACCGGCAATGGTCCCCAAAGCCAGAAACGGAAATGCCGGAAGGCCCGGCATGAATGCCATGAGAAATGACAGACCCGCGGCAAGCTGCAAAGGCTTCGGACCGCCAGTCAACTGCCGGACCAAAGCCGCATCCATCGCACCTTCCGTCCCGCCTTTTGTCACCACGATACCTGCCGCAGCGGAAACAAGCAGCGCCGGAATCTGCGAAACAAGGCCATCGCCAATGGTCAATGTCGTGAAGGAAGCGGCTGCATCCGACACACTCATCCCGTGACGGAAAATTCCGATTGTCAGACCACCAACAATATTGATCACCGTAATGATGATGCCCGCAATCGCATCACCTCTCACAAATTTGGCAGCACCATCCATCGAACCGAAGAAACTGCTTTCTTCTTCCAGTCTTCTCCGCTTCTGCCGTGCAACCTTGTCTGAAATCGCACCGGATGCCAGTTCAGCATCAATAGCCATCTGCTTTCCCGGCATCGCATCCAGAGAAAAACGTGCCGCCACTTCCGCAATACGTCCAGACCCCTTGGTGATCACCATGAAATTGACGACCATCAGAATGGAGAAAACGATCGCCCCGATCAGGACGTCACCGCCCATCAGAAAGCCACCAAACGCCGCAACGACATGTCCCGCAGCGTAAATGCCTTCATTCCCATGGCTTAAAATCAGGCGAGTGGTCGCCACCTCCAGCGCCAGTCGCAGAAGGGTCGTCAACAGCAGCAAGGTCGGAAACGCGGTGAAATCCAGAGGCGTCTCCAGGAAGAGAGAAACCATCAGGATCAGAACAGATATCGTTACGGAAAGCGAAAGACCGATATCAAGAACAACAGTCGGCAAAGGCAGGATCAGGACAGACAAGAGCATGGCCACGCCCATTGCCAGCCCCACATCCGTGCCCGGAACCAGAGAACGCCATTGCCTGGGATCTTTATATCCCATGCGAACAGCCGTCAGCGCAGACCTGAAAGAGGCGCTGACTGAATTCAGAACAAATTGGCCCTTGGTGGTCATATCAAATATCTGCACAGTGTCATTCAGCTGCAGATTCTGATAAATTTACGAATATTAAATTAACAATCAAAAATATATCGTAGCCATTAATCTCTCGGTGGAGCGAAATCTGACAGGTTTCCCGATAAGAGAAAATGTAACACCGGCAACTACCTGACCAGATAATCGTTACAAATGATGATCAGAAATCACAGAAACATCTTTTTCCGCCATGTTTCTGCCCGCTTTGCAGCGTTTGATTATGTTTCAGGATCTTCAACAGACGAAACAAGCTGCAACTGGTCAGATGAGGAAAAAAGAAGAATCCTGAACACAAATCAAGCAGACCGAGGCATCAAAAACATAAGAAGCGGGAAACGGAACCATGCCCCAGAACAGCCTGACTCAGAACGAGCCCTTCACTCCTGGCATCACAAGAACACCGACCGAACGGATGCGGCGTAAAGTCGCGCATATTGCAGCAACATGCGCAATGGGTGCCTGGTTTCTTCTTGCCGTCGCTCCCGTTATCGTTGTTCTGCTCGAAGTTCGTTGATTATTTACCAGAGCCTTTCCTACGATTACGTGTCCGAGGCTTTGTTGCAGATGATTTCGGAGACTCTTCCGCAGGGTCCAGCCCCAGACGCAGCGCTTCAAGGCGGCGGACCTCATCACGGAGGCGAGCTGCGGTTTCAAATTCAAGATCAGCCGCAGCAGCACGCATTTTCTTTTCCATTGCGGCAATCGTGTCATCAAGAGTCTGTCCGACAAATTCATCAGACACCTCCTGTTCCGGTTTGACCGTTACATAATCCTGCTCAAAAACAGACCCGACAATATCACCGATATGTTTACGCACACTTTGCGGCGTAATCCCGTGTTCACGGTTCCACAAATCCTGTTTTTCACGTCGTCTGGCTGTTTCCTCAATGGCGTAACGAAGACTGTCCGTCATCTTGTCTGCATAAAGAATGACACGGCCATCAACATTGCGGGCAGCTCGTCCGATCGTCTGCACCAGAGATGTGCGGGAGCGAAGAAATCCTTCCTTGTCTGCATCAAGGATGGCCACCAGAGAGCATTCAGGAATATCCAGCCCCTCACGCAGCAGATTGATCCCGATCAGAACATCAAACGCTCCCAGACGCAGGTCGCGGATGATCTCGATGCGTTCGAGAGTATCAATATCAGAATGCATGTAACGCACCCTGATCCCTGCCTCATGCATATATTCAGTGAGGTCTTCCGCCATTTTCTTGGTCAGAACCGTAACCAGAATACGGCCACCTCCGGCAGCCACAGAGCGGCATTCCGCAAGAAGATCATCGACCTGATGTTCGACAGGCCGCACATCCGTAACCGGATCAATCAATCCGGTCGGCCGGATCAATTGCTCACTGACAACCCCGCAGGTCTGCTTCATTTCCCACGGCCCTGGAGTTGCACTGACAAACAGGGTTTGCGGTCGGAAACGATCCCATTCCTCAAATTTCAAAGGTCGGTTATCAAGGCAGGACGGCAGACGGAAACCGAATTCTGTCAGAGTGCTTTTCCGTGCGTGATCCCCTCTTTCCATGCCTCCGATCTGCGGTACCGTAACGTGACTTTCATCAACGATCAGCAAAGCATCTTCCGGCAGATATTCAAACAGGGTTGGCGGTGGATCTCCCGGCTTGCGACCCGACAGATAACGTGAATAGTTCTCAATCCCCTTGCAGACACCCGTCGTTTCGATCATCTCAAGATCAAAGGTCGTGCGCTGCTGAAGACGCTCGGCTTCCAGAAGCTTGCCCTCGCGGTTAAAGCGATCGAGTTGCTCCCGGAGCTCCTGTTTGATCTGTGATACAGCCTGATTCAATGTCGGTCTTGGCGTCACATAATGGCTGTTGGCATAGATACTGATTTCCTGAAGATCACCGGTTTTTTCGCCAGTCAGAGGATCAAATTCAATAATACTGTCAATTTCATCCCCAAACAGGCTGATCCGCCATGCCCTGTCTTCATTCTGGACGGGAAAAACATCGACCGTTTCTCCCCTTACGCGAAATGTTCCTCGCCCGAACGCCATATCGTTACGCCGATACTGCAACTCGACCAGAGCACGGATCAGTTTCTCCCTGTCGGTCTCGCCCCCCGCTTCAAGACGAACGACCATCCGGGAATAGGTTTCAACTGAACCAATACCGTAAATGCAGGAAACAGACGCGACGATAATGACATCGTTTCTTTCCAGAAGCGCCTGCGTTGCCGCGTGACGCATACGGTCAATCTGTTCGTTAATCTGGCTGTCTTTTTCGATATATGTATCAGACCGGGGCACATAGGCTTCTGGTTGATAATAATCATAATAACTTACGAAATACTCAACCGCATTATGCGGGAAAAACTGTTTCATCTCGCCATAAATCTGTGCGGCAAGAGTTTTGTTCGGGGCAAGAATCAGAGTGGGTTTCTGGGTGGCTTCGATGATTTTCGCCATCGAAAATGTCTTTCCAGACCCGGTAACACCAAGCAGAACCTGATCACGTTCCGCTGACTCAAGGCCTTCAGTCAATTCCTTGATGGCCCGCGGCTGATCTCCGGCAGGCTCATATTCGGAAACAACAACCATTCTGTTCTTCTTTTCCCGCGCCGGAAGACGCTCCGGCTGGAAAAGCAGAGGCATGGAAGAAGCGAGTGTGCTGCGGGAACTTGCGGTCATCTTTCCAAGATGATGCGCCAGACGCTCCAGATCAAGGACTTCGATGCTGGGGAGCAGAAACATCTGCTCCCCAGCATATTTTACGCCTCAGCGGTTCCACCATCCCTTCCGGGGAGCGGCAACAGCAGAAGCATCGTCACCGATCACGGTCGGCTCAACCACGACTGCAGCACGACGCGGAGCTGTTTTCTCGCGTTTTTTCTCAGGCTCCTCGGAAGAGGAAACCTCTTCAACCGGAGCCTCTATCGCCACAGGCTCAGCATCAACCGATTTACGACGCGGACGTCCCCGACGACGTGCAGGCTTCTTCGCTGCGACCTCCTCTTCAACGACCTCAACCACAGCAGGCACATCTTCCTGAACTTCAGGCACTTCCGCTATGGTTTGAATCTGAACCGGAGTGACACGCTTCGGCTCCTGCACGACGCCTTCTGTCTGCTCAAGCAGATCGAAAATGTCGGTATAACCGCCACCAAATGGATCAGCCGGCGTCGGCCCTTTCCAGCCACCAGGGGCTTTCTCGGTCCGGTTCTGCTGGAGCGGACGCGATTGTTGAGGGCGAGGCTCCTCTTCAGCATCCTTCCATGACGGCTGGTAACGATTATTACCCTTCCGCGCCGTTCTGGTCCGGCTCCGCCCAGGCATCAGATTGTCAGCATGTGCCGGGATGTCGTTCTGCCCTTCTCCCATCGGCGACTGAGAGATTTCGGCCGAAATATCTGCGGAAGAATGATCATCGTCTTCCCCATCGACTTCCTCACCCGCATTCTGGAAATAGGGCTGCCCCCCCTCGGATCCACGAATCTCGTTTGCTTCCCGCGGTCCACGACGGCGGCGACGGCGGCGGCGGCGGCGCTGCCCTGTTTCACCTTCTTCAGCGACCGGAGCCGAATTTTCTTCCTCGGCTACCGGTTCAATGACTTCCGGAACAGTCTCGATTGTTTCGCGGGCTTCATGAACATGCGGGATCTCCTGATCCTGCGAAAGCACCGGAGCGGAAGAATGACGAACCTGAAGGTCTCTGATCCGTTCGATCCGCAATGTCGGCGGAGGAAGAGATGAATCTGCCTCAAAGGCGATCCTGACGCCGCAACGATCTTCAACTTCAGCGAGCCAGGAGCGTTTCTGGTTCAGAATATAAAGCGCGATCTCTCCGGCTACATAGACTACGAGTTCTGCATTGGGACGACGTCCGGCTTCATCTTCAATCGCGCGAAGAACATGAAGAGCCGAGCTTTCAATTCCGCGCAGAATTCCTGTTCCCTGACAGTGCGGGCAGGCAACAAATGCCGATTCAGCAACTGAAGGCCGCAGACGCTGCCGCGACATTTCCAGCAAGCCGAAATGTGAAATTCCGCCAACCTGAATGCGCGCACGATCATGACGCAAGGCGTCTTTCAGTCGACGCTCGACCTGCGCATTGTGACGGCGTGATTCCATATCGATAAAATCGATAACGATCAGGCCCGCCAGATCCCGCAGACGCAGCTGACGCGCGACTTCTTCCGCAGCTTCAAGATTGGTGCGGACTGCCGTTTCTTCGATATTGCGCTCACGTGTGGAGCGACCCGAATTCACGTCGATCGCAACCAGCGCTTCGGTCTGATTGATGACCAGATATCCACCGGATCGCAACTGGACCGTCGGCGACAGCATGGCATCCAGATGACCTTCAATCTGGTAATGCGCAAAAAGAGGCTGATGCTCACGCCGCCACTGAACAACCTTCTGTATGTTCTGCGGCATCAGCATGCGCATGAAATCGCGCGCGGACTTATAACCATGCTCGCCATCAACGATGATTTCTTCGATCTCACGCGTATAGAGATCGCGGATGGCCCGCTTGACCAGGCTGGCTTCTTCATAAATCAGCGCCGGAGCCACAGACTGCATGGTCAGATCACGAATATCATCCCACAAATGGAGCAGATATTCGCAGTCGCGCATGATTTCCGGTCGAGGGCGCTGCGCCCCGGCTGTCCGGACGATCATTGCCATGCCATGCGGCAACTGAAGTTCCGCAATGATGTCCTTAAGACGACGACGATCATTGACTGATGTGATTTTACGCGAAACGCCACCGCCACGCAGTGCATTCGGCATCAGCACGCAATAACGTCCTGCCAGCGAAACATAGGTTGTCAGTGCGGCCCCCTTGTTGCCGCGCTCTTCCTTCACAACCTGCACCAGAAGAATCTGGCGACGACGAATCACTTCCTGAATTTTATAACTTCTCAGGAAACGCGACATCCGGCGCTGGATCAGAGCCTCATCACCCGTATCGGTTTCACCACCGACATATTCCGGGGGGGCTTCACCAGCACCGTCAGACGAAGCTTCAGTATATTCGGCTACACCTTCGCTGGCGTCCTCAGAATCCTGCTCCGCTTCGTCAGGAACAGCCGCGACTTCATCTTCGTCCTGCAACGCAAGGAGTTTCTCGCGATCAGCAACCGGGATCTGATAATAGTCTGGATGAATTTCGCTAAACGCCAGAAAGCCGTGTCTGTTTCCACCATATTCAACGAAAGCGGCCTGAAGACTGGGCTCAACACGAATGACTTTCGCGAGATAAATATTGCCCTTGAGCTGTTTTTTAGCAGATGACTCTACGTCATAATCTTCAAGACGGTTTCCATCCATCACAACGACGCGTGTTTCTTCCGCGTGCGTTGCATCGATCAGCATACGCCTGGTCATAAAATAAAGAACTCCGGAGAGCTTCCATCAGGCCATGCCTGGACAACAGTTCGGTCATAGACCTGTCTCCGGGAAAGGGCATGGGAAGCGAACAAACAAGATCGCCGGGGACGAAATTTCAGTGTTTCCGGAAGCGAGATACCGACAGAACAACAGGCGGGCGGCACCAGCCACCTTATGCCCGGATTGTTTCCTGCCTGTCAGTCGTCTCCGGTCTCTATTCATCTACCCAGACAATCGGCCAAAAATGATCGGCAGTAATTCCTCTCCCGCTTTCTGCCGGCGACCATCGCAAACAACAGGAAGCGGAAAATATACGCCTCCGAGTAAATCAGAAGACACATATGCCTGTAGCAATGTTGGCGTAAAAAAAGGCTTTATGCAAGCTACTTTCCATCAGGGCTGCGCATCAGGAATGGCACAAAAATATCGCGACCATAATTTTGCCACATGTTTTTATACAGAATTCATATCTTCGAGCGACAATCGATCCAACATTGATCAATCAATATCAGAGCGCCGCATGAAACGACCTGAGTCCTCTGGTTCCCCCAGCGAACAGAGCCCGTCCTTTAGCACGGAACTGTCACGTCGTACTATTCTGACGGCTGCTGCCGGCGGACTGTTAGCCATTCCAGCCACCGCCAGCAGCCGCACCACTTCCCCTCATCCACATCTTGCTGCTCCCGCAATAAGCCACAATATCCCGCCCCTCATTGTTCTGGATCCGGGACACGGCGGCAAAGATCCGGGGGCTATCGGCCATAGCGGCACTTACGAAAAACATATTTCGATTGCGGCCGCTCATGAACTGCAACGTCAGTTGACCATGAACAACAGATACCGCGTGACAATGACACGCACAGCCGATCATTTCATTCCCCTGGAGCAACGGGTCGAGATCGCCCAGCAAAAACGCGCCGCGCTTTTCATATCCATGCACGCCGATGCGCTTCACGACCCACATATCTGCGGTGCCAGCGTTTATACCCTCAGCAGCCATGCTTCCGATGCACAATCAGCCGCATTGGCCGCCAAGGAAAATAATGCCGATGCGTTTGGGGAGGCACATTTCCATGCCACTTCCCCGGAAGTTCAAGCCATTCTTGCAAGTCTGGTTACAGAAGAAACAAGACAGGGCTCCGCAAGGCTGGCTGGATCAATTGTTTCCTCATTCGGACCGAAAATTGCTCTGCTGCACAATCCGTCACGTCACGCAGCATTTGTCGTTCTGAAATCAGCGCAAATTCCGTCAGTTCTTGTCGAAATGGGCTTCATGTCAAACGCGCAGGATGAGCAATCCCTGAAAAGACCGGAACATCGCCAGAAAATCGCACTCTCCATGTGCAGTGCCGTTGATCGTTATTTTTCCAACACAAGCACAGGGAACGGGAATTTTTCCGGTTGAGAGAGCTCGGGAAAGTCAAAAAGAGCTATTCCCGTAATAAAAAACATCATCAATTAATAATTGGACTGACTGAAAATCTCACATGCCGATTTTCAGCCACTTCATGAGAAAAATTGTTTTATTAAAAACAGCAGACTATATGTTGGCCTATTACTTCCAAAGCTCAAAGCATCCGCTCACGCTCCGCTATCACCACTTCCTAAACGCGGCATAAGTTCGACAAAATTGCAGGGCCGGTGCCTGCTGTCCAACTGGAATTTCAGGATATCGTCCCAACCATCCTTTACTGCTCCGGATGATCCCGGCAACGCGAAAAGATATGTTCCCTTCGCGACACCCGCGAGGGCTCTGGACTGAATTGTTGATGTGCCAATCTTGGCATAGGAAAGCATTCTGAAAAGCTCTCCGAAACCTTCAATCCGTTTTTCCAGAACGCGATCAAACGCTTCGGGCGTAACATCCCGGCCTGTGACGCCCGTGCCGCCGGTTGTAATGACAACATCGACCATTGGATCATCCGTCCAACGCGTCAGATATGCGGCGATAAGATCCAGATCATCCGCGACAATTGCACGATCGGCCAGCACATGACCTGCGCCCTCCAATCTTTGAACCAGAATGCGACCCGAAACATCTGTTTCAAGAGTCCGCGTATCTGACACGGTCAAGACCGCGATCCTTACCGGAACAAAAACAAGCGTTTCATCAATGGGCATTTTCAACACACTTACAAAAATCTGAAATTTCAGTCTCTAAAATATCGTTATCATGAAAAAAGGAAAGAGAAGATATCTCCGCTGTATTTTCTCTCGAACGCATGGCTGAATGGCACGTTCGTTCGAGAAAAACACTGCAACGGCCTTCAGATATAATACTCTTCCAAAGGCGCAAAACCATTAAATCGTGTCGAGCAATATGTGGAGACATAGGCACCGGTGCCATCAATCTGGACGCGATCCCCTGCCTTCAAATCGTTCGGCATTTCATAATGACTTTTTTCATACATGATGTCCGCACCATCACAGGTCGGTCCAGCAAAATAGACCTGCTCCATATGACCATCGCGACCATCAACACCAATTTGATAACGGATTGACTCACCTTCAGTTTCCGCAAGACCGCCAAAACGTCCGATATCGAGATAGACCCAGCGGGGACCGCCCTCACGACCACGCCGGCTGACCAGAACAACCTCGGAAGATACTGTTCCGGCTTCTCCGACAATATAACGACCGGGCTCAACCAGCATTTCCGGCAATGCATTGCCGAAACAGCGAGTCATCGTGCGAAAAATCACGTCTGCAAAATGATCGATGCCCGGAATATCTTCACGATAGCGGATTGGAAATCCACCACCCATGTTGACCATCCGAAGCTCAAGACCGTCTTTTGTCAGATCATGGAACAGATCAGCAGCGCGCGTTATCGCAGCTTCATAGGCTGCGGCTGAAGTTTGCTGGCTGCCGACATGGAAAGAGACACCGAACGGCTCCATTCCCATCTCTTTCGCCTTGAGCATCAGCTCTCTGGCACTCTCAACCGTGGTGCCGAATTTGCGCGAAAGCGGCCATTCAGCTCCATAATTATCGACAAGAAGACGGCAATAGACTCTGGAACCTGGCGCATGTTCAGCCAGCTTTTCCAGCTCCTCAATGCTATCAAATGCAAAAAGACGGACGCCAGCTTCCCACGCTTTCGCAATAGCTGATGCTTTTTTCACGGTATTTCCGAAGGAGATATGCTCCGGAGCGGCCCCGGCCTTCAGGCAGAGATCAATTTCTTCCCATGAAGCTGCATCAAAGCATGAGCCCAACTGAACCAGACGTTCAATCACCGGAACAGCCGGATTGGCTTTGACAGCATAATAAATGCGGGCAGCAGGCAGAACAGTATTGAGGCGCGAGTAACGCTCTTCAACCGCGTCAACATCAACGACGAGGCAAGGCGTTGGCAAATCATTTTCACGAATGAATTGAGACACTTTGGGCGTCATAGCACTTACCCTCTTTCTATAGTTCGCGATAATCCATAGCGAACATGTGTTGCGAAACGGTCGAACGGACCGACGACCCGGGCCCTTAGGGCGCCCGGCTGCCAGAACGCTTGACGTCGTTGCGTAACCTCAAAGGGCCAGTGGCACGTGCGTTGCTGCGTGTGGGTGCGCATATGGCGCTAAATCACTACTGACGCAATAGAAAAATCCAGCGTGACGATTTTTTTAACCTCACGTGAACAATCACGACATTCACGAAGGAGCATCCCACACTTTCAGTGTTTTTTATGTTATTCACACGTGGGAAGATAAAAACAGAGTAATGAACAAACACCTATTACTTGCAGGATCCATGAGACATGACAGACGAAATATCCGGTATCATGGACGACATCTCTCCCCTGGAGCCACTTCGTCCTGCAAGATATTCACAGATTCTGATGCACACTTTCAAAGCCGCAATTTCAGCACCAACAACACTTGTCGCAGCAGGCTGTGCATTTTACGCAACTCTAGGTCTGTTTCCTGCCCTTAGCGCGATCATATCCACTTACGGACTTGTCTTCGACCTGCAGGACGTCGCCCATCAGCTGAATGCCCTCCACAGACTCCTGCCTGAGGCAGCTTTCACCCTGATCCAGAGCCGCATCAATCTTCTTGTATCCGCACCATCTGCATCGCTGACACTGCGCCTTATCATCTCCATTCTTTTTGCTCTCTGGACCACCTCGACCGCAACCCGTGGCCTGCTTGCAGCGCTGAATGTCGCCTATAGAGCAAAAGAAAAACGGAATTTCCTGCGATTTCAGGCCACTGCCCTCTGCCTGACCGGGGGCACACTGCTCGGCGTCATCCTCAGCCTGGCCGTGCTGGTCGCCATGCCGATCATCATCGACTGGATTCCCGTCTTTCTGCCCGTTCCGCCACCAGCCGGATCCATCGAACTGGCCGTCAAGGCTGGCGGCCCGCTGATCATCACCCTGTTCGTCATGTGTGCCAGCACGGTGCTCTATACCTACGGCCCCTGCCGCAAACCGACAGCCTTGAAGCAGTCAGTTCCCGGAGCTTTCCTTGCAACCCTGCTGTGGATCACCGGCTCCATGGCATTTTCATATTATGTTGGAAACATCGCAAACTACGGTAGCACCTACGGACCTCTGGGCGCGATCGTTGCTCTGATGATGTGGTTCTTTCTGAGCGCATGGTCCGTGATGATCGGAGCTGAACTCAATGCCGCACTGGAAAAAAACAGATCCCTGAAAAAATAAGCGCCTGCCTCAGCGCCGTTTCTGCTTTTTCTCAGGGGCCTGCGCAACTTCAACGATGGATTCGTCGGCCTTCTCGACCGTCACGTTGGCTACGCCTCTATTGATAATTCCCAGACGAGCCGCAGCCGTCTGGGACAAATCAATGACCCGATCGCCGATAAACGGACCACGATCATTCACGGTAACTTCTACGCTGCGACCTGTATCCCGGTCGGTGACAATCAAATGTGTTCCTATTGGCGCTGTGCGATGCGCTGCCGTCATACGCACATCAGACTTACGGCCAGTATTGTGACGCAATGCGCGTCCTGTATACCAGCTCGCAAGACCTTTCTGCTTCAGAGAAGCGCTTTCAGATGATTCTTCCTGAGCCTGACGCGCCAGCGCCGCTTTTACAGAAGCGGCCCATGGCGTACCAGCACCCGTGACTGTCGCCGCGTGAAGCGCTGATGGTCCTGTCAACAGCATTGCCCCCGCACCAAGCAGAAGCAGCTTTTTTTGACCCATCTTTTTCAACAGACACTCACCTCGACTGTTAACAGATACATTTATCTGTATAGCACAAATGCGACGGAAAAATCAAAGAAAACGATGAGCATAGGACAGTCATAAAATTTAAGGCGTTGAATTAGCTTGGATTGTTTATGCAAACAGACAGTAAAATGCGTTCCTAAAAAGATGTATGACCTTGTTGAAAGCAAAAAATTACACGTAACAATAATGTATATATTTGTTACATGAACCCGCCCTGAACGAGCGGGAACATGCGCCAGTCAGCAGGCATCACACCGGCAGAACGTGTCTGCCAAACTGTGCTTCAAGAACTTCAGCCATCGCCAGCCACAAAGCGAGAGCACCACACACAAGCCCTTCATACCCGGCCAAATGTGTAATCGCGGCAATGCCTGTTGCTTCCGCCAGCGCAAGGAGAGCGAACAAAATCACCAGAAGCCCGAACACCAGCCTTAAAACCATTGGGCCTTTCAACGTTCCCACGAACATGAACGCCGTAAAGATACCCCACAAACCAAGATAAACCGCCATACCGGCAGGTGGTGTCGCAGCAATCAGGCCAAATTTCGGAAGAAAAATGAGCATGCAGAGAGAAATCCAGAATGCCCCATAAGACGTGAAAGCCGTCAGACCGAATGTGTTCCCTCGGGGATATTCCAGCAATCCAGCAGCCATCTGGGCAGTACCACCGAACACCAACCCCATCGCCAGCACGGAAGAGTTCAGGGGCAGAAAGCCCGCATTGCACATATTCAGCAGAATAGTCGTCATTCCGAAACCGGCCAGCCCCAAAGGACCCGGATTGGCATAGTTCGTCATATGTAGGAATCCTTGTGAGTTTATGTCTTAATGTTTCTGTTTTATTTTTTTACATGAATTTAGAAGCTAAGAAGACCCTCTCCCGCATCTAAATACCTTCGTTTTCAGTATATGTATTATTCACTTAATAATTTATTTAGGATAGCGTCTCAAATCCATATAACGCTCATGTGAATGGTCGTTCGATGCAGAACTCTTCAGCAAAAGCATCCACACTTAAAAAACACGCCCATCAAAAGAGCATCCTTCAGATAACTATAATGACAAATCGCTCACACACGCTGTCTCCACGCGAGCAGAGGTGACAAGGAAGCAAGAGAACCGCATATGATCCGGGATCATGATGCTCCAGATCCTTCTTCCTCCTGCACGGTTTCCTCTCTTTCTCCATCAAGCCAGTTCGCTATGAGCCACTCCCTGACACTTCCCGGAACAGATCAGCCTTATCAGCGCCCTGCTGCAGAAGGCGCGAGCCCGGCAATGGCTCAATGGTTCACTCTCAAATCCGAAGCACCAGACCTGCTTCTGTTTTTCCGGATGGGCGATTTCTACGAGCTGTTTTTCGATGATGCGATCGCAGCCGCCTCGGCACTCGACATCGCCCTTACAGCACGCGGCTCGCAAGGCGGCGCTCCAATCCCGATGTGCGGCGTGCCCGTTGGCACGGCCGCCACATATCTTGCACGATTGATCCGACGCGGCTTCCGTGTTGCCGTCGCCGAACAGACAGCAACGCCCAGCCCCGGTCAGAAAGGCCCACTACCCCGAGCAATCGTGCGACTGGTCACGCCCGGAACCCTGACTGAAGACGAGCTTCTGGAAGCTGGTCGTTCCAACCTGCTTCTTGTTCTTGCTCAACCTGCCTCAACGGGCGGACGCGGAAGACGCAAGCAGTCAGCGCAGGAAGAAACCGGAGCAGCATGGATCGACGTTTCAACAGGACAATTTGAAACAACCCTTGTCAGCCAGCAGAATCTGTCAGATCTCCTCGGACGTCTGGACCCCGCAGAAATCCTTGCCCCCGATGACATCACCCCGCCGGATTGGCAGAACAGACGCATTCCACTTCCCCCACTGCCCCAGCCGGAAGCCGCACGCACCCGTCTGGCTGAAAGTTTCGGCGTCAGCAGCCTTGATGCTTTCGGAACATTCAGCGACGCGGAAGTGCTCGCGGGATTTGGTGCTGTCGATTACATCCGCAGATCGCAGGCTGGCATCCTTCCACGTCTTTCACACCCAACGCCTCAGACGGCTGGCAGAACGCTCGGCCTCGATGCCGCAACCCGCGCCAGCCTCGACCTGCTTCGCGCCCGGGATGGCGGTGATGAGCACACATTATTTTCAGCAGTTGATCATACCGTAACCGCGGCAGGCGCACGCCTTCTTTCCGCATGGATCGCCTCCCCCTTAACGGACGTGACAACCATAGCGGCACGGCAGGACGGGTGGGACTGGCTGCGCCAGCAACCACAACTGACGCAGAAACTGCGCTCCGCCCTCCACGGCGCTCCTGATCTCGAACGCGCTCTGGGTCGTCTTTCCGTCAGCCGTGGGCAGCCCCGCGATCTGGCTGCTGTCAGGGATGCCTTGCGCTCCATGCTGAATGTCGCTGGCATTCTGAGCAATCAGGAAGGAATACCCTCATCCGTCAGCCCAACCCTGCACATTTCAGCCTCACTGGACCTTCTTCGCACGGAGCTTGAACGTGCTCTGGCGGAAGAACTCCCTGCCAGGATTGATGAAGGCGGATTTATCGTCCCGGGTTTTGACGGTGAACTGGATGCACAGCGTGGGCTTCGGGACGATTCCCGCCGCATTATTGCAGGCCTGCAGACAGAGTATGCACAGCGTTTCGATGTCGCCAGCCTGAAGATCAGACATCACTCCCAACTGGGTTATGTCATTGAGGTCGCCTCTGCTGTCGGAACAAAACTCCGCGCACGGGAAGATCTCTCATTCCGGCAGGGAACAGCCAGTCTTGCACGGTTTTCGACCGAAGAGCTGATAGAGCTGGATCAGAAAATTGCAGCCGCTGGCGAACAGGCTCTGGTGCGTGAACAGCAGATTTTCTACCGTTTCGTGACGCAAATTCTTCAGGCTGAAGATCTGTCGGCAACCGCACGTCACCTCGCTTTTCTGGATGTGCTCCAGTCATGCGCTGTCCTTGCACAAGGCGGGAACTGGTGTCGCCCCGATGTCGTGGAGGAGGAAGCCTTCGCGCTCGAATCCTGCCGTCACCCGGTGGTCGAGGCAGCCCTTCCGAAAGGTGCCCGCTTCACCCCGAACACCTGCCATCTTCCTCCCGAAAAGCGAACCATGCTTCTGACCGGCCCGAATATGGCCGGAAAATCAACATTCCTGCGTCAGACAGCACTTGCTGTCATTCTGGCTCAGGCGGGACTCCCGGTCGCGGCGGCTTCCGCCAGAATCGGAATTGTGGATCGTCTGTTTTCCCGCGTTGGGGCAGCAGATGATCTGGCGCGAGGCCGCTCAACCTTCATGGTTGAAATGACGGAAACTGCCTCCATCCTGAATCAGGCAGGGCCACGCTCCCTTGTCGTCGTGGATGAAATCGGACGCGGCACAGCGACACTGGATGGTCTCGCGATTGCATGGGCTGTGCTGGAAGCCATGCATTCATCGCTACGTTGCCGTGCGATATTCGCCACGCACTTCCATGAACTTGCCGATCTCGCCAATACGCTCCCGCGTCTGTCTCCCCACACAATGGCTGTCCGGGACTGGAAAGGGCAGATCGTTTTCCAGCATGAAGTCATCCCCGGAACCGCGAAACGAAGCTGGGGCGTGCATGTCGCCCGTCTTGCTGGCGTGCCAGCACCTGTCGTCGAAAGGGCTACAAGACTGCTGAAAGAGTTGGAAATGGAACACTCCGCAAGCCAGCGCCCACTTCCTCTTTTCGATATGTCCGGCGCGGCTGAGCCGCTGCCTGCACCTGAAACTCGGGACAGAGTGCGTGAACTTTTACGCAAAACAGACCCGGATACATGCTCGCCCCGGACGGCTCTCACACTTCTTTATGATCTGCAGAAAGCCATGCTTGAAGATGAGGGGCATTTCGACAGAAAATAAGTGTATACTGTCCTTTCTCAGGCTTTACATTCCGTCACTCCCTTCCGGCCCTGTTTTCAAGAGACCAGCTCATTTCCATGTCCACACACTCTGCCGAACGCCTCTCCCGGACCGCAAGCACATCATCCGGCATGACCTTTCAGGGGCCGGAAAATACAGCGCATCTCACACCGGAAGAGCTGAGCGCTTCTCTTGCCGCCTCGATTTCCGAAGCTCGGGCGAATGCTCCAGATGGCACGTTGCATCGTGACGTCGTGGTGACGATTTTTCGTCGCCATCTGGGACGTTACCAGACCGAAATTCGTGAACGATTCGAAGCCCGCCAACTGAAAGGCACCGCAGCAGCCAAACATCTGGCCAGCTTTGCAGATGTCATCATCCGCTCCCTGGCGTCATGGGCACGGGAAACAACGGATGGGGACGACAGGGATCTGCGTGGTCTGGCCATCGCTGCAACCGGTGGCTATGGCCGGGGTCTTCTCGCCCCCTTCAGTGATATCGATCTTCTGTTTCTGACCCCGGAACAACCCGGACCTCAGGTCCTGACGCTTGTCGAATACATGCTCTATTTCCTGTGGGATCTGGGGCTCAAAGTCGGACACGCCACCCGTTCAATCAACGAATGTCTTGAACAGGCTGCCAAGGACACGACCGTCCGCACGGCCCTGCTTGATGCCAGACTTCTTTGTGGCGATTCCTCGCTCTTCTCCATGTTTGAAGCCCGCTTCATCATCAGCTGCACTGAAAGCGGCGCAGCGAATTTCATTTCGGCCAAAAAGCTTGAGCGGCAGGAGCGCCACCGCCGGTTTGGTGACAGTCCCTATCTGGTCGAACCAAACATCAAGGAAGGTCGCGGCAGTCTGCGCGACATGCAGACCCTTTACTGGATGTGTCGATACACCTTCGGCACGCGTCACGTTTCCGATCTGTTGGCACCCCAGTTCGCAGATCTGAAACTGCTGACCGAACAGGAAGCTGCCCGCGCCCGACGTTCATGGGATTTTCTCTGGACGGTGCGCATGCATCTTCATTACGTTGCAGGACGCTCCGAGGATCGCCTGACGTTCGACATGCAACCTGTTGTCGGCGGACGCATGGGCTATACCCGCCATGGTCGACAGAACGGCGTCGAACGCTTCATGCGCCATTATTTTCTCACGGCCCGGGAAGTGATGCGACTGACCCATGTGCTGGAGCCAACCGTCCTGCGACAGGCTCGCGGGCCTGCCGCTGCCACAGCTCGTGCTGATGACAGCATGCGTGATGCCGGTTTCACGCTACAGGATGGCCAGATTACCCCGGATCGCGGCATCTCTTTCGCTGATGAGCCGGTCAGAATGTTCCGGATGCTCCGCCTGTCTCGTGATCGCGACATCGCAATTCATCCGCTGGCCCGCCAACAGATGATCCGCTGGGAACGCCGGGCCGCCACTTTACGCAATGATCCCGAGACATCAGATATTTTCCTGGATCTGCTCTGCGGCGCTTCTCCATCCCGTAACCGCCGTCTTTCCGGACGTGATGCGCAGGGGGAGGAAACCGCTTCTCTCCCTCAAAACGGGAGCGCCCGCGAGGCACCCGGTCCGGCGCACTGGATGCATATTCTGAACGAGACCGGTCTGCTCGGGGCTTTTATCCCTGACTGGTCGCGCATTGTCGGGCAGATGCAGTTCGACACATATCATATTTTTACCGTCGATGAGCATACGATCGAGGCCATACGGATCCTCAGTCAGGTCGAACATAACAGGATGGCCGATGAAATTCCGGTCGCCTATGACATAGCCCGGGATCTTCACTCCCGTCGCGCGCTCTACATGGCCGTTCTCATGCACGATATCGCCAAGGGCCGTGGCGGTGATCATTCCGAACTTGGCTCCGAACTGGCGCTGGAACTATGCCCACGTCTGGGCATGAGTGGCGAGGAAACAGAAACGGTTTCCTGGCTTGTTCTGCAACATCTCCTGCTCAGCTACACAGCCTTCCAACGTGATATCGATGACCCCAAGACCATTCTTGATGTCGCTGATGTCGTCCAGTCCCCGGAACGTCTGCGCCTGCTTCTGCTGCTGACCATCGTTGACATGCGCGCCGTCAGCAATCGCGTCTGGAATGCCTGGAAAGCCACTCTGCTCCGTGAACTTTACACAAGAGTTGCTGAAGTCCTTGAAGGAGGGCTGGCCACGACCGAGCGGGACATCCGCGTAACTCACAGCAAGCAGGTGGTAGAAGAAGCACTGCTGGAGGAAGGCGCGCCACCCGAGACCATCCGTCATTTTCTGGATCTTGGATATGCCGGTTACTGGTTGTCCTTCGATCTGGAAACGCAGCTTCGTCATGCCCGCCTGATCCGCAATGCGGAAGCCCGCAAGGCTGCGCTGACCATTGATGCCGAACCACTTCCCAGCCGCGGTGTCACAGAAATCACCATTTATACCGCCGACCATCCAGGGCTGTTCGCCCGGATCGCGGGCGCTCTTTCCCTGGCCGGTGCCTCCATCGTCGATGCGCGCATACATACTTTTTCCAACGGCATGGCTTTGGACACGCTCTGGATTCAAGATGCGACAGGCGACACGTTCGACGAGCCCCAGCGTCTGGAACGACTGATCTCCGTTGCGGAAGATGCCCTCAGAGGAAATATCAACCTCGAAGAGCAGATCGCCAAAATGGCCCCCGCGCGTCTTTCTTCACGCACACGGGCCATCCACGTTCCTCCGCGCGTGGTCATCGACAATCGTGCCTCATCAACTTTCACCGTGATTGAAATCAACAGTCGTGACAGGCCCGGCCTTCTGCATGACGTGGCAAACACCCTGAGAGAACTAAAGCTTCAGATCGCGTCAGCCCATATCACCACCTATGGCGTCAGGGCTGTCGACGTATTTTATGTAAAGGACCTGTTCGGACTGAAAGTCACGGAAGACACACGTCTACGCGAAATCACAGCCCGCCTGCGGCTACAGCTTGAAAAGATCGAAGCCCGTTACGGCGCGCCACCACTGGCATGACAACCAGCCTCAAGGATGCTCGCACAGGGCTGTGAAACTTGAGGCTGCCTGACCGGGATATGGGGTGGAAGCACGTATCCCGACCGCTGAAATGACCGCCTCATACAGGAATTACCCTCCTGAAAAACAAGGGAATTCCTGGCTTTCAAAGCTTTATCGAAAAAAGTTTTCCTTTTTTATCATTCGACCCTTGACCCCTTCCCCTGACACGGGTAAATCCCCTTTCACCAGTCGGGGCGACCCGGTTGTCATCTAGCCCAGATGGCGGAATTGGTAGACGCGCAGGTTTCAGGTACCTGTGGCCGCAAGGTCGTGGAAGTTCGAGTCTTCTTCTGGGCACCATTTCTTGAAAAAGAAATCAGCAGACAAACAGGAAAGCTTAACAGCTTCCTGCTTTTTCTGTTTTTTAATCAAAAATAAAAACTGCCTGCCGTGATGTTGCAATCAAAGCAGCTTCTTTTCCCAGATATGGCGTTCCAAAACATATCTTGCCGTCAGCACCCATTTTTCAAAAACGCCTCAATTTCTTGGGCATTATCTGACACCAGATCAACATCTGGAAAATCTGCCCCGGCATGCTTCATCGGCTTCAGATCATGATCTTTGGCAACGATGATCGCGGCAAGTGTTTTCTTCCGCAGCGTGGATGGAACAAAGGAGCATGCGACAGAAGAAGAAAGAATGAAATATTCCGCATGACACCCCCAGATTTCAGGGTGACAGGATGCATCATCCTCATGACAGATGACCGAGACGCGTCCAGCAAAGCCGGCACGTCTCGCATCTTTCATACGCCCCTCAATCGTGGAAAGAATCACAAACCATCCTGATGCCAGAAGCCGGTTTGTCAGATTCTGTAATAATATGCCTTCACGAACATCATGCTGATTGGCAAGGATGCAGACTGCACCGCGCAGCATCCCGCCAGCGAGAACCGGAAATGGCTGCTCTAAACAGGAGAATAAATAATTCCACTTGTTTTTCAGAAGCATCGCATCCCGAACAAGGGCTTCCGCCATATCTTCCCGAAGTTCCGTGGGAGACAAAGAATTGACAGGCAAGGAAGCGAACGCAATCTTTTGCCGGGCATGAGCCCCGGCACAAAGTGCATCCATGAATGCGAAAGCAGGCGTGCTGAACCTTCGATCAAAAACCGCAGAACCTCCAGACACGGCGATTCCAGCCAGGGAACCTCCTGCGACCGGCAGAATTGTCACATCCGCCCCTTCCATGATGATCTGAATGAATTCTTCCAAGGCAGAAGATGATAGTTTTTGATCTCCACATATATAAATCAGTATGTCGCCTGAACACTGCTTCATCCATCGGTCATCAGATTCTGAAATTTGCTTCAGTTTCGGAGTGATATACCCTTTCCCCCGAGAATACTCCGAGACAATGGATGAAATTTTCTCTTGGGGCCAAAAAACTGAAAGTGATGCCTGAATGGAGCGCAGCAGGGCGGACTGCCTTTCCGCATCTTCCACAATCACACTCACGAACTCTTCGGTTCTATCCTCATCAGTAATTATTCTTTTTTTGTCTTCATTTTTTAAAAATTTATTAGATCTATAATTCGTTTTCGCAACACTGGAAGAAGACAACTCATCCAGACGCGCCTCCAATGAAGCCAAACGCAATTCGCTCGCCTCAAGATCGCATTCCAGATCACTTCTTTGCTGGAGCAATTCAATATAACGACGCTGCATGATATCAGAAGAAAACTCACGAGTCTCCGGAGATGTTTTTCGGAAAGAATCATCAAAATCGAGAACTTTTCTTGCAATCTCAGACCGGACCCGAACAGGAAGAGAAGAGATCAAAGGCCAGAGAAATGGAATGCGCTTTGGATAAAACGCTGCCTTCCTGGAACCCGAGGATCCAAATTCTATTTTCTCACCCAGAACTGTTTCCAGATCATCCCACGACAGATCGTTCGTGTTGTGTATCTCTGGCCGCAATCGGACGACAGGCGTCTGAAGGGCAAACGCAATCGCCGCGATGAAGGCCTGATCTGTTTCTATCAAAGCCGACTGGGCAATTCGGCGGATCATATCGCTGACTTGCTGCCCGGAGAGCCCAACCTGAACAGAATCTGAAATCTCAACCCGTAAAGCACCTTCACGGACAATCTCCGCAACGGGCAACTCTAAAACCCTGAGTAAAAAAAATGGGTTTCCAACGGTAACAGATGCAGATGCTCTCAACGCCGCCCGTGACACGGGTCCTGTCAAAAGCATCACTCTCTCGGCCAGATCTTCAGGGGGGAAAGAAAATTCACCATCTGTCGGCAGGATGCAGCCACATCCCCAAATCCAGCTTTTTATTCTTACAAACGTCCCGGCCTCCAGACGCTCACAAGCATGCAACCTATGAATATCTTCTGGATTTTCAAGAATCTTCGAAAGAATGTAACTGCCGAAATCCGCCTCCGATCCCACAGACCAGACAATACTTGCAGGCGCCTCCAGAACAGCAGAATCCCAACACTCTCCAGTGAGCAAGTTCAGGCCACCGTTTCTTTTTTCGGACAAAGAGCACGTTCAACCAGCGCGCAAACACAATGAGCAGCCATGATGTGAATCTGCTGCACCAATGCGGTTCTATCCTCCGGCGCGCGCAGGGTAATATCGCATGCAAAGTCCATCCCTCGCCGCCCGGTCATCGCCGCGCAGATCATTCCCCCTTCACGTGCTACATCAAAAGCTTTGATGATATTCGGGGACCGACCAGAGGTGCTGATGCCCAGAAACACATCTCCCGGCCTTCCGTAAGCCTGAACCTGCCGGGAAAATACATATTCATAACCATAATCATTCGAGATGGCTGTCAACGATGACGTATCCGTCGTCAGGGCAATCGCTGACAATGGACGTCGGTCATACATAAGACGCGCCGTAAATTCACCAGCGATATGCTGGGCATCCGCAGCGCTTCCTCCATTTCCGGCAACCAGCAGCCGACCTCCGGCACGCAGGGATGTGACGATAGCACCCGCAAGGGCAAACATATGCTCCCGTGCAGCCACATCCTTGCTGAAAGCAACCACTGCGGCTTCGGAATCCTTGAGGAAATCAGAGATATAGAGACTGTCTTCAGCTGGAAAAATTCCGGACTCAGAAAAATTTGTATCAGCCATCATTGTCGGATCCATAGCCTGCCAAAATCATATGGACGAAATATCCCGCAACTTATAGCCCATCAAACACTCAATGGGGAGAGCTTAGCAAAACCCGGCTATCCGTTACCTCAAGATGAGGATTCAGAAATCTTTCAGTCATCGCTTCTTCTGGCCAGTCTCCGGCCAGACGCGCAAAATCCTCTCCCTCCCGGACTGCGCGGAAAGGATCCGTGGATTGCCCTCGTGTTGCGCCTTCTGCATGGATCAAGACAGCTTGCGGCGTCCATATGACATCATGCCCGGATGCCCTGACCCGAAAACAATAATCAAGATCATTGCAGGTGACAGGATAGGACTCATTAAAGCCACCAACGAGTTCAAAAATCTCGCGTGATGACATTAGACATGCGCCCGTTACGGCTGAAACGTCATGAGTGAAGGCAAGTTGTCCCATATATCCGATGTCCTGAGCCGTGGCATAACGCCAGATATGCTTGGGATCCAATCCGGACAGCGCAATTCCACCATGCTGGAGGCGACCATCAGGATAAAGGAGCCGGGCTCCAACAGCTCCGACATTCGGCCTTCCTGCCTGACGCACCAGTTCTTCCAGCCAGTTTTTTTCCTTGGGAATAACTTCAATATCATCATTCAGAAAAAGTAAAAAATCTCCCCGCGCATGTCTTGCGCCAAAATTATTGAGTCTGGACCAGTTGAATGGACACTCCATTCTCAGCGTCCGGATGCATTCTTTTCTTTTTATGGCAAAAATATCTTCATATTTTCCTTGAAAATAGCTTCCATTATCAACAATTATGACTTCAATTTCCAGCCATGAAGTGTCCTCAAGAAGCCCTTGAAGACAACGCTCCAGACGTTCCGGACTGTTTTTCGTTGGAATGATCACTGAAACAAGTGTCTTCTCTTTTGGCAACGAATATAAAATATATGGCCATATATCCTGAAATTTTTCACTCTGTGCCATTTTGATCTCACCGACTCTGACATCAGGATAAGATGACTGAACATATTTTTCACATATCATCTTAAGGCCGGGAAATTGCGATGTTGTCACAGGGATACCCTGCCCCGCATATCCACTCCGACTATAAAGCATTACTTCCGGTATATGCCGCACATTTTCCTGACCAAGTCCGTCAGCAATCCTTAGCGCAAGATCATATCGCAACAGAGATGCCGGCAGATCTTCAATCCTCTCCAATCCCTTCAGGCATGCACGTCTGAATACAGCAAACTCTCCAATGAAATCGCCATAAAGGAGCATATTCCGCCCCCATCCCGGCCTGAAGACTGGCTGCCTGATATGGTCTTCCGCCCCCACATACGCCGTATCTGAATATATGAATAAAGCGTTATTATGAAAGTATATTTCTTCAGATAAACGTTCCATAGCTCCAGAAGAAAAAAAATCTCCGGGCTGCAGGATCATTACCCAGGGACTGCTTCCCATGCTGAATATATTTGACCACGAAAACACTTGATTTCCGCAAGAGGAAACAAAAATTATATTTGATTTTTCTCCGAATTTTTCTTCAAGATAATCGCTCACATATTGTGGAACCAGCGGAGCTATATGAAGATAAACAGTTATTGAAAACTCTGAATGCTGTTCAAGCAAAGACAGAAGAGTCTTTTCGACGAGGTCAGGTCGGACTGTTCCCACCTGAATAACAACGTCAATTCCAGATAAACCCACCGGGATTATGCCCGTGAAGAGTTTCGGCCTCTTCTTTTTTGCTATTTCAAACCATTGCAACCAAAGAAAACAGGCAAGTTCATCATCCGGCAATGCACCTTCCGGATAAAGCCAGTGCCATATCCGCCGATAATTCCGCGCCTCTTCAGACAGGGCAATCATACGCAAGACAGATAAAGGGTCTGAAAATCCCAGTGCGGTTTTCAGACCCTCAAAATCCGGCTCTCGCCCCAATCCATGCCGGTAGAAAAACCTCACACTCAATTCATCGACATGCTTTCTGATGCCGTGAAGGCGACGAAATTCTTCCGAACCCGTCACCTTGCAAATCAGGCTATCGACAGCCTCTGGCGAATGAAGCAACGCTGCTTCCGAAAGAATATCCTGAATTTCAGGCAGAAGCCCCAATGCTGTCCTGAAAATCAATATAATCGTTGCGATCCACTCCGGATCAATTCCCTCCGGCTTCAGCTTCAATCCGTGCAGCCTTCAAACACCACATCGCTCCCCGGCCCCGGACAGGCAAGATACATCAGGCGCCTGAGTTCAAGTCGGCCACGCGCCACGCTATCAAGAATCAGACCACAGACGAGGGACAGTGCTGACAGCATCATCAAGCCCGTAGCCAGAACCGCCGTCGGAAGGCGTGGCACCAGCCCTGTGTTCATGTAATCGACCACGACAGGAAGACCAGCGACAATCCCCAAAAGAAAAAAAAGCACGGTTGGCACCATAAAAAACAGAAATGGCCGCTCATGCTTCACAAGATAAAGGATTGTTTTCAGGATCCGAAAACCATCACGATAGGTTCGCAGTTTCGAAACAGACCCTTCCGGGCGTTCGACATATTTTGTGCTGATTTCCTCAATCGGCATCCCCAGATCCAGAGCGTGAACCGTCAACTCCGTTTCGATCTCGAAGCCAGATGAAAATGCGGGGAAAGATTTCACAAACCGGCGCGAAAACACTCTGTAACCTGAAAGCATGTCACTCAGACGATTACCAAAAATCGCCATGACCATACCCGTCAGAACGCGATTGCCCAATCGGTGCCCACGCCTGTAAGCCGCGACCCGATCCGTAACACGCGCGCCATTGACCATATCCAGACGTCGCTCACGCGCCGCAGCCAACAAGGCTGGCGCGGCTTCCGCTTCATACGTCGCATCGCCATCAGTCAGAATATAATAATCTGCTTCAATGTCCGCAAACATCCTGCACACGACATATCCCTTGCCCTGCCGTGTTTCGGAACGAACAACCGCACCAGCCTGCCGGGCAACCTCCTGCGTTCTGTCTGTCGAATTGTTGTCGTAAACATAGATGACAGCTTCAGGCAAAGCCTGCCGAAACCCCTGCACCACGGAAGCGATGGCGGCTTCTTCATTGTAGCAGGGAATGAGAACAGCGACCCGCTCCGCTGAAACTTTGTTCATATCAGGAGAACCACGGCGTCATATTGCCACTCAGAAGAGAATAGTGAATCGCCCTCAAACCCGGAATGACCAGATACTGGATGCCAAGCATCACCACCAAAGGTGACAGATCGACATTCCCGAATGACGGCAAAATATTGCGGATCGGTTGCAGAACGGGCTCCGTGATACGCGCCAGAAAGTCACCAATGGTCCAGACCATACGATTCCGGCCATCCAGAACACCAAAGGCATACAGCATGCTGAACACGCAGTAGATAATCATGACCCACTCATAAAGGTTGGCGATCATGACAAGCAGCCTGAAAATAGAAGTAATCAATGCTCCGGAACCCTCTGCGACCTCAAAACTGAACACCGGTCTGATTGCCATACCGACGGCGGCAATCCTATCCGGGTGCCGGAAGCCATACAATACGTCTTGACAACCCAGAAGAGGAGGCTAAGTAAATATCCACATGAAAGTGGGGCTGTAGCTCAGTTGGGAGAGCGCCTCGTTCGCAATGAGGAGGTCAGGGGTTCGATTCCCCTCAGCTCCACCAACCACTTTCCAAAATGCCAGAAGCCAGTCCCGCAGGACCAGCCCCCAGTCTTCCCTGAATCAGAAATTCAAGACGGCACCCCCGGAAACCGCATTATCCGTGACATGATACGGACCATGCGCCGCCGAAGCACTGTGTTCATATTCCGTGATCAATGTCAGCCAATCGGTGATTTTCAGGTAAAGAGCACCAATTTCAGCTTCATTGCGCCTGATCAACAGGGGATTATCATCACCAGTGGCATTGTAGAGATTACTGACGCCATAGCTTCCGACAATCCTCAGGCGCTTGATCGGATTGTAGGATACCTGAACGTAATATCCTTCCGAATTGCGCTTGGCACCGTTATTGGCAATACCATCAAAGAACAGGCCCGTCGTTCCGACCCCACTTCCGTGATAGTAATACGCGACCCCCTGGAAGCCGGCATAATTGATCTTGCCCCCAACTTCCTCCGCCGTGGCCATAGCGCCTCGCGTCTCGGTCGCTGCAATGCGGCTGCCCTGAAGGTTCTGCTGATGCTGCGCCATGAAGCCAGCCCATACACGTCCGGTCACAGGGCCTTTCGCGAAGTCATAGGTCACTTTCGCCTGCGCCATCGGTGAACTGTGCTGCGTCGATGTTGCGGATACATCGCCTCCTGCAAAGTTAAACTCATCCAATGGCGTCATGACACCAACGGTTGCCTGCACGCCCTTCCAGACGGGAGAGGCGTAGGAAATCTGGGGAAGCCAGTCAGCATAGATATAACCGACACCAATACGGCCAAGAGACGTATTGGATGGGGCTGCATTGTTGCCGGTAATACCAACACTGGTCAGCGTCGCATCGCTGAGAATCGCATCAGAACCAAAAATACCCAGATCACGTCCAACCTTGAACGTGCCATATTTCTTGTTTCCGGCAGTCATGTAAATCTGTCGGAAATCAATGCCGGGAGTGCCCAACGCCACAGAACTTCCGCCCGAATTCGCATTCAGCGTGCCAACAGCGGCATTGTTTGTTCCTGGATACATTCCGAACACAGCCGCGAGATCAATTCCACGCTGCGTCGTATTCATCTTCAGGATAAGACCTGCAGGCAAAAATCCGTTTCTGATCGACGATGAATCAAACCGGCTGCCCCCTTGCGACAGAGCGCCGAGAATGGCCGGACCGCCACTCGGACTGTTGAATGTATAAAATCCGTTAATAAACCCTGAAATATTAAAATCTATAGGACCAGCATGAAAAGTAATTCCTTGCCCGGGGACATATGTCGCAAACTTGACCACATCCTTGCTGTCCGTATTGAACTGGATACGTGCATCCTGAAGCGCCTGCTGAGCAGCAGCCGCACTGGCTGCGGCACGATCTGCGGCTGTTTTTGCTTCAATCAAATAAGCCGGACCATCGGCCCCATGCTGCCGTCCACGGCGTGAGGATATGCGTTGCTCACGCGCATGACCCTGCGTCTCTGCGCTTTCCATTTGCACACGATGGACGTGCTTTGCCATCAGAACGCGATATTCCCCAGACGTCAGGCTGCCTTTCGCCTTCAGAATCTCCAGAAGATCCGTGTAATCGTCAGCCCGTCCAACCGCAGGCATCAGGGCAAGTCCCCCGACCCCCACAGTTCCCAGCAGCCAGATGCGAAGAATCTTTTTACAATCAATCATTTTTATTATCCACGCGATCCGCCTGAAATCCCAGGAAAGATCCTCACCATGCCCAAGGATTACGTTCTCTTAAGAAGCCTCATAAGCAGGATACCATCTCGAAACAACTCGTCTGCAAGGAAGAAAAACAACCGGAACAAGGTCCTGTTTCCAGTTGAAAAGGAGACAGGTCTGCCGTTCCTGCGGTCAGCAGGACGCTCTAATTTGCGGATGACAGAAATACGATTATTTATAAAATCGCTGATTCAGAAAACACTGTTGTCATCCGGTGCCATATTGCACCACATCCCTGCTTTCCCGTTTCCATCGGGAACCCTCCCTTGCACAGCCCGCTTTTCAGGAAGCGCAAGGCCGGTACAGCCCCCCGGAATACACGGAATTTTGAACAGGCAAACCACATTCAAAAGGCAACTGTGGCAACCATTCAGGCATCACATCAGGAAGGGCTCACATATCCCACACAGGCTCGGACATCTTCCCGACGAATGCCTTATGGGCTTCGAGCTCCACTGACGATGGCACAACGCGTAACCGGCGACGCTCTTCTGGTGCCGCATATTGAACGCCCGGCAAGGCATCGTCCGCAGCGCCAAGCCCCAGACCATGCTGCCGTCCCCCCAGAAGCTCGATATAAACTTCAGCAAGAAGCTTGCAGTCCAGAAGCGCATTATGTGTTGTGCGTTCAGAAAGATCGATACTGAACCGGCGACACAGGGCATCAAGACTGTTTGGCATGCCCGGAAACATCTCACGCGCCATTGTCAGCGTATCAACCATCCGCTCCTTCGCCAGCACAGGAAAACCGGATCGTTCCAACTCTGCATTCATGAAGCCAAAGTCGAACGGCGCATTATGCGCAATCAGTTCATCCTCTCCAACGAAATCAAGAAATCCTTGTGCAATTGAAGAAAATTTTGGCTTCCCACGCAGATCTTCAGCCGTGAAACCATGCACCTTCGTCGCCTCAGGCGGAATATCACGCTCCGGATCGATCAGCACATGGAAAGACTCACCCGTCGGCAAGTCTCCGATCAGTTCCAGTGCCGCGATTTCAATGACCCGATCCCCATCCAGCGGATCAAAACCCGTGGTTTCCGTATCGAAAAGAATGCTTCGTTTCATATCAACCCGCCTGTCTCATCCCGTCCGCGCAGACGCTTCAGAAAACATCTGACTGCCCGCTCCGTCTCCATCATCGACAGACCAGTTCTGATAACAGCATCAGCCTTGCGCCTGCGAAATGCATCTGGAAGCTGCCGTGCAATCAGACGCTCGACCTCCTGACGACTGATCTGACGCCCCATAAGGCGGGCACGTTTGAGAACACGCTCAACCTGCACCCGACGAGGCGCAGAAACAGTCACCGTCATGTCACAGACACGCTCATTTCCCGTCTCAAACAACAACGGAATATCGAGCACCACCCACAACACCCCTGCCCGTCTCCATTTTCTGAGAAAGGCAGCTCGTGCCTGACGAACCATCGGATGCAGAATTTTCTCAAGCCCGCGAATAATCGCGGGGTCGGCCAGCGCCATTTCACGCAGCTTCTGTCGATCAAGGCGGAGCGTCCCGTCAACAGAATGCACCGCCTGAGGAACAAGCTGCCCGATCGCCTCCAGAGCAGTGCCTCCCGGTGCCTGCAAGGCATGAACTTCAGCATCCGCATCGAAAACCGGCATGCCCGCTTTTTCCAGCATCCGGGCGACGGTGCTTTTCCCCATCCCCATGCCACCGGTCAGCCCAAGTATTTTCACAACAAGTCACCTTCGGGATGACAATGCATCAGGACAGGCCGCTCATCACATGCGCAAATGTCGCCTCGTCAACCTCCGGCTCCACACCAAACCACATGGCAAAGCCTGCACGTGCCTGATGCAGCAGCATCCCCAAGCCACCAACAGCCTGCAACCGTCGACGCTGAGCCTCCCGCAATAGGGGCGTTTCCTGAGGAACATAAACAATATCCGAAACGATCAGTTTCTCATTGGCATGACCCAGATCAGCGCACCATTCCTCATCCGGCCCGCCATGCATGCCCAGAGAAGTTGTGTTCACCAAGAGCGAGAACGCCCCCAGACGCTCCTCCCACGCATCCCATGGAAGTGTCGACATGCCATCACCAAGGATGTTCGCCAGTTCCTCCGCTTTGGAAAATGTTCTGTTGCTCACTGTAACATCAACACCGCGTTCCAGAAGTGCTGCCGCAACAGAACGAGCGGCTCCGCCTGCTCCAAGAACCAGCGCACGGCCTTGCGGAACATAATCCGCTTCCTGAGCCAGACTTGCCAGAAGCCCGGCTCCGTCAGTTGAAAATCCTTCAGATGTGCCATCCGGATGAAAGACCAGCGTATTGACCGAACCACACCGCTCCGCCATCGGATCAAGACGATCCGCATAACGAAACGCCTCTTCCTTGTAGGGAATGGTTATATTCACCCCTCTGAAGCCGGACATGCGCAAGCCATCCATGGCAACGCGAAAATTCCCGGGACGCACGGCAAGCGGCACATAAACACCATCAATATCATGACGGGCCAGCCAGTAATTATGCAGCGAGGGAGAACGCGAATGAGACACTGGCCATCCTGCCACTCCGGCAAGCTGTGCTTTCCCGGTAATCTCCGGAACAGATCGTGACATTACGCTACGTCCTTTCCATAAGCCTGCGCATAAAGCTCACGGGCTTTGGGCAGAAGTCGCGCCAGAAGCTCTGACCATTCTTCCTGACCCGCTTCATCTGCAATCAGGTCCTGACGGATCTCAAGCTCCAGATGGGGAATTTCGCGCGCTTCACCATGCTGCGGAATGGTATAATCGCTGGTTTCTGTCAGCGCATAAGGCTCATTATCACCCGTCTCGATCCCGGCTTCTGTCAGCAAATTCCAGACTATGCGCCCGAAACGTGGATCCCGGTTATGCAGAACCCCGGCTTTCCATGGCCGCGCCCGACCACCCATGATCGGCGTAAAACTGTGCAGGGCGATGAGAAAAGTCTCACGTCCTGCTTGCTGCCGTTCATCCAGAGTTCGGGCAATCGCATCATGATAAGGCGACAGAATTTCCACTTCACGCAGCGTTCTTGCTGCCACATCCAGATCTCGATTGCCCGGAATCACGGTACCATCACTCACAGCCGGAATGGATGTCGGGTGTCCCGGAGCCCGATTGCTGTCAATTACCAGACGCGAATAGACCTGTTCGATCAATAACGCCCCGAGCTTGTCGGCAAGCCTTCTTCCGGCACCATCAATCCCGATATCCCACCCAATATGACGCTGTCGTTCTTCCGCCGTTATTCCAAGCTCCATCAGCGTTTCTGGAATAGCAAGACCAGCGTGATCCGACACGAAAAGAAAGGGAGATGAGTAGTCCACCCCATACACCCGAACCGGATGCGGATCAGACCGGCCGAGAAGCGATGTCATGATCTATCTCCAAAAGCGTTCCCGACACGGAAACATTCAATGTCGGGAAACTCCAGATTATGGCTGGGATGTTTTATCCTGCTGCCCATCAATCCGTTGTGAGGCACTTTTTTCACGAATGTCATGAAACTCAGACGTGGGCGCCCATACCGGCCAGTCATGCGAGAAAGCGACCCGTCGTCCGACAGACCAGACAGCCGCCACATCCTGCGCTGCCCCACGCAGATCCCAATCCGCGTTCCACGCATCACATGCCTGATGGTAACAGGCCATATAGGCCTTCAGCCATTTATCGCCAGCTTCCTTGCCGCCTTTCAGTAGATCGAAATCCCCAGCCATATCCATGACTGCAAGAACCGGCACTCCGGCACGGGCGAAAGGCAGATGGTCCGCGCGATAGAACGCCCCACGCTCCGGCATGGCTTCAGGCTCGGTCACACGATCCTGCTTTTTCGCCTCTTCCGAGAACATGTCCTGAAGGCTGTCCTGCCCCGGTCCGATAATGAATGCATTTTTCGCCGGGCCAGCCATCTGCAGAACATCCATCGTCAGGTTGGCCGCAGTCTTCTCCAAAGGCGCAAGTGGATGCGTGGTATACCACAATGATCCGAGGAGCCCACGTTCCTCTCCAGTCCATGAGGCGAACATCACTGTTCTGTCAGGGCGCTTCTCCGCCTTGAAAGCCCGCGCAATTTCAAGAACAGCAGCAATGCCTGAACCATCATCAATGGCCCCACGCCGGATGATGGTCTGCCCTTCCGCGTTCACACTCTTTCCGAAAGCATCCCAGTGCGCCCCGAACATGACGGTTTCGTCGGGATATTTCTCACCAGTGATTTTGCCGATGACGTTCTGGCTTTCCAGATGCTGAACCTTGATCGGCAGATCCACGGTGAAGTCCGTGTCTCTAAATTCAACCGGCTTGAAATCAGCTGAACGCGCCTGAACACGAAGCTTTGCCAGATCAAGCCCCGCATGAGCGAACATATCCGATGCGGCCTGCCCTTCGATCCAGCCCTGCAACAGGATGGGGGCATCACCCTTTTCGCGGGTAATATCATACCCAACGCCCTGTGGAGCCACAACCGTGCTCCATGGATAGGAAGCGCCGGGTGTGTCATGCACAATCAGCGCGCCAATAGCACCACGTCGCGCAGCTTCCTCAAATTTATAGGTCCAGCGACCATAATAGGTCATGGCCTTGCCACCGAACAGGCCGGAAACAGGCTCCTCCGGGCCAGCATCAAAATCCGGATCATTTATAAGGAAAACAGCAATTTTCCCGCGCAGATCCACCCCCTTGAAATCATCCCATTTTCGTTCCGGCGCACTGACACCATAACCGACGAAAACCAGAGGCGCCTGTTTGATCGCAATACGATCAACTGGCCTTAAAGTGGATAGACAGATGTCCTTCAACTGCACCAATTCTGACGTCTGACCGGCCGTCCGGAGCGTAATTTTACCATCCAGAGACGGCTGCGTCCGGATCATCGGAACGGTCTGCGTCCATCCTCCATTTTCACCACCGGGCTCAAGCCCAAGCTCCTGATACTGTCGGATCAGCCACTCAACAGTAACTTTCTCTCCCGGCGCACCCGGTTCACGTCCTTCAAAGGCATCGGACGCCAGTTCTTTGATCGCCGATGACATACGATCCGTATCAATCGGACCTGTATCGACAGACGATGCAAAAGCCATCGGGACATCCGTCATAAGCGCCGCAACAGAGCAGGACGCAAGACAGAACAGGAGACGAGGCAAGGAGGATCGGATTTTCATGCTGCGATTGTAACCCCAGATTCTTTTCGGAACAATCTCTGCGCGCTCTCCATTTCCACTCATGCCTGGCCTTGCGACAGCGTTGAATCCCCAGAGGATCAAGCGCATGTCGCGTCGTTCAAGAGAGAACAAATGAGACCTGAGGTATGAAATTCTATTCAATCATTACAGGAAACAGGAACTCAACCGGCAACATCACATAGACTGCGAGACGTTGCTTTTGTTTTTTTGTTTCAAAAAACCCGGGGACTTTGAGTCACCGGGTCCTTTTTACTATGCCTGCAAAGCGACTGTTTCAGCGGGGGTCTCCGTCAGGAGATAAGGACCAGCCGCGCAGATCTGGATG
>SCDZ01000029.1:625000-683573 GCA_004143845.1 Drosophila lacertosa
AGTCCGAGTTCGAGTCCGAGTCGGAGTCCGAGTCGGAGGCAGACAGATACTACAGCGCCTGAACTTGAGCGTGCCAGGCGGAAGCGTAGCGTAATATGAAAAGATATTGCATACCACTCGGCGCGCTAGCTGAGAGCTTTTCACTGCGCGCGCTCTCTCTCTCTCTCTCCCACTCTCTCCTTTACACTCTCCCACTTGGTGGTGGTTGCTAGGCCGTGGAACGACTTGGCATTGAAACAGCGCCGCCGCCAGCGTAACTTTGACAATGGCAGTAGCCGAGGCCGCTTATCAGCAGCAGCTGCAGCAGCAACAAGAGCAGCAGCCGTGTCTCAGTTCAGTGCACTCACCTGAAAGTCGATGGTGGCTCGAACGGTGTGCATGGAGGCGGCATAGTCCCGGAGCATATGCTCGTTACGCATGCAGCTCTGGCGCCATTCGTACAAGTGCTCCAAGCGGTCCAGGCACAGCTCGCATATGTGCTTCGGCAGATAGTCGTCCTTGGTTATCTATGGGTGATAATAATTATAAGCAAAACATATTCATGTATTTAAATATTTCTGATATGTTAAAGCTACCCAGTTAGGTAAAAATAATAAATTAAAAAAATTATTTAAATAGTTTTTCACAAATTTTAAATAAAGTACTTTAACTGAGTTATTATTTATTTTCAAATTGAATTTAATATAATAACAAATATTGTAGAAGTAAATTTTTCTTTTTTTAAATATTTGTATATGTATATCTTTTGCCGCTACCTAATTGGCAGCTTGACCAGTTATACATTAAACAATTAACAATAATAACAACTTAAAGCATAGATAAAAAGAAATTAAACAATAACTTATATAATTAGCTTATATGCCAAATATATTGATATATTAATAATAATAATATTAGTAATAATAATTAGTTAATAAAAGAAATTTTTGCAGAAATTTAAAATAAACTACTTTGACTAAATTATTATTTATTTTTGAATTTAATTTAATAACAAATATTGATGAATTAAATTTCTCCTTTTTTTTCTTTTTTTCTTAATAAAGTGATCTGTCTTATTATTTATTTTCAAATTAAATTTAGTATAAGAACAAATATTGAAGTCGTAAATTTCCATTTTTTTTTTAAATTATTATATTTATATTTGTTGTGTTTCTATATAAAGTACTTTGAGTAATTATTTATATTGAATTGAAGCATTAAATTTCTCAGACAAGAAAATAAAGTGATATGAAGACATGTTTACATATAAATACTAAACAAGAAATTTAAAGACATATATAAACACATTCCATAAATAAACACAACACACACACACACATATATATGTATATATGCACTTGCATATTCCACTTACATTCGCCTGGAGCAGAGTGCGCAGCTTGTAGAGCAATTGCCGCTGCTCCGCCTGCGACTCAAAGATGTGGAGCTTGGTGGGTCCGCTGTGAATGGCGCACAGGCGGCACAGTTCAGCGAAGTTGCTGAAATTTAGATCAACATTGTTGGCACCGTTGCGTTCCTGCTCCACCTCCATCTGTTCGGCCTCCTCGTAGATGCGGCTGCCATGTGTTGCATCTGCAGTGTCAAGAATATGTTGCTGCTGCTGCTGCTGCTGTTGCTGCTGCTCCAGTTGTGCTGTTGCTGTGTGTTGTATGTGCGACTGTCGATTGCTGATGCTCAACATAACGGGAATTGCGCGCGCTTTTAACTTCTGTCTAAAACAATTGGTTGCTGTTCGTTTTTTGCTGCTGCTATTCAGTTGCTGCCGCATCTACATATTGGCTGCAATACAGTCGCTGTTGTAGTTGTTGTTGCAGTAGGATACACAGCTATATATATATACAATTTGTATACCTATAGTCCAACCCACCCACCTGATTGATATGGGGAAAATCGATGCATTTGCAAATTTAATTAATTTAAAACAGCTTTAAACCCAGCTCTTGCCAATAAGTGTTCCATTTTACCCATAACAACCACTGTGCGCCCAATTGGGAAAAGTTTAATTCATTATAATTGACATATATTCAAACGCACACACACACACACACGCAAGTAATACACATGTGACCACAAATGTATTTTTTTTTTATATTCTCTTTTTTATTGAACACTTGCAATGTGGACAGGACGAAAAAACGTCGACTTACGCTATGGCAAAATCCTGGCGCGAACTGTAAACGCATTCTGTGTTGCTGCTATTGCTCTTCCTGTTGCACTGCCACTTTGCCACCGCCACTTTGCCACTGACACTGCCACTGCCACTGCCACAGGGCGCTGCGAGTGTGAGTGCAACGCTGGTGAGTGAAAAGTGCAGGCTGCGTGCGCATTGCAGGACCTGTGGGTGGCGTCCAGCAACGGGGCGAATGTGGGGCATCAAATGTGGTTGAGTTGGCCTGGTTTGTTTGCTTTTCTTTTTTCTCTACACCGCCAATTTTTTTTAGGTTTCTTTTTTAGGGCTGTAGTGAAAACAATATGTTTGGTAAGGCATAAACAGCGCGGCAACAGGTGTTTATTTATTCCTCGTCGGCTGCTGCTGCCGCGGGCGGCTCTTCGGCTGCTGCTGGTGGAGCTTCCTCGGCAGGCGCTTCAGCTGGAGGAGCTTCTTCCGCAGCGGGAGCTGCTTCAGCTGCGGGAGCCGCCTCTCCATCCGGTGCATCTGCCTGTTGTGGTGGCTCTGGCCCCTCCGCTTCATCCTCTCCCTCGGGCGACTCATCGGCAGATCCCTCAGGCACCGGCGACGGTGCAGCAGGCTTACAATCGGACAGCGAGCTGCTGCCCTTCTCCGTGCCATGTTCTTCGTCCCCGAACATATCATCGAATTCCTTTTGTTCGGGCTCCTCCGGCTCCGCCTCCTCGGGCACGACCTCCTCATAGACCAGAATTTCCTTCCAAATGATCTCCTCGTCGACGCACACGGGCTCGTCACTCTGCGGCTCCACGCGTTTGTTCAGATCGATCTCCGATATGCACGGCTCGGTGTGATCGAAGCCGCCACAGGTCACACAGGAGGATGTGGTTAGCAGCAGCGAGGAGTGCGGCGTGGTGCTGGACAGCAGTGGGGTAGTGCTGGCTGACTTTTCCCTGGGCTTGGCGCCCTTGTCCGGTGACTTGTACGTCACGGTCGTCTGCTGCGACTTCTCCTGCATGCCGAAAGAGGAAATCAGCTGGCACTGATTGGTGATCTGCGGCACAACTGGATTACTCTGTATCAAGTACTCAGACACGCGCCGCTTCCAATCATCCTGGCTGCACTCAACGTTCTGCAAGATATTGTAAATTTCCGATATCAGCGGCTTAATCATGGGCCGATTACAGAATAGGCTTGGGTCGAACAGTTCGATGGGCTCGTGAATATCTGAACAAGAAATCAAATGATAAGTATTTTAAATATATAAGTATTTAATATAATTGATGTGCATGCCCCGCCCACTCACAGTTGGGGAATATAAAGGTTATTTCCCGGGCTACGCTCATTTCATGCTTGGTTACGTGAATGTTCCGCTCCAGCTCCGATTCGCTGCCACTGTGGGGCAACTATTAGTAGATATAAGTTGCGGCTTTAACTCGAGCCACTTACAAGTAGCATATCATAATGTTGAGCAATTCCTTCACTGCGTTCTCTTTGGTTACTATAAAAGCCTCCGAGATGCCCTTCGATAGCAATATAACCTCCAGCATGAAGCCCTTCTCATCTGCAAAGTCAGCATAGAACTCTGCTGCCAGCTCGGGCGAAAAGTTCAGCCTGCGATTACCCTGTATCTGAAAACCGCAGGAAAGCAACTTCAGCAGCACTGGACGCCGCTTGTGCATATAATCCGGCTTGATGATGAGCAGCGAATCCTGAAACATGATTAGTAAATAATATAAATTGAATTCTAGTTCACAGACAGTGTATCGTAATTTAAAATACGTGTGCTTTTTAAAATGTTTTATTTGATTTATTTCTCAGATTTATTTCTCGTTTTCTCATGTTTTACACTTTTTGGCTTCTTATGCTACACACACACTTTGCTATTTAGTTCAACGAATTTGAATGAATTCGCGCAGCCTGTTCCGGTCTTTCGTTTCATATGATTTATATTCTCTTAGGATCTCAGCAAAAACAGTATAAAGTGGTTTCATATTTAAGTGGCTTATAAAAAGTACATAACCGGAATGGGCGTGTATACGATACAACTACAGTTTATCTTTAATTTAAGCTCGTATCGCATTGGCTTACAAAAAAAAAGTTTAAGTTTCATTCTCGTTTAAACTATCACCATCAGTTTCTATCTCGAATTAAGCGCAATACAAAGTGATTACAAAAAATAATATAATAAAAGTTCAGAATAAGTAATTTTCAATCATTTACAGTCACAATGGATTACAGAATGTAAACAGATAAGTAATGATATATTATTTATATATATATATATAAATCGTGACGCCCCTTTGCGACACATCACAAGGCGGTTGTGTTAATTGCGCCCACCGCAACATCTTAAGCTGCAATCGAACAATTAAAATAGATTAAAAAACAAAATACAACAATATAAATTAGAGCTTTTCACAAACCTGAAATTCTGGCAAAGGCCAGCGCAGACTTCTCGCCATCGAAGCATTTGCCAATTTCGGCGCAGACGTGCGACTGGTCGATGTAGGCACGCTCGGAAAGGTTCAAAATGCTGAAGCCATAAATGGAGATCATTTCCGAGCACTAAAACAAGCATAATTACAGATTAGTAAGATAATAAAATACATTGAAATTAATGTATCTTTACTTACAATATTATAGTACTTGGCTGGCAAGTTCTCGCACGCCTCTGAGATCATGTTCTGTACGGTGATGTTGTCGGTATCCTTCTGTCCACGGAAGAAGGGCAACAGAACCTGGGAAACGCCATGGCAGACACCGCACTCGATGACCTCATCGTTGACGGCCTGGCTAAAGCACAGCTGCAGCTTCTGGCACACCTCCTTGGGCGGCACTTTGGTCAGCAGACTGATAATGGCCGAGGCATAACCGTCGACAAAGGTATCGCATTGCTTGCGAATGGTGGACGGCAGGCGCTCGCAGACAGCGCGTATGGCTTTCTTGATCTCATCCTGCTCGGTTTTGTTCTGCAGATCGGCCTCCAATTTCGTCATGACAAACTCGCACAGCACACAGGTGGGTGGTTCGTCAACACGCTTGGACTCCAGGCGTGCCGGCTTATTGTCCTGGTGATTGGGCAGCACAATAACATCGTACTTCAAAGCCTCGTCGATTTCAACTGCAAATTGAGCAAAAGCTATTCATTATTTATTTCATTTTTAGGTTATTCTTTCTACTTACGATCTTCCTGTTCGTCGAACAGGCACATGCCCAACTCCGCGCATATCAATTTAGGTGACATCTCTTTCAGCAGCAGATCGGCAATCTGATCGCCGTGCTTGTTAATGAAGATGTGGCACTTTGTGGCCAGCGGCTTCTTCAGTTTGTCACATGAATGTTCCAAAGCATCCTTGATTTCCGCCTTGGTCGCATGCTTGCCAATCTTTTTCTCGACGGTTTTCACTACCTCCTCGCAGAGCAAGCAGTTGGGTCCTAGCCTAAGGTCCTTGTCAAAGGCAATCTCGATGGGCAGCTCATCGCTGGAATCGATTTCGTTGTCGTTAATCTCTTCACTGCTGGCCGACGTGTCGCTGTTGCCGCTATCCAATAAGGTGATGCCCATTTCATCCAAATAATCCTTGGTCTTGGGGCACAGCTTCAGCTGCACGCAAATCTCCTCCGGCTTAAAGTCCGTAATAAGCATATCAATTAGTTCGTTGGAGTAGGTTTCCACAAAGTCAACGCACTCGGTACGCAGCTTGCTGGGCAGATGCGAGCAGAGACTGTCGAGAACCTTCTTGATGTTCTCCTTGGACTTGTTGTCGCGAATCTTGATCTGAGCCTGCTCAACGGCAAACAAACACAGCGGGCAAGTGGGCTTGTCCTGTTGATCGCTGGGCACTGCCCCTGGGAAGAACACTTCGATGTCGTCGTAATGCTCAATGTTGCGCGGACACATTTTGGCCATGGGGCAAACGCTGCGCGGATTAAGGCCTTGGATGAGCAGCGAGATGATCGCATCACCGTACATTTCCACGAAGTTGCGGCATTGGGTGGCCACGCCGTGAGGGAGCTTGATGCAGACGTTCTCGACCTCGTGCTTTATCTCATCAGCGGTGGCGGGCGTGGCCAGCGACTCCTGTATGAAGTGCAACAGATATTCGCAAATGGTGCACAGTTCACCGCCCTGCACCAGCTGGCTGGGATTGGCGGCGCCCATCAACTTGTCAATTGGCAGCTGCATATCCATGATTTGTTGCTGGCTGAATTTGGGCTCGTTGGCTCCCAGCTTCTTGATGGTCACTTCCACCTCAGCAGGCGCAATGGCGGGCAGCATTGGCATAATGGGAGCATTGAAGCCTAGATCCAGACCCTTGGGGCAAACTCCGATTAGGAAGCAGGTGCCATTGGCATCGAGCTTGTTCACCAGAGTGTTGTAAATGACATGGTAATACTCGTCCACAATGCTGATGCACTCGTCCTTAAAGCCGCGTGACTGGTTGCAGAAGCCCTCCAGCACCTGCTTGAACTCCGCCTCTGTTGTGTTGGCCACCAGCACATCACGCAAATGTTTCACCAGCTGCTCGCACAGCGCACAGGGTATATCATCGCCGACACCCTCCAGCGTGGTCAACGCCTCGGGCTCCTTAACATCATCCTCGTGCTGGTGGTAGCGGGCCGCGCACACGCCTGACAAATGGCAAAGACCATTCGACTTCAAGTGCTGTTGGACGTGCTCGTACATATCGTTGAAATAGGTCAGCACCAAGTTCGAGCAGGCGTCCGAGAAGCTGGACATGCTGCCGCACCAGTGCAACATCTGCTCAACCATGTTATCGCGATTAGTGGACTCGAATTTGCGCTGAATCTGGCCGGAGAGCAGGTTGCAGTTGCCGCAAGACAGCTGCAGCTGCGTCGAGCTAGGTTCCTTCTTGGCACCACTCGTTAGATCCACTTCCTCGTCCTTGATCGAACCATCCAATGCTGACTCGTAGCTGCGTTTCATCAGTTCATCGATTCTGGCACTGTTGCACAATCCAGCCACGGAGCAAACTTGCTGCAAATAAAAGGATTTTATTTAATATAAATAAGTGAGGAATTTTGTAATTACTCACATCGGGATTCATTTGCGAGGATAGAGCCTCAACCAGCTCGGGAACAAAGTTGTCGGCCAAAGTAATGCACTCCTTCTGCACCAGCTTAATCGGTATAAGCTTGCAGCTGCCTTCGAAGACTTGCCTCAGCTCGTCCTCGGTTTCATTGCTACGCAGCTGATCGCGCGCCTGTGTAACCATATCCTTGCAGATTTGACATATCGAATCAGTGTCCACGTCCACCGGTCGCTTCTCCCACACGGTCTGAATGCAATGGCGCGTTGCTCTGCACTCCTTTGAATTACTATTGGGCAGAAATAGGAGAACCGATGTTGAATTTATCAATTAATAATAAGCAAGCAATGAAACTGCAACGTCTGCAGTTAAGCAAAACAATGTCTCAAATGACCCGCATTGATTATCGTTCGGCCAGTTGCCAAGAGCCAAGTCAGCAAAGATCAGAGTCCAAACCATTAAACGAACCCTCGCAACATGCGCTAGTTGAATGCACCCGCGGCATATGCATACATAAAGACATATTTCAACAGACGGCTGGAATTATGTTATTCCCCCTATCATTTAAAAAGTTAATCTGATATTGTTGTGAATAACTGCATTACGAGTTTCATATGACCAAAAGTACTATACATTTCTCTGCTTTGAAAGGGGCACAGTAAAGTGTTAATTTTCGTTAAAAACACAAATATTGTTTGTGTATATTAAGTTGATAAGCACAGACATGGCAAAAACGAATGTATGTATATATACATACATACATATGTACTTTACATATCCGCGACATCTCATTGCAAAAATTTGCGACGCTTTATTATGTCTACAATTTTGGCTTCGTACGGAAACAAAGAGTTGAGAAGGCTTTGTGATCGTAAATAAATTAATAAATAACCAATGAAATGAATGTCCAGAGCGAAATACAAAGAAATTTAGGATTGCATTAAGAAAACAACAGTAAATGCTGCAGAGTAAACGCTATTTATATAATTATTTAGTAATAAAAGCAATCGTTTGTTTTGGATAGCGTGTTGATTGCTGGCATTAAATCAACCTAGTTCATATGAGTATGTTTGCCATTGGAATTACTCAGAGATGATGAGCTTTTGTTGATAAGAAACTAACATATAGAGTTACCTCTATGACGAACACCCAGATATTTTATGCCTAACTCAGTTATTTGAGACAAAGCGTTTTAAAATTCAGTTTCAAGAGAAAGGCGGACAAAAAGTAGCCCTAAGACGAGCCCAAGCTGTTGACTCATCGGAATTAAAAGCTGATAATACAGTTTGTATATACAATACATGCACACATTTGTACAAATGTAATTCGTTAGCTAAGCTGGAAGAGTTTTTTTTGTTTTAATTTAATTTAAACGGAAACCACACATACACAACACGAAGGCAGAGAAAAAATGAGAAGAGAGAAAAGTGAGAGGGCAGACGAGTGCAAAGCTCAAGCAAATAACAAGTGTGCAAACAAGCAAAAATAGAGCAAAAGAGCGCTAAACAAAACTAGAGCAACTGTTAACGCCGTAACAAAGGTTATCGATGAGCACAGCAGAATGGCGACTCTAACTCAAACTCGGACTAGGAATCGGACGCTTGCCTGATAAGTAGCGATTGCCAGATTGCAAATCCTTATCAACGGTTCTTCGGCCGACGGCATTTGTTCTTCGCGACAACAATGGAAACCGATAAAGAAAGCAACGGGTTAATAACTGCGCAGTGGCCATTGTATTATTTTTCATTTCCACTCTTCATTTTCTACGATTGCAGGCAACACGCAATGGCGGGCGTCGCTTAATATTTTTGCCGATGACAATGCGCTTTTCCAATTTGTTCTAGACTTACCTCAGGTTGTCGCACCAATAGGAGGGGCCCCAGGTGCATTTGCTGGCACCAACCAGCGGCTGCTCAGCGATTGGCGTTGAGGAAACGCAAACGCCTGAAACGGTAAAATAAGCAAAGGCATATATATATTATATATGTACATATATGTGTGTATATAAACGCCTATCACATGAAATCTATTTGTCAATTCGTGCAAAACAGATACGCAATAGTCATTTTACCGTCGTCACAACTTACCGCAAGCAAACACAGCCAAAATGGCCAAAAGGCCCGCGTTACGCATTTTGTTTATGTGGGTATTTGCTATTTGCTAGACTCCACTTGTAGAAATTGCACTTTTATTTGCTATTTTAACACTCCAGCTGCAACTGCAACTGCACCTACTGAATATTTGATGATTAATGAGGAAAACGATTTGCCTTTGCTTTGCTTTTGTTATTTTGCAGTGTGACCAGAGGATTGGAATTAATATGTATTCTATCGATAGACCAGGCGAAGATGCAAGCCGATTGTAGCTTTGCGCTGTAAACGTTTTGAATATCTAAATGTATTTTAATGCATGACAACACAAACAAATTTTGATTGAACTATTTGAACTAGTTTTACTTTAAGTCGTAAAATGACAAGCATATGTCTTAGCTTATCTCTAGTTCATTCGATAGATATTAAGTATATATATAAACAGTATTTTTCGGTTACAAAACTCATGTTTGAAGGTTTTAAAAACATTATCAAATTTTATTTTACTTGATAGCCGTTATGTAAACAACATAGTTTTATGCCTTGTTTCACAGACATTTATGTGACATAAATCTATTTCATGCAGGGCTGCCATATTACCAGAAAATATTGGCTGGAGTTGCCACATCAATGAAAAAGGTAACTTTATATATATGCAAGATATGCAAACGTGCATGCTGACGCGAGTTCAAATCCTACTTCATTAAAAACAAAAAAAATAGTCTTGATTAATATTCTTAATTTTTATTGTTGGTTTTAGTTAAAAAAAAAATTACAATAAAAATGTTATATAAGACAACATTTAATTATAAGCTAATATTATTATAAAATATCAATAAGGAATGCTAAAACATTTTGTATAAATGTTTTGTGGTGTGAACTCATTGATAAATACTAGTATTATTTATGATAATTGTTATATCATTTGTATATGTAATTAAAATGTAAGCTTTGATGTTAAAAGTCGTTGTCATTTCAGTCATTCATAAAATTTTGTTTTATGGTTTTTAAATGGCTGACTAAACTATGGCAATAACATTAGTAAATGTTCTTGAACTCTTTGCTCAAGTGTTGAGCTCTCGTAAATGTTTAGCCAAACACTTGGTTATAGCCCAGCAGCGTTCAAGCATGCATAAAAATGCATTTGTAATTACAGCTGAATTTTAATAATTGATTGATGTTGATATAAGCGTCACTCGATGCACAAAATGATCTCAGGTAGATCTGAATGGCCCCGGGCCTGAATGCTGCTTTTGTTGTACAATTTTTTCGCTTTTTCTTTTTTTTTTGAGTGTTGAGTTTCTTGGGAAAATGCAATTTAATTAACTGAATTGTTTCCACAATGAAAATAAACAAATCTTGGTTGTGATGCCTATCAAATTGCAATTTTTGCATTAGGTATGAAAACAAATACTCATTTGTATGTGGGAGCTTTACGCAGTCAAGAATGTTTGGGGCATTCTCATTAGCAGCTGTCGTCGTTATTGAGCCTCAGCTGAAAGTCGAGGTCAGCTGGTGGCTGCTGGCTGTTGACTTTGCAACCGAAATGCCAAATGCAGCAGCAGCAACAACAGCAACAACAGCAACAGCAGCAGCAGCCGACGCAGTCACCGATCTAACCAATTTGGCCATTATCTATGTCAAGTCGACGAAGGAAACTTGAAACTCGTCTTGGCGTGGCCAAGGTGGCCAGCTGGTAGCCGTGGTATTTGGTTCTTTATCAGATTTAATTGCAAAGCCCCAAATTAAAAATGCACTTGACCGTTGAAAATGATTTATGTGAAAACAAATGGCCAGGCCTAAAGAATCTTACTTCTTTTGGCGCCCGCACAGTCAAGTTCAATTGTAATTCAAGTTCATTCGCAACGACTTATTTTCACTGGACACAAATTAAAAACGCATAGAAACTTGGTGGCCATCTTTGTTCACACGGTGAGAAACCATCGCCGCAGCGTAGTTGGGTTTGGGGATTCATTTTAATTTTCATTTTAATTTTCGGTTTCAGTTTTGGTTTTAGATGGCCCGTTGCGTGACATACTTAGTTGGCGACGGCCAGAGAGATTGTTCACTTGTAACCCTAATTACGTGCGTAATTACGTGCGGCTGCAACCAGGCAAAGAGACAGCGAAACTAAGAGTGCGTCACATACACAACCATCTAATTGGAAATTGTTTTATTGCCCCTCGTTTGTGTCGGGTTGTAAACTTGTGCAACTTCCTTGACATGAAATGGTATAACTGCTGGCGCGCTGCAACTCGAGCGGACTGACACAGCTAAGTGCTAAATGACTGTTATTACCGATAGTTCTTTGGCTTTGGCTACTGCCCTGAGACCAAGATCAGCGCCATGCGGAAATGAACTTGACCTTATCGGTGCCAGCCCCGCAGCGACTGTTGCTGCCGCGGCTGGTTTAGCTAGCTAGCTAGCTTAGCGGTTGTTGCGAATGGCGTAAAACAAAAATTGAGATAATAAATTCAGCAGCAACAATCTGTCGATATTTGTGAGTCAAAATCACCGCTAATGATAATAAACCAACGGAACAGCACCAATAATAACAAAGGCCAGGAACCAAACAACAGTAACAGTCTCTCAACGCTCACGAAGGCTTCGGCTTCTCTTCCGCAAGCGTTATGCAAGAAGATCAAGTTCAAGAGGTTTTATAGAAGCTGAAAACTAGAAGAGCTGCATGAACAACGACCGCTATTCATTATTGAACCGCCGGCCAGCACTAGTTAGCTTTGACCCAGTGAAACGCTTCTTAACTGTCACGTATGCACCATTAACAAGCCTGTTTATCTCTATTATAAACAATAGTATCGATAACACACACCAATACACACTAATAAGTATATCGCTTATAACGCTTTAAATATATTACTTAATTCGGGACGGCGCGAACGCCATTCCCGGCTACCAAAAATTACACGCACGAGTTATTCACATTAGGAATAATCGCAGAGGTCAACTCAGCCGAATGTGCTCTGGAACAGCCACTCCTATCCAACTGCGTCAGAACCGTTTGGGAATTATAGTGCGCGCATGTGAAATTTTTACATGAAACAGAACTGGCAGAACTAGGCGTATTATATATATGTATGTGTGCGTGTGTGTGTGTGAAGCAACATGCAGCAGGAGAAACCATTTCACATCTCTGTTAAGAGGGTTGTTGGGAATGCAGACAGCAGACAACAAGAAATGCAAGAAATTAAACGAATATTAATATTAATACAAAATTGTTACATTTATACTATATATGTATATATGTATATTTTTTTATAAATTAATTAATTGAAGAGTGTTAATTTTGTTTCTTATATTTTATTAGCACTTGAGCTCTTTAGGTTATAATAAGCTGATATTCAATATGGAACGTTATTTGACATATGTCTATAGTTATATATAATTTAAATTTAATCCATTTCTTTTATAAATGTACTTATTTTTATTTCTATTTCAATTGTATATTCTTATATTATTAAATGTAATTTTAGATGTACTTGTTATTTTACCCAGATTTATGATTAATTATACAGATATCAGATATAAATATATTAAAGCAAATTAAACCATCTAAAAGTAGCAGAAACACTGTTAAAATAATTTTTACTACCACCAAAGGCAAAACCAACCGACGTGAGTCTCTTTCAACCCCTAGAAATTACATCCAGTTGGCTTTGCTGCTTTCACTTCTGAAGAAAATTTCACTTTATAATTCTCAAACAGTTCACACGCTGTTGGATAGGTGTGGCTGTTCCAGAGCGGAGAAAAGCATACTTACCTGGCGTAGAGGTTAACCGTGATCACGAAGGCGGTTCCTCCGGAGCGAGGCTTGGCCATTGCACATTCGGCTGAGTTGACCTTCGTGCGTGTAATTTTTGGTAGCCGGGAATGGCGTTCGCGCCGTCCCGAATTAAAAGATACATTTAACATATAAGAAGATAGGCGAGTTTCGGAGATTGTTGGCAGTACGTGACTAGTATATGCTGCAAAGTGATCGTTGCATACCCATGAATCTCCATATCCAGACCAGTTTTCTAAATAAAACATTTCCTGAAATACGAAGTTAAATAATTTTGTAGTTCAGATACTCCTCAACAAGGGGAACCCCCACAACATGCTTCGTGTTTTTTCATCGAGCATACTTCATAAATAGTTACGTCAATGAGGCAATCGGCTTATTCAATTGAGCAGAACCACCATATGGCCAGAAAATGCTGTTCATAAAGACGAAAACGTAAAAACGAATGAAAATATAGTAAAGGATTACTGTCTTAAGTGGAAGTGTTGAACGCACGGTGACTTGCTTATTTCGCAGAGCTGCTTTTTATTAGAGAAGCTGTTAATTTGTATATAATTAAAGAACGATTCACTGGCCAGTGGTTACTTCCTAGACGGCTGTAAACAAAGACTTTATGTCCGCGACGTGATGGAATAATTACGCATTTGGGAAGTGTGCATAAAATAGTTTATAGACTGAGACAATAAAAATTTGTATCTATCTATTCGCAGGTATGATTTCAGATGGATCGTTTGATAATTGACAAGGGCATAAAAACTATAATTTCGCAAAACAAAGCGAATATACTATTTTTTTTAGTTACTATTTTCCACAAGATTGGGATTCTCCTATGTTTATCCAACTCCTTGCCTCATCAATTTCAACTAGAAAGTAATTTACATATTATTATACGAAAAACTTGTTTGATTGTATTATTCAATTCGTCTATATTAATTCCAGTTTTGTTTATAATGCCACAGGTTCTGTTGAACCCATAGATGCATAATTAATGAGCATTTATATTTTAGAATATTTCGTTAGTTCGTTTCGATGCTCGAAAAAAAAACACAAGAAAGGTTTTTAAGGTTTTTTTTGGTCTGCGCTAGTCTCGCTGTTGAACAGGTTCTATTGAATGCCAACAAAAGCAAATAAATTAGTCGACTAGAAAATATCTCGTGGCTACCTAACGACCTTTAGAAACCTTAAGAATATCGATTAGGCTAACATTTTAAGATTGTTATTTTTTTTTCAAAGGCGAGCCCTTGATAAATAAACAAATTACTATTAACCAAGTTAAATTTTCCAATTCAATTTTTTAAACACTCCAGTTTAAACAAACTTATGCTCATTCATGCTAGAACGTGTAGTCGACCTGTCTGTTGGTTTTTTGCCAATTACAGGGTATAAAAACGAAACCGCAAAATCAAGTCGAATTGAATGCTATTTCTTAAGCTTAGAACACGAGCAAAACATCAAAATAACTTGATTGGTTGGCCATGTTAACGCGATGGTCCATCGATATAGAATTGATTTCTATAGAATACCATGCGGAACCAGTTATATAATGATTTTGGAACCAGCCAGCTCTGACCATGAACATTTTTCCTATTAACTAGAGCAACTGCCAAAAAATGTTGAATTAGAAAAAATTGATCTTGACCTTGGACCAAGAAACAAAGAAATGTCGTTTAGCATGCCAGTGATAATTCGCATACTGTGTTCTAATTGCAGATAAGGAATTGGTTGCGAATTTTATAATATCATTCACACCGAAGAGACACAAACGAGTTATGAAATTCTGACCACTCAAATTAAACGCTCCAGTTTTAGTGACGTTTGTGGCTTGAGGCAGCGGACATGACACGGTAAAGTTGTTATAATTGCACTCATATAATGAAATGTGTACCAACACTTTACTACCTGACAACCATAACGAAGTTTTATTAGAATCAAGCAATTTCATCCTCAACACTCAACACTTGCTAATTGCGTTCAAAGGCCGCTACGGCTGCAATATATGAATATGCCATAAAACGGGAGCCGAAGCCGTTGCCGGTTGTCGGTTGTCGGTTGTCGGTGTAGGCCCAACAGAACTGCCAAGCAATTGTCTACACAATTAACTGCATATGAGTTTTGAGATACAAATACAAGGGCAGCGATCGAAGTATAAAAAAAAAACAAACACATCTACTAAACATCACAAATGCACAAAATTTTGTGGCTCTAAGCCATATAGTCGTATTTGCCACAAATAGCAGCAGTAGCAACAACTGTCGCAAATCGCCGACTCATGTTGAACATAAAATGCACATAACAATACATTCGGGGGCTGTTACTACGATTACTACTACTAACAGATTTTCTACTGCCATTTCGCAGTGTGCACGCGATCGGCTTCATCTCCGGCTAACACACACACACACACAGGCACACATACACAGACAGAGCCGAGCTGAGCGACGAAACCAAAAACCCGAAACGCCAGCCGAAAATTTAGCACTTCTTTTTAAATTTTTATGCAAACTCGAACTTTTTGTTAGTTGTGTGTCGGAGTTCGCAGCGCTTGTGTCGAGCTGAGAGAGTTCGAATTTCGATCGTAAAGTGCAACAGCAGCCGGGTTCGGTTCAAAATTGTTTAAGCCTGGTTAAACGACTACGATTTGTGTGTGCATTTAAAAGGATATGCGTAAGGCTGTTAGCCAAGTGTAGAACTGTTCGCAAGATGTCCTCGAAAGTATTTAGTTCGATGATGGCCGAGAGCATTCTGCTCTCGAAAGCCGCTCAGATCATATCGGGCTACTCGCCCATAACCATAATCCTGCTGGCCACCATCAGCATCTTCCTGGTGGTCTACAACAAAAGACGCGCGCGTTGGGTTAAATACATTGAGAAGATACCAGGACCTGCCGCCCTGCCCTTCCTAGGCAATGCCATCGAAATGAACGTTGATCATGATGGTGAGTTGTGAGCTGATTGTGCTTGTTCTATAACTATTTTGTTATCTTGACCCTGAGTGTCGACTGCTCCTAATAGATCGATCTGATTGAAAAAGCCAACACAACTCGCCGTAAATAAAGCATAAATACACTCGCTGTTAGGTGTTAATTTACAGATAAGCCAAATATCAAACAATCCGTCAATGAAGCCAACGATTTATGCCGCGTAAATTCGCTCTCATTATTTGGCATTTATTTTGCTCAAATGTTATTGAACTTTGTGTTACATTCAAATTCACTTTCATTGCTCGACATTTCATAACAATTGATCTGTATAGAATCCAAACCATACGTGACCAAACAAACGTTAAGTTCGTTAAGAATATTATTCAGAATGTGCTAATTGAAATATTGATGAGATACAAAATCTACTTCAACTTCGGATAGAACAAAATAAAACAATTGTTCGCTTAATTTGAGTGTGGCTTAAAATTGATTTAATTTTTTGCAAACTTGTGAGACTTATAATTAAATTAACAACATTAACAGCATTAGCACACAATTAACAATAAAAAGGCAGCCGCCAAATGCGACTTAAATTTAAAAAAAAAACAAACACTTAAATATAAATAGGTGTTGCATAGTAATCAGATCAGCAAATGCAATTTTATGATTTAAATAAACTAATTACAAATATATTTGTTTTGTATATTTATTTGGTTGTTTTTCATTTAAATAATATATCAACTATTATTTTCTAAGTTTGTAAATTCCGTTTCAACATTATTCAGTTGTAACGAGACCTTCAACTCAGTTGCGAAATAAAACAAACATAAATACCCTTAAATAGTGTGAATCACATAATTATTGTAATTTTATTTGCTGTGCTGCCAAATTTGAACTTGATTTTTGGCAATCAGCTGAAAACTTTCACCCTCATTCACAAAAGGTATTTTTTTTTTGCGCAAATGCGGAAATTTGAGATTTATATATTTTAATTAAGCGAAATTAGGCTTAAAACAATATTGGGCATCTTTGTAAAGAAGTAAGGCACAGTAGCTACTCATAAATGGTTTAATAACAAAGCAAACACAGCACTCGTAAAGTTGTAAAAAACGGTCGTAAACTTCTTTTTTTCTGAACGCAACTCCAAAAAGGTCCAAATCTGAGCCGGACGTGCGCCTAAGCTGATCTTGATCTTGATCTTGACATTCAAAAACAGCTATTAACAGTCTGTGCAGCTTTTGCAGCTGATAAATGAACAGTCGTATAGGAAAGCAACTTCAGACCGAAGCGTTCAATCAATTTTTGGTATGATTAATTCACAAGCTAATCTAACAGTTCCGCAGCAAGTTCGAATAAAATCAAAACACAGACCAATTAACACACACACACACACACACACACACAGAGACTTCTATCAATGCGGAAACGCAGCAAGAAACACAGATACAGAAAATACATACATATGTAGATACATAGATACATGCTTGTATCTAAATTTAAGCACATGCTATTTGGCCTGCAGCTTCTTCAGTCGGCCAAGTTCAATTCGAGATGCTAATCGTGTAGGAAATATGTATATATGATAAGCTGTGCTATACAGTGCTGGAGTATTTTAAAAACATTTGAAAAATTTCCATTTGATAGTTATGCTTTGATTATTATTCTTTGGGGGGTGATCATATTGAGATTTGATATCCGTCTTGTTCTTTGTTCTTTGTGTATAAATTCCGAGTCGGAGTGTGCTGTTGAAGTGGTTTTTCTGGCTAGATGAGTTTTGGCTTTGGCCTCACTTCAATGTTCTCAAGCCGTTGGAATTGTCGGAAGTCAGCCGCCTTCAGGGCAAACTGTCAGTTTTGGCAGCAGGTTTTACTTTTGTTTTTCACGTATTTGCATTCAAATCGTGCTTTTCATTCGCTCTAATAAGCTTTAATGCTAATGCAATCAATTAGCGATTGATGGCGACAGATAGACCCCAGCCAGCACCAGGGAAGTTAAACATTAAAGAGCTTAAACAATAACAATAAATATAGTTATTAACAACCCAACTCAAGAAACATTTGCCATTAAAAATATATATTTCAGTTTGGCCATTAACAAGTAACTTATAGCAGCTATGAAAGTTTAAAGACATTTTATTTTTATTTTTTGCAAGTTCTTAGCTAACAAATTTATGCAAAAATGCAAATTTAAAACTTGAAAAAAAAAGTGGCTTTTGCTTTTTAGCCGGCCGCAGATGTATCTGCAGCTCAGTTCAAGGCAATCGAGGAACCTGTTGCAGCAATTCATGGATGCTGTCTGTCTAAGTCTAAGCCATGATTGAGGCTGCAACAGCAACTTTAATTCAAAAATGACTTAAGAACAAATCAAGCAACCCAATAGCAGTAGCATCCACAGATGATGCTGCAATAAATCGACGGTCCAAGGTCAATCGGTGGCCCAAGTGCCAGAGATTTTAATTCATAATTATCTTTAAGCCGCTGGAGACCAGCTACACAGTACAGCTGAAGTATATAGACACCAAGGCCGGCGTCGGCTTTGAATTCGAGTTCTAATGCTAAGAACATTTGGCAGTCAGTGCCAACTTGTCTCTGGGTCTCGGCTAACGGCTATCTGAGTTTCTAGTCTCTGAGATAGCGATTGCGATTGAGGCTTTGGCTGTGGGTGCTTGCGGCTTGGCATTGAAAGTTGGCTAAATTAACATTAACATTAACATCGACATCAGCGTTAACAACAACATTAATATCAACTGTTGCGGCTATTCGTTAATGTTGTCTATAAAGGGTATCTTATGGAAGTTAAAGTGCGTAACGCATGAAAACATTGCTGACATCATAAGGGGAAGAACAAATCTCATAAATCAAATTAATTTAATTTAACTGTGTCTTGGTTTTAAAGCAACCCTTTTCTATTACTCGCAGGGTATTTGTTCATCGAGCATATTTTCCTATTATTTAATGTGCCACAATTTGGCCAAATGACAAATTGTTGCAAGCTATAAAGCGGCACATAAATTATTTCGAATTGTTAACGCAATTTAAAGCAGCCAAAAATTGTGTTGCTGTTTTTTTTTATTTATTTTTTTTTTTGTCAAGTTTGTCAACAAGCTGGTCAACAACAACAACAACAACAACGACGACGACAACAAAAGCAACCCACAAAGCAATTTTAAAACGAAAATCATAATAGTTACTGAGAGCCGGTAAAAAATAAAAAGATTTGAAATGCGTTTTGTTTTCTTTTGCTTTTGGTTTTCTATTTTTTTGGTTTTTTGTAATTTTTTGTTTTTTGCTCATTTTTTGCAATTTTTTGATTGTTACCTTTTTGCCGCGCTTAAACATGCAAACTTCCGACGAACGGGATGCGCCCCAAAGAGGCGGGCAGCCGTTGAGTAGAGGAGGAGGAAGAAGAAGAAGAAGAAGAAGACATACCGGTGAACCAAAAACAGGGCCGCAACAGCTGCGTGTCTTTTTGGGTGTTGCTTTTAATTTTACAATTCGTGTTGACGCTTGAATTTTGGGTTACATAAAATCATTATTAGACATCGCCAACAAGTGTGTGTCTGCGAGAGTGTATTAGTGTGTGTGTGTGTGTGTCATCTTTTTAATTAATGCAACAAATGACCAGAGAGTGAGACGCATGAGCAACGTGCGCCGACGCAGGTCTCTGACAACAACAACAATAAAAATATAAACTTAAGAAGCCTGGACCGAGCAGCTTATTCATGTTTGTTTACCTACGTGATAAACAACTGTAACATATCATAAATTAACACAACGTTTTTACATGATGACGACCTTGATTGTTTCTCACATGTGAGCACACACAGATATTGTCAGTTTTTCCATTAATTGATGTCGCAAACAATTTTCACACGTGAATCGCAATCGCCTCCCGAAGCCTTAATTTCAACTTAAACAAAGTAAAAATGATTTGGAAATAGATGCTAGACTAGGAATTGCTGTGGGAACTGATTGAAAGTTAGGCATATCGAGACAATAAATTGTTGGCTATATAGTATATGGTCAATTGTATTTTAATTATTGTTACAAGATACATTTTCTTACCTCTGTATAGAAGAGCGTGCCTCCGATCTTATAAAGAATACATATTTTAAATTAGTTTTAGCAACCTAAAAGTCTGTACATCTTTCTTGTTGGAAAATATAATTCTGTCTAAGGAACAAAATTCACTGCATATATTAATTACAACAAAATTTACTTGGCTACTCAAAAGAACACTGAATAATTAAGTTTTTATATGACAACATTAACTGATGGACAAACGAAGAATTTGTCATGTTTGTCATGTTACTAAATTAAAGGAATGTTAACTGCTTTCAGCTACTATTTTGCACATTAGCCCGTCTTAATTACACCCAATTGAAATGATTATGGTGTCTACAGGGTATTTAAATGAAGCTGGTAGCCAACCCAACAAACAATTACTTAGTGTCATTTATTATTTTATTTATGTGTACTTAAACGCTCGTTAACTGTTTGTCACCAACTCGCAGAGCGCAGCACTTTGAGACAAATTAGTAACTGGTTTTCTTTGTTCTTTTATTTAAAATATTTTCAGAGCTATTCAATCGTGTTATTGGCATGCAGAAACTTTGGGGCACGCGCATCGGCATCAATCGCGTGTGGCAAGGAACCGCGCCACGCGTCCTGCTCTTCGAGCCAGAAACTGTGGAGGTAAGCACACTCGTTGGCCACTTTAAGCCTGGTCTATAACCGTTGCCAACTCCCTTGCAGCCCATACTGAACAGCCAGAAGTTCGTGAACAAGAGCCACGACTATGACTATCTGCATCCCTGGCTGGGCACAGGTTTGCTCACCAGCACCGACCGCAAGTGGCATTCACGCAGAAAGGTGAGTTCTTAAAGGAAAAATATTTATATATTTTAATTTTTATATTTATTTGCTTATATATTTGCAGATTTTGACACCCGCTTTTCATTTTAAAATTTTGGATGATTTTATAGATGTTTTCAATGAGCAGAGCGCCGTCTTGGCCCGCAAACTGGCCGTGGAACTGGGCAGCGAAGCGTTCAACATTTTTCCCTACGTCACACTGTGCACACTGGACATTGTCTGCGGTGAGTGTCAATGTTATACATATATATATATTTATAATATTGTTAAGCATATTAAATAACTTGTCGTCACAGAAACTGCCATGGGTCGCAAAATCTATGCACAAAGCAACAGCGAATCGGAATACGTAAAAGCGGTTTATGGGTAAGTTAATAAAATACTAACAAATAACTTAAACAATTTAAAAACAAAACTAGAATTCAATTGCAAAAGATTATCAATAGTGTGAGGCTGTGTAATATTGAGAGCTGTCAGTGTAACTGACACTTTCCCACACACGCACAATTCCTGTGTGTGTGTGTGTGTGTGTGTTTGGGGTGTGCTCTGCTCAAGCGCAAAATATGCGAGATTAAGATGTCAATGGCTGCTGCTGCTGCTGCTGCTACTCCAGCTGATAACATGCCTCATAAAGCACACAAATACTTGGGCAGACAGACAGACAGAGAGACAGACAGAGAGACAGACAGGCAGACAGACAGCAAACACTTGACTAACTTTCAATTTAATGCAACACTTTCCCATCTATTGAACACCCTCAGGATTGGCTCCATTGTGCAGAGTCGCCAGGCCAAGATCTGGCTGCAGAGCGATTTGCTTTTCCGCCTCACCGATGATTACAAGACGCATCAGAGCTACATTAACACGCTCCATGGCTTCTCCAATATGGTGATACGTGAGCGCAAAAGCGAATTGGCCAACAACAACAATAACAACAACAACAACGAGATGCCAGATGCCTACGACGATCTGGGCAAGAAGAAGCGACTGGCATTCCTCGATCTGCTCATCGATGCCTCCAAGGAGGGCACAGTTCTGTCCAACGTAGGGATAGACATAGAATATTTAATTTAATGATAAACTAACTATTTGATTTGGCTTTGTAGGAGGACATTCGTGAGGAGGTGGATACATTTATGTTTGAGGGTCACGACACGACCTCAGCTGCCATTTCCTGGACCTTGTTCTTGCTGGGCGCTTATCCGGAGTATCAGGAGCGTGTTGTGGAGGAACTGGAGTCCATATTTGGCACAGACACAGAGACGCCAGCAACAATGAAAAATCTGCTGGACATGCGTTATTTGGAGTTCTGCATCAAGGATGCGCTCAGATTGTTTCCCAGTGTGCCAATGATGGCGCGCATGGTGGGCGAGGATGTGACCATCGGTAAGTGATGGATAAACTATTAAATGTGGACTGTATTTAAAGAAACTTAATCTTTTGATTAGGTGGCAAGCTGGTGCCCGCCGGCACTCAGGCAATTATTATGACTTACGCGCTGCATCGCAATCCGCGCATCTTTCCCAAGCCGGAGCAATTCAATCCGGACAACTTTCTGCCCGAGAACTGCGCCGGACGACATCCCTTCGCGTATATACCCTTCAGCGCTGGGCCGCGCAACTGCATCGGACAGAAGTTCGCCATTCTGGAGGAGAAGGCCGTCATCTCGACAGTGCTGCGTAAATTCAAGATCGAGTCTGTCGATCGTCGCGAGGACCTGACGCTGCTCGGCGAACTCATTTTGCGTCCCAAGGATGGCCTCAGGGTGAAGATTACGCCACGCCATTGAGCAGAACTGCGGCTACTGATCCAAAGTATTTAACTTGTATATAATTAGACTAAGCAAATATATGCTAAATTAGCAAATAACCCTTTGACCTCTGCGGCATATGTAATCGTTGTGTAAGCATAAAACTCAGTGAACCAATATTGTCTAGTACGTAATGTTATTTTTAATTGAAAATAAAACAAGAATAATCAACATACATATATAACTTTCTCCTTTCATCAAATGTGGTTAACGAGATTGACCTGTACCTTAACTATCCGAAAGTAAAGAGTTATGAAATTAATATTGTTTTATACTTGACTCCATATACAAATGTTTTTTCAATAATGAATATTTTTAGTTCATTCACAGCATCATTTTATAAGAATACTATCTTATACACATTCCATGCTCTCAAATGTACCAAATTATCTGCTACTTAGTACAGTTACTTATATGGCACAGCAATGCGTTTAGCCAAGACACCAACCAGTCGCTGAGATCAACGAGTGAGCTAGCAAAAGGAACGTTCAATAGATGGCGCCACTTGTGCCGTTAGCAACTTTGCCAATACTAATTAGCATTTTGTTCGCGATCCAATATACCTGCGCACTCGACAATATACGAATATACTACATGGAAAATGGACAATTATCAAGTCATCAAGAAATGGCGCCATTTAGCCGTTGCCTTGCGTGTGCGGTGTGCAGTGTGTGTGTGTGTGTGTGTGTGTGTGCTCGAGTGTGTGTTGATGTGGCTGCGGCCGGTTTCCTTTTCGCAATTGGAGCGGCGCCAGGGCTTAAAAGCAACTTAAGTGCGCTTACGCTGTGTAATGCACAAATAAATGCGGCCCGCAAACAAGGCGGAGGGAAATGGGCCGGCAAATGGTTATATCTAAATGGATATTGTGAGCATATGTACATATATCGGAGGCGGGGCGAAGGTGGAACGCGTGCGTTAGACAACTCCTACTGGAGCCCGCGGTCGAGCTGGAATAGATAACTAGATCGATAGGTTACCCGGACGCAGATAAGCGGAGTCGGACCTGGCGCAGGAGACGGCGGAGGAGCAGTTGCCGGTGCCGGCGGCGAGTGGGCAAACAATCAATTAGAATGGCAAAATCTTGCTAAATAATAGTAATCCGGCAAACGCAAAAGGGTCTTAAAATGTAATTCCCCAGCGCGACAAGAAATACGTAAAATGCGCGATTGAAAAATGGCGAAATTCGCTTTCACAAAACTGAGGAAATGCACCCGCCCAAGAGCCACGAATTGTGCACAAGACTCGACCATGGTCACTAACCACGAAGCGAATCACTCGAAAGTTGGCAATTGACGATTGCCACTTGGCACTTGGACAATTGTCGTAATAAATCGATTGGCAATTGCAGTTGCAATTGCAGTTGCAGTCGCTTTATTAATTTATGAATTTACAATATCAACGATGATTATTTATTTTAGTTTAATGGCGGGGTTAAAATCCAATCGATCAAACTTGGTTTGATTGCCATCCAGCAGACTGAATGTGTCACTCTCCAACCACAACTGGATACTGACAAGAGCAAATGCTTTGTCAGCCTGCAAAGGTTACAAATAGGTTCCTGCTGGGGCGCCACTAAATAGACTCATGTTAGCATTGGCTTAAGTAATACATTTTAGTTAAATTTATAAGCAAAAAACAATATTTTTATTTATTTACATAACTATTGGCTTACAGTTAAAACTAAAGCTACAGAGGTTTTTTTTAGCTTACGGCTGACTTTGTTTCTTTTTAAGTATAGACCTTAAATGGTTTTGGCAAATAATATATTTAATTATTTATGTGCATATATATTTACATATTTACATGTTTGTGTGTTTACACCTTTGTTCTTTGTAGGTCCTAAAATAGATTTGTTAGCTTACTAGTTTTTTAAGAAAATTGTTTATTATAATAATATTAAATATGGATGGATTGGAGAGTTGTGATGTGAGGCAGTGGTTTGGGATGTTGTTGAAAGTCTCTGCATTTGTTCAGGAAGTTGTTACAATATTAAAAACTATATTCATAGTAAATAATGATATGTGCAAAAAACTGCACGCTGATATTTGTTTAACTTGTGGAAATTCGTTAAATATTTATCTTAAGTGCATCGTTTATAAAAATTATACCTAGTTTGTATATAATATTTATTGTTGTCAGGATAAAATGCGACTTGGTTTTAGTTTATTTGGATCGAATCTTTATGGGCAAGATCTCCGACATTTCTTCGTTTTTTTCAGAAAAAATTAGGATACTTTAGAAGTAGAGTTAAGAAAGCAAAAATGAGAATTGCTTAAGTTATGACAACTTATTGCTAATTATGATTATTATAAATGTAAAATTTTACCGATTTTACTCTTTGTTATTATACTTACAATATAGACTTAAACAAATTTCCACGTATTATTCTTAAACTCCAACACAAGAAAGTTCAGCTGGAATTGTTTATCACATTTAATTATTTAAAATTTAATAAATATAATCCTAATTAATATAATTTATGTTTTCTTATTTAACATTGTGCTATAAATACAGCCACATACATCGAAACAATTGAAAAATATTAAACAAGTTTTAATTTGACATAAATGTGATGCACATATAATTATTTGAATATATAAAAATAAGTTTGTTATTATAGGGTAAAGGGGTTTATATAACTATCATATAACTAACTATAAAATATATGGCTTTTCTAGTGGAAAAGTTCTTAACTGTGTCCCTGCGCGGGCGCCACGAAAACCACATCATAGGAAAAAAAAGGAGAGGAGAGGGGAAGGCATGTCCTGGAACGGAAGTAATTGTACAATTGGTAGGCAGTGTCATCGGGCTGTCTTTGAACCCGCGCCCGGACGTCACTTAAACGGATTGCGCCGTGGCACATCAAAACAAATTGCAGTCCCCTGTGTAAAGCACACAAATCTGATTAGAAAAACATTTACAAACGCAAATCGCAAGTTAGCACCAGATGAGCTGATGGGAATGGGCGATGGGTGATGGGCGATGGTAAGCCACCCTTATAAAGCATTTGATGTGTGAACTTTGGCACGGGCGGGCGAGCGACCAACTTGGGCCAAGGCCAGCCTAATTTGATTGACGTTGACGTCAACGCGTCGGCAAAAAATGTGGGAACAGAGCTCGCAGCGGGCACAGTGAAAGTGGCTTTGGCAGTGCCAGTGCCAGTGGCTTTTTGGTCAGGTAGCCAAAGCTGGCCAACAAGAAGCGGCCCGGAAAATGAAAATGATATCCAAACAAACTCAATTCGGTTGGCTGCCAACGCGCGTTTGATAGATTAGCAGCGAGAACGAAAGAGGCGCGTCGACGACACGTGGCCAGGACAAGGGAAGGGGAAGGGGAAAGGGGAACGGGGAACGGGTCCAGGCGGGTGCTGGGCGGAGGCTGGCAACCAGAGCGGGGCGTGCGCAATGTCAAATTCGTTTTCCATTTGGCTGCCCGGCAATGGGCGAGCATACAAAATTGATTTGCTCAATGCACAGGCAAAATATTTGCCATTGCCACTGCCTACATTAAACAGCTGGTGCCACGAAAAGAGAGAGAGAGAGAGGGAGAGAGGACAGGACCGGGTAGGACACGTGTCGTGCCTGCACTTGCAGTTGGCGACACGTGACATCCCGGCAAATTAAACAAAGCCCTCCTCTGCACAAATACGAGCGAGAAAAGAAACAAAAAGTTTAACAATGCAGAAAATTGAAAAACAATCTGAACGCAACCACAGCCACTGAGGGAAGCAAACCAATGCTGCTGTTAAAGTTAAGTGCTGGCATCCTGTGTGGCATGCCCCACAGCCCACGGGTCACAGATCGTTGCTTTGTGTCTCTTCCGTGTTTGCTCAGAGCATGCGTTTCGATTCGTGCCGCTTTATTTGGCCATAATTAGCTTAATGCGCGAGGCAAACAACCAGGACATATAGCAGGACCAGTATTCTCGTCAACTCTTGTTGCTGCTGCCGTGCGTGTCCTTGCTGGCAAATTGCCACGCCAACAGCAAGGCAAACAAACGTCCGGCAACAGCAACAGCAACGTCAACAAAATTGCTAGAAAAAACAAGCAAAACTTATTTGCATAGAACGAAACCTTAATACCCTATCCGAATAATTAATTATTGAATCCTAACTTATACAAAAAGTTTCGCACTTAAATTTTCTTCGTACTTTCTCTTATTTTATAGTTATTTTTTAAATCAAATAATTATTTTAAAGCTTTTAAGAAATATAATAATATTTGAATTAAGTTAAAAAATATGTACAATTATTTTCTTAAATCAAATAATTGTTTTAATAATATTTTAATGAAATCCTTACTTGAACAAAAAGTTTCTCATATACATTTTCTTCGAACTTTCTCTTATTTTGTTGTAAACTTTTATATACAATTATTTATATAAAAATATATTAAGGTTTAAATTAAGCTCTAAATGTGTACAATAATTTTTTTCAATCAAATAATTCTTTTAATAATAATTTAATTAAATCTATAACCTTCGATTTTTTTCTTATTTTATGGTTATATTTTAAATACAATTATTTTTTTAAATCAAATAATTCTTTTAAATATTTTAAGACATATAATAAGGTTTAAAATAAGTTCTAAATATCAACAAAAATTTTTTTAAATCAAATAATTCTTTTAAAGCTTTTAAGGAATAATAATAATATTTGAAATAAGCTCTAAATATCTACTTTTACTTTTTTAAAGTAAATAATTTTTTTAATAAAAATTTAATTATATCCATTCTTTGCAATTTTTAGTAAACTTTTAAGTACAATTATTTGTTAAATCAAATAATTCTTTTAAAGCTTTTAAGAAATATGAAAAGGTTTGAATTAAATTAAAACTACAATAATTTTTTTAATATATTTAATAATTCTTTTAATAACAAATTATTCTTTTATAATAAGGTTTCAATTAAATTATGACAAGTTATCTATTTTATGAAAATAACTCTGATTCCTTTTTAGAAATAAATACGAACATAGCATAAACTTTATTCTGAATGCCTGATAAGTGGCATATGCCCCACTTGTAGCTACTCTTTGGTTGAAGGAAATTGCACGGGAAAAAAGTTAAAATCATGAATCCCTTAAAAGGTTCTTAATCTGCGGCTGCTGTTGCTGAATTTAGTTGCTTCATTTGCTGCGCATTCGAGTTGCGCAGCCATTACTCATACGCCGCGTTGCCGACGTTGTCTGGAGTCGAAGGTGCGCGCTTTTTGTCTCTATCAGCCGGACGCGAGTTGCAAGGTAAGCTCACCTTTTTTTTTCGCGAGATTCGCAGCGGCTGTCAATGAAGTGTCCGGCGGCTGTCAGCGGAGTGAGACATCATCATATGACCGCCAATCAGCTGCCAAATTGATTTGCGGCGGGGCCACCGAAAGGCATAATGATTTTTCGGGCTGGACTGATTTATTAATGTGGTCAGTGCGAATGCAACCATCGACGGTAGACTTTTGACTGGTTAGTGCCAACCGCTGACCCTGTCCCCCCCGCACCCCCCGCACGCACCGTCCAGACGGCGACGTCAGCGCCCGTGGGTCATAAATTGAGCAAACATTTTTCCGACTGTCGCTTCGACGTTGTCGCTGTTGATTGCGTGCAATGCAATGCAAGTTTTATGGCACTCTCCGTGATAGCAGCAGGCACTGTTCGAGGGCAAACAAGAGCGCTTTATGACAGCAGCAGCAGCAAAAGCAGCAACAACAAACAGTTGGCTGCCTTTGGCCATGCAACTGCAAAAATATATATAGATTTTTGCGAGCTGCGAGCTGCGGCAAGCGGCGCAATAAGCAAAATGTAAATAATTTTGCTGACTGGTTGGCAGCGGGAGAAACACACTCACACACATACAGACGAAAAACCTGACGCAAATAAAATAATAAATTTTATACAAAATTGACAAGCTGGCTTAGCCGCAGCCTGTTGCTGCTGATAGCGGACGGGGCAACAATTGGACGCCAGCTCCATTCGAATCAGTTGTGGGCAATGCGGACGAGCGCACAGTAGCCAAATTGGTAGTTAGTGGCCGGCTTAGGCTGGGGCTGTAAAGTTAAGCACATAATTGCGAAATTAAAGACAGCTGACGCCTTGCTGTCTCTCTCTCTCTCTGTCTGACTCTTATTTAGTCTCTGTTTCGTTATTCTGTCTCTTTCTGTGAGTTCTAATTCCCACGCCACGTTGTCTGCGTATTGTTTATGCAAAAATCAAAATGAAAACAATGCCAGAAACGTATGTTTCAATTCTAAAAACAACTACAGCCAGTTGCCAGTTGCCAGTTGCCACTTGGCAAGTGTCTGCCCCCAACGCGGCTAAAAACAACAACGAATTTAAATTGAAATTATTTATTTTTGCATTTTGAAAGCGCCCGCGCGTGTCAAGGATTCACACGCACACAGGCCCAACCGCCCCAGGGCAACAACGGTGCCGAACACCCCTACCATAAACTACCCCTGCGCCCAACCCCTCGCCAAGTGTGACAACAAAGCCGCTTGCCTTTGCTTTTATAATTTGAAAATATAAAAATAACAAAGTGCCGTCGCATTTCTTTGCTGATTTTTAAATGCCAAAGTACCAGAGAAAACTTCCCCATCCAAACAATATACATATATTTATTTATATATATATAAAGCACCTCCTACTTATTCCTTGTTATTTGCTTTGTCTGCCTCGTTTGAGTTCTTATGAATCAGCTTAAGCACTGCCGCGACCAAAACATATTCTACTAGGACAACTTTAATATGTTTCCATATTTAATTTAATTATTTTATTTTCTTTTTGGATTCCTTGAGACCTTGATTGCTTCCCACGCCCACCTTCCCTGCCTAATCCAAAGTAAATGCAGTAGTTAACTTAAAACACGATTGTTAATCCGAAACCACACAAAACCGTAAGCTAAACAAACAAGCTGCTGATTCCCCACCCCGTGAGAAAGTGAGGGAACACCTCCACCTGCCCAGCCCAAAAGAATCCAAATGCATATGGAAATGTGATTGGGAAATCTTCATATATATTTATGGGGCATATTTGTGTTTGTATTTGTATTTGTATTTGCCTAGACGGGCATGGGGACCACCTTGCCTTAGGGAAAATGGCGTTTTGATCTGGCCAAAGCCCAGGAGGCTTACCCAGTTGAACCACTGGACTAAGTCGGACTAATATTTCTCACGTTCCGCGCATGCAGCAATAAATCGAACATATGCTCGGAACTGGAATCGGGATCTATATATATATATGTATATATATATATATAGTTCTAATGAGAGAACAGTCATAGTCAGTTGTAGTTCCTATGTGGCTGTTGCGGTTGTGTCTGCTGTCTTCGGTTCGCTATAAATCATAAGCAAACATTTTGATATTGTAATCCCCATTTTAATTCGAGCGCATAAAAAGTCGAAAATCAAACTTTTCGGCATTGCCTGGCGGCCCTTTTGATGTGTGGCTGGAGCTACTTTTTTTTCGCTTGTACCGAAAATTTGATGGATTACTCGAAGCCGAAGCCGCAGCCGCAGCCGCCTCCAACCCCGTCGCCAGCTCGACCAATTTCATGGCAGCCATTTGGGCTGATAACTGATAAGAACATACTTTTTGTTTTGGGTGTTTTTGTTTTTCGCTGCTGCTGCTGATGAATTTAATTGTTCGATTTGTTGTTGCTGCTGCTGCTGCTCGCTTGATTTATTAATTAATTACACACGGAAACTGCAAACAGCCAAACACGAACAAACATCAGGCGGCTGCTCTGTAAAAGTTTATCGATATCGTTAACCAAAATTGAAAATAGCCTAGATAAGTATTAATCATATATGTGTTTGTGTGTGTGTTTGTTTACATGTGTTTGTAAGCACTTAATATCGGATGTGTCAGCCATTGGCTAAGATCACTTTGGCGGCAATTGTTGAAAGTGTTCCGATATATTTTTTTTGACTTTTACTCTTTGCGCTCTTTGTTTGAAGTTCGCTTCAGTTTTTGTTGTGTTGGGTGGTGCTTGGGTGGGTGGGCGCTGGCTTTGAAGTAGTGCCGCCAGCATTGAGCAATAATTGCAATAATTATTGAGTGTTAAATAGTGTAACAATAAAATAAGACAAATATATATTTAATTAAAATAATTGTTTAATAAAACTAAAAAATATATATGACATTTAATTATTTTAATTTAATATATATGTATATGTGTCATATCTTGCAGTACATATATAATATGTATACGCCTAATTATATGCCACAAGTTAGTTTCATCAATTTTTCTGTTGTGTTTTCCATTCCCATGTCCCAACTCACCCGCCAGGCTGCTACCAAAACAATCTCAAACAGCTGTTTGACTCCAATCTTGGAAGGCCAGGAAAATAGGGAAATGCAACAGCCCGAAAAGGGGCACAGTTTTCCCTTGGAAAAGCGCAGCCTGAGTGCCCGTCGCGGGCTGGGGAAATGTGCGCACTTCGGCGAGACCTCTGCGCATGTAACACCGCCCAGGCCACGCCCTCCCCCCGACACACAGCACTCGCTGGGCGTGGCCGGAAAGCAGCGAGTAGCGAGCGGGCAGCCAATCAGCGAGCGGCAAACGCAACGACGAGTGGCTGAGCCATGGAATGGCTGGAGATAAGGTGGCCAAAAGGGAAAGAGTGCGCGTGAGAAGATGATGTAGTATACTAGATACAGCGGCACAGGGTCCTGGTCCTGCAGCAGCAGCAGCATTTGCGACAAATGGAAATTTCACACATACCACGTGCCGCGCATAAATTGGCCAACAATCGATGTAACTTTTGGCCAGCGATTCGTGTTCGCCTGGAGGAAATGTCATCATATTTTCACAGGTCCACTCACACACACACACACACATACAACGATGTGTGTGGTGCCGCTTAATTTGTTTGGCCCTTTGCCTGACCGCTGCCCCCTGTCCGAGAGCTGCTCTTGGCCCTTTTATACTGTTTTTCTTTTTGTATTTTTTTTTTTTTTTGTTGGTGCCGCGTCCGGCATACGTATGCGACATCATGACACCGGGGACTTTGTTACAAGTACTTTACGGTAATGGAGGATTTTCGCTTGAGCATCCCTCTAACAAAAATTAATTTAAATCGATATGCTGCCGCAAGAGAACGTGGCTGCCTGCTTCGTGCTTGCCCCCCCTTCTGCTTGCCACTTGCCACTTGCCACATGCAGCTGCTTGGACCGCAGTTTGTTGAAGCTGGTCTTTTTTTCTTTGTTTTTTTTTCTTGCCTTTTGCGCTTATTAATTAGTAGAGCAATTTACTTGACTGGCGGATGTTGATTGAACTGCAGTTCTTCTCCAGCTTCGACTTCAAGTTGGGTTTATTTTCACTGATTTTTTAGCTGGCACTTTGCTGGGCGTTGCTTGAGGTGGCGCCGAGCTGGCAATGTCAACAAGGACATGCCACGCACACTAATACAAACAAACGGCGAAGACACTCACGGGATAAGCAAAAGCTAACAGAGGAGGTGGCTGCCATGTGTGTGTGTGTGTGTGTGTGTGTGTGTGTGTGTGTGTATAGTTTATTGACTGCTTGCGGGAAGTGCTTTCGCAGAGATCTCTGCTAAAGAATGTAAGGCTGGACCGGCAAAGCCGTTCGCAAATCCTGAAAATTGACTTCGCTGGCAGCCGGGCAGGAAATCAATGCCGCCATTTTGTGAAAGAGTTGCCCACTTTCAGCCAAAAGAGTCTGTGGCGCCGCGCATCTCATAAGGCATACAAAATTAGTTCAGTGTACGTTCGTGGCGGGAATATGGGGGGCGACATTTGCAGGCAGCGACATCTTCAGCGCTCCCTACGCACCATCGTATTTCATTTCGTCATGTTTCGGGATTAGGCCGGATTAGTTGGCGACTGAGCAATGGCTCTGAACTTTGCAACGACTGCTGTGAACTTTTTGGTAGTTGCTTAAAAAGGGAAATGTGACAACAACAAGGGCGCGGACGTGGACGCGGATGTGGATGTGACTATAGATGTGAATGTGAATGTGAGCTGGCTGTTTAAATATATATGTATGTGTGTGTGTATGTGTGTTAGGTGTAGATTTGTGGCACTTTTGGCCGCCTTCAAATGCTTTGCATATCAATTTTGTGTGTGCGTGCGACTTCACGAATGTCGAGCATTAAGTTTTGTTGTTCAGTCATCAAAGGATACAAGACTCTCAAGGCACTTGACAGATCACACTAAAACTAAATGCTAAACTTAAAAATATATTTTACAACTTATGCTTTTGCAAAAAGTCAAACTATTTAAAAGATGTTCTACATAGTGCAACAATTATTTTGTTTTTGTTTTTATTTTTTTGTTAGTCAATGCGTACATAGTTCATGGCACGTAGCCCTCATTCGTAGGGCCGCCATTTTGTTGTGAGGCATTCCAATGGCCAGATAACAAACTATGTTAAGGCCCCTTTTGCGCATTGGCCCGTCCCCACACAGATATCAGGAAAGTCGAAAGTCTAATTTTGTTGGTTTTCTCTTATAATTGAAATGTGCCTGGGTAAATCCCACAGCGCTGTTCCCCAAATAGATATCATGTCATCAATAGAAATGTTGCCTTTGGCCCGTTTGCCATTTGCCATTTGGCATTTGCCATTTGCCCTGTATTGATTATGGCCTGATAAAATGGGCTTTGGCCGTGGCCAACTTCTGTCGCAAATGTAATTACAGGACAACGCTAACAAAAGAACAACACCCCAAAAAAATTGATGTAACCCTTTTGTTCAATGTTATCGTCATAAAACAGACAGCAGTCAGGTTGGCGAATGCACAACGGGAAAATGACAGGTGTTATTCACGGGGGACTTTCCCTATTTGGCCCGCAGACTTTGAACCACATTGCACCACAGAAGTCATTTTCCAAATGATTACCCACATAAATGGGTTATATTAGCTGTAATGATATATGTATCTGAAGTAGCGCCATACGCAAGTACTTCAGCTCCTGCCCTGGCCATAGTTGCTCCGTCCGAGTGTTTGTTTGGCTCGCCTCAAACTAATCGAAAGTCGTTTTCCGTTTATATAACTTCAAAGTTCATTTGCCGCCTGCCAACTCGACACTGTCTGAAGAGTGCTAAAGTGGACAATTTTTTTTGAGAGCGTTTACTTGTACAGATTACAAGGTTGCACTTCCCTTCTATCTGGCTGTCAAAGCTCTAATCTATTGAAGTTTTTCAAATGCTTTCTCAATTGCAAGTCGAATGAAACCAATTTCATTGAACAAGGAGATGCCTTCATTTATACCATGTAAATATTATATGTGTTTCTTTAGGTTAAATGTGACTTTGTAAACTATAAATAAAAATATTTTTTCAGATGATTGAAATCGACAATCCTTTTAGGGATCTTAGATTTTTCTGAATAATAAATGTATTATAAAAACCAATACAATAATTGATATAAGATTTCGTTTGATAAAGATAACATTTCTCCAAGATCTAAGCCACTCACCCCACCCTTGCTTGCGTCCCATTCCCTTCCCAAATTATCTTCTTGAGTCACGCAGCAAAAGAAAAGAAAAGAAAAGAAAAGTAAAGAAAAAATAAACAAAATAAAAAAAAAACCCGGGCAGGCAAATGCGAAATAAAAACGAAAATTATGAACTGCACAAAAGCTGTTGTGAATTTTAATAAATTTCGTTTGTTCCAAGCATTTTGGCAAAAAGTATCTGCCAACTGCGCCGGAGTGAGCAAATCAAACAGGCAATGCCAGGGGGAGGGGTGGGGAGTGTGGAAAGCAGGGTGTCCGGGGGGTAGCTAAGTCAGGAAGAAGCAACCAGAATACAAGGCAGCGAGTATACGTCAAAAAGAACAGTTATTTATTTATTTGTGCGCAATCGAGAGCACAGAACCAGGGACGGGCGGGACAGTCAGGAGCTGTCGAGGGGCGCACAACAGTACCGCCTCAAGCGGCAAGGAGCAGGCGAACAATGGCGGCTAACGGAGAATAATGGGATAACAAAACGCCCTTGACACCCAGTAAAAAGACAGCCAGCCCTCAAAAGTGTACGATAGAAGTAGCCTTATTATTATGAACATTGTGTGGAATCGGGCTCGGGCACGTACCAAACGGCAGCGGTAACGCTAACGGTAACGACTGGGAAAGAGAGGGGAGGGGTTGGCCAACAGGCAAAAGCTGACACAAAGGACCCACAAAGTACAAATACAAATCAAACCCTTGAGAGCGCCTCACAACAGCAGCCAAATAATAAACAGAAGCAGTTCCAAAGCAGCACAAAAAAAACCAGAGAGTGAGAGAGAGAGAAAGAAAGAGAGAGGGTGCCAGCGCGCAGGGAAGCTAAAGCTGAAGCCGAGGCGCACGCAGAAGCCAAAAGAGAAACGGCAACAGAACTGGAGCAATGGCGCTCTGTAAACATTGGTGTGAGCGTCAGTCAGACAGAGTGAGCGAGAAGGCAATGGGGAACGCCAGAGTGGGAGAGGTAGCGCTCGAGAGAGAGAGTTAGCGTGCGTGTGCGTGTATGTTTGTGTTTGTGTGTGCGATAAACTGACAGGGGCGTGTCTTAACTGCGTGCACAGAGCGCTGCCTCTCGCTCGCACTCAGTTGCCGCTACGGCACTCGCTACTCGTCGGCAGGCGCGCGCTCGCTCGCACCCACGGCACAGCGCGTACCATGCGGACAGATAAGATACCAGACAGATAGCAGCGGCGAGGCCATGTGAATGTGAATGCGAAGCGTTCGCGTTCGCGTTGCGTGCGAGTCAGTTGGTGAAATCAAATTCCGCTATTCAGTTGCCTTTGCCGCTTAGTCGTCGTCGCCGCTGCCGTTAACCGTTCGTTTGTCGTGACTCTGGGCAGACTCTCGACGAGTGCTCGCCGCGTACTCGCTGCTGTCTCTCTCTCTGTGTGTGTGTGTGTCGTTGTGCAAGTTGCAGGCCAACGGGTGAACAGCCAACCCTCCCGCCCCATAGCATACAGCATACAGCAACAACTGCCGCCGTCGCTGCCCGCACGCACTCGCCGCTGCTGTCGCTGTCGTTGCCGTTGTCGTTGCCGTTGCCGTCGCTGCGACATATCCAACAGATACTTTTGCGTGTGCTTTTGAATTCGTTTTCAATTCAGCCACGTCCTGTTACGGGTGCAGACGCGTTGTGTTTCCGTTTTGTGTTTTGTGTGCCGTTGCTGCTGGTGCTGCTTCCGTCAGCCAATCAGACATTTGAGCTACTTCATATACTTACCCTAATTACGCGCTGGATTAAATTATTAAAACACTAAAGCCGACGCGGATTTAGAATCAACAGCCAGCCGAATATACCGAACACAAACAGCGACACCGACTGATTATTTCAGTGTGTGTGCTAAAAAAGCACCGCAAATTGCGTTTTGTGTGTGTTCACGTGTGTGCGTGTGTCTGTGTGACTGTGTGTGCTGTGTGTGCGCCTGTCTGTGAGGCTATAACAGCAGCGAGCTGGCATCAAAGTCGCATTAAAAACATATCCATGAGTTACTTAAAATTAATCACTAACATAATCACTGTGATTTTTATTTGAGCCCGAGCTGCCGTCTCGCTCACACGCGTGTGCAACAACAATTACAATAAAAAACAACAACAATAACAACAAGCGATGCCAAATTGTGTGCAAACTATAAAAAGCGTTTAAATAGTTCAGCCTTTGATTAGCCATCGCATGTCGTAAAAGTAAAAATTAATACAAATAATATATATGCAAAAAACAGCGCACAAATCTGTTGCAATCTGACAACATCAACAACAATAATAATAAAGCGCTGACAAATTCTGGTATCTCATTTATCAATAAATTCCGGACAATTTCCCAAAGATTCCAAAGATTTATAGCCGACGCAACCCACGCGACATTTTACGCGTTCACGTTCAAAGATCTACGATCTATAGAGGATTTTCTTGATTTTCGCGTCAGGCAACGCCAACAAATGAAATTCAAATGAAAGCAATTTGATTTATTGAAAAGTGCACAACTTTTGCCCCACATTCAAACTAAACCAAAGACCAGAGTTCAAACCAAAAACAATCTCAAAACCAAATCTCACCTCTGGTGATCGCGATCAAACTTGGAGCATTTTCTAGCAGTCAAATTGACGGCGCTAGCAAGTGGATTAATTTGAATTTCTATCCATAAATTGGAGGTAAGTTTTCTTTTGCTAGATTAGCAAATATATACATAATATTATTCACAATGTTTGGCTGCAATAAATTAAATAGCTTATTGTTAATCCAAAACTTAAGAACAAAACTAAAAATTAAGATAGATTAAAGCATTGTAATATAAACATGTATATATAATAAATTATAGTCTAAGTCATATAGGTTGTAAATTCCAAGTCAATAAATAAACGTAAGAATTATGAAATATTTAATAAACTATAACTACAAATGCCAAAGGTGTCATATATAAAGTAAGCAAAAAATAACCCATTAAAAAGCTAGCGGGTATATCGTTTTATTAAGCAAAGTCAAGCTCTTCTAAGAACTTAAGAGGGCCATTACAATTTTAATTGCTGTCAGTTTACTAACGATATTTACTATTCAGACTGTGTTAGGCAAGGCCCTGTCTGCTGGCTAAAAAATAACAAAGCTCCCGAAAATCTTAAAGCTGGCCATAAAAACTTGTTGAACTGCGGCTTAAATGGATTTGAAATTTTTGCTGCACTCTCACGCCAAACATAAATCAACGGCTATATCTACGACTCATAATCGTTAGACAGTGCAATCATAAACTGTCTAGCAACCATACAGAATTTTGTAAGGGGGCCTGCGTTTGGAGTCTGGGCGGAGCAGGCCCCAAAAAAGATGAAAAAAAATAAAATGGACGTTAAGCTGCCATTGACGTCACTTAAACAATTAGATGCGAATTTGTGTTTTCGGCTCGTTCGGATGGAAAAAACCGAAAAACACACACAAACAAAAGATATCCCAAAATGGAAGCCAAATGTGTAAATTTAATTTAAATAAATTTATAAAATTAAATAAAAACAGAATCTTGGCAAAACATAGAAATCTTGGCACCTACGGCTACAACTATTTGCTCGGGCCGCCCGATAACATCCAATGCAGGGGGCAGCTGGGTTGGGTTGGGTTGGGTTGTTGCCGCATGGCAGCAACTGAGAAAACATTCTTCTTCTTCTACTTTTTTTTTTTGGAAGAACAACAGCGAAAGCTGCGGCAATAAAGTGGCATAAAATAATTTCAGGCATTCTTTGTCTTAGAAAATCATTATGTAAATAAATTTTCACTTCTGAAATAAAATGACTTGACGAAAAAAAAAACAAAATAAGAACGTTCGTGATGTGAAAGAAAATGAACAGAAATAATATTTATTGGCGCTGCGGCAAATAAATATGCCACAAATTATGCCACACAAATTGACAACAATATTTCAATGCACAAACGAAACAATAATAAATGCAAACTTTTCATCTCCAGCAAACCAAAAAAAAGAATGAATAAAAAATAAAAAAACAAAATAAAACAAAAAATGCGTGTGGTCATAAATAAACAAAGCGTTTGGGGCACGTTGTTTAATGTGAAATTATGTTTATTATTGTTATTAAAACAACCGCAAGGCAATTTAATATTACAGCCGCACTAATCCACTGGGGATCAAGTGCAGATCAAGCGGCATTATCAAGTATAAATTTTCAATTTGAGGCGAGTGCGAATTCAAAATCGAAAGTGACAAATCAAATTGAAATTTAATAATTTAAAAGAACGCACAAAATAATTTAAAGCAGGCGCCGCGCGACATCAAGCAAATATTTTCATAATTACATTAAAAGTTTATTTTGGCTTGCTGAATTTATGACTGGAAAGTCGAGAGGTTTTGTTTTAGTTGGTTTTTTTTTGTTTTTTTTTTAATTTCTGCTTGTTGCTCTTCACGTATAATTTATTAAATTTTTTACAACTATTCATTTAGCATTTTTTTTTTCATTTCGTTTTTTTTTTAATGCTTTTATTTTTGTTATGATTGAGATTAGATAAGAATTTATTGCAACGCGCGCTTTGTTTGGCTTCGGCGATAGCGCTCCAAATGTGCCAGGCGCGAAAAGGCGGAACGCGAACCGCGAACCGCGTACCGCGAACCGCGAATCAAGCAGCGATGGGGTTTACTAAGGGCCATCTATTGCCAGTCATTTATGGCTATTTTTGGGCTACTGTCAGTAGTCGCTTTTTTTTGTGTGTGATTTTTTATTTTTAACAAATTTATTAAGCGCACCGGCCAAGTTTATAGCCGTCATACCGTCAGCCAGCAGGCACCAGCGGGTTGCCAAATTCAACACGGCCTCTGTGCGGCAACAATAAAAATGAAGAGAGCAAGAATATAAATTCACAGAAATGTAAATATTGTTACATTGATAAGAAGCAGCTTGTTATCTGTGCAAGCTCTGCGCCGAGCCCGCGCTCTCGTTCTCGCTCTCCTTCTCCTGATTTGTTATGTTTGTTGTTGTTGCTTTTTGAGACCGATAAGAAACGTAGGTGTAGGAATCTCTGTGTCTGGCTGCGTTGTCAACTTAAGTCGCAAACGTCTCGCAACACGCGGCACCCGCCAACGATTTACGATTGCACCCCAACTCCATCAGTTAGCCTGGCCGTGAGCAAGCTGGCCCGTTACAAGGCCCAGCATCGGCATTTGGTTTGCTCTGTTGTTACCAGATGCTGGTGTTGCTGATGTGGTATTAACCCCTTGACGTCTTTGGTGTTAAGTTGCCGTTGCCTTGGTGTTTGGGTTAAGCTCACTGTTTGCCTCGATACGATAAAAGCGCTGCGTTTGCTTTGCCAGGTAGCCGGCCAGATAAAGAAAGAGACACAGTGAGAGAGAGAGAGAGAGACAGTCATATAGATATATAAAGATAGCGCTATAGCGAAAGTAATTGTGATAATGAAAACATTTAGTATACATTGAAATGAATAACAGTTAACAGGGTCTCTAACTCGACTTTCGTTCATTTGCAGCATCGCAGCGCGCTTCGCAGCCGCCGCGAGCTCAGGAACAGCCGCAACTTGGATCTGCTTTCGCCACAGTTGGAAGATACCGGCCTCAAGACGACGACATTCTTGCAACACTTTAAGGACGTCGTCACGACGAAGTTCAACGGCAGGGACCATCATCTGCCGCCGCTGCATCCGGCGCATCCGGCGCACCAGCAGTCCGCGCTGCATCATCACCATCAGCCGCACCAGGCTGTCGCCCAGAGCTTCTCCACCATTTTTCCGACGTATCTAGGCATGGACCGCGCCGGCGGCTGCGGTGCAGCTGGTGGCGGTCTGGGCGTGGTCACCAGCTCGGCCACGGCCCTCGGGCCGGGCGGCATTGCTGGCGGCGGCGGCGGTGGCGGCGGCGTTGTCAGCGGTGCGCTTAACGGTCTGGAGGCCATGTCCGCTGAGTCGACCGGGCTGTGCCTGCAGGATCTGGTGAGCGCGGGCACGGCCAACGGCGCTGGGTCGGCGGGCTCGGCGGAGAGCGCAACCACCACAAGCACAGCGCTGAGCAGTGGCAGCTCCACGGTCAATGGCGGCGGCAGCAGCGCCTCCGGTGCAGATCATCTGCACAGCCATCACAGTCTGCACGACTCCAGCTCATCGGTCAGCATCTCACCCGCCATCTCGAGCCTGATGCCCATCAGCAGTCTCAGTCACTTGCATCACACAGCCGCCGGCCAGGATCTCGTCGGCAGCTATCCGCAGCATCCGCATCATGCCGTCGTGCCGCCGCACACACCGAAGCACGAGCCGCTCGAGAAACTCAGAAGTAAGTACCGAATAGAGGCGACTCTCATAACTATTCTCTATGTGTGTGTGTGTGTGTTGAGTTTATGGGGCCAAGGCCTGGCAGCCAAGTCAATTTCTTGGCCAATTTGTTATCCAATTTATTTGGGGGTCTGCCCCTTTAAAAAAGTCAGCTGCCTGCCGAGCAGCTAACAAATTTACAAGTAATTAATGCGGCCATAATTCACCCAGCGTCGCAGTTATGCGGTGCGTATGCGTGATATTTTCTATATGTGTGTGTATGTGTGTGTTTCTTTGTGTTGCATGTTGTTGAGCGCATCTTCAACAAGTGTCAACATTCACATTGTCCATCGCGAATTTTTGTCAACTGTCAGCAACAGCTGTCGCCATTTCAATATTCATTCGTTTCAGCAATCATTCACGCTCCCAATACTTGTACTCCATCATTCATGCGGTGCTCGTAAATTTCTAAACAATGTGCAAAAATTGCTGCTCCAACCTCCTTCTGTGACAACATACACGCCTCATGCATATTCATAATCATTGTGTAATCATTAGCGCATAATCTTCATAAAAGCGTAACAAAGGCGAACAACAACAAAAACACACAACAAAAAAATATGGGGAACAACAAAGCAGCCAAAGAACTAAACAAATTTCACTTTTGCTGCGCATGTCACGGCTAATTGAGCACCCTTCTGGCGTAGTGCCGCAGGCAACACTGTTCCCATTTTCCCAATTTCCCAATTTCCCATTTTCCACTTTGATGCTGAAGGGTCGAGTGTTCGAGCCGAATGAAATGTGATATGTGCATTGTAGTCAAGTGTTTGTTATTCCGCTTAGGCTAATTGTTATGGGAATTTGGATGCGGAAAGACATTCAATATGTTGCGTAGGTGATCGCCCGCCCAATTGCCAGCAGTCAGAGAGAAAACTCTCAATTGATAACACTAGCTGAAAATAGCATTGGAAAAGTTGTTCCATTTATATAAAAAATCAAGCTTGACGCGAGCAAATTGTCTTCTAAATATGTTTTTATTTTGAGTATCTTTTTTTATTTTTATTATTTTTTTCAAAAATTTGTATACTAAAATTTGTTAAACAAGTTATCTACTAGCTTATTGGCAGCTGGACCAATTATACATATTAACATATTAAACAATAAAAACTTATATTTTAACTAATCTGGATTATTCAAGGAGATCCCTCAATCGAGTTTCTTTTGAATTAAGATTATTCCCTTTCTAAATATTCTAAATATATTAAATTCACAAAATTAAACCCATTCAATGCTTAAATATCAGCTAAATAATACTTATTTTAAATGGTAGTAGTGGCTTTTCCACTCCAAAAAGTTTCCCCTTTCGAAGAATATCTGAAAATGCTCCGAATTTGTTTTCGAGCATTGTCTGCTTTGGCAGAGAGATTTGTTGGCTGTCTCCTTTGGACCTATGCCCTAAGCACCTGCTCTGTCGGGTTAACAGCCGTACAAACTTTGCACTCGGCAGGCAAACAAAAGTGGGCGGGGCAGAATGGGGGGTAGCTGCTGTTCTGGCCGCAGCTGTCTGGCCATTTATTTGCGTGCCAAAACAATTTAACACAAAAATTGTGCGCATTTAAAATATGCACGAGTGCAGTTATCCTTTGACATACACAACAGGACACACACAAACACAAGCAAACATGGGGCACAGACAGTTGCAGGTGCGGACCACAGGCAAACGCGCATGTTGCCAACAAATTTCACTCTGTGCAACACATTGTTGTTGTTGTTGTTGTTGTCGTTATTGTTTACGCTCTTGTTTAAATAATGGTCGCACAACGTGCCTGCCGCTTGGACTGTTGCACATTGCAATTGGATTTTCAATTATTGGCCAATTTAATGATTAGCCGCCCCCCTTTTTGGCCATTTTGGCTCGTACAGAAAATCAAACCACCTACACAGCCATTTGTTTGCGTTATAAAAAGTTAAAGTTTTTATTTATTTGTGTGTGGCAATGCTTTTTTATTGTTGCAGTTTTTTTATGAGCCGCACACACAAATTTCAGTTGGTTTAGTTGCTTGTTTATATATATATTTTTTATTTTTATTTTTTTTATTTTTTTTTGGGCGCATTATTTTATGGGTTCTGTGCGTGTTTTTATTTCGAATTTTGCGCTCAAAGGATTTCAAGTTCACGTACACTAATTTCCACTTTTATACACTTTTATTATGTATGCACGAGGCGAATGCAGCGTGTAAAACAATAAAATGTTAATGCTTTTTAATGCCCCGGACTTCAACTCTTTAATGTCTCTGGCAGCTGGCCATGTTTGTCTACCAGCTGAATTATGTTGTCAGCAGCTGCCAGCCCAACTGCTCAAGAGCTTTTGTCCATATCAACTCAATCCGATTGTGCTAATTTTTTATGCACTTCAACCGAATCGATTCCAAGCCCCATCCTGCGACCTTGCCACCTTTTTTTTTTACCGCAATTAGCCACTTATCTGGCCCAGACTCTATCTGCAACTAGCTAGATATTTGGGCAGAAAAAATAAAAGATCTTCAGTGTTTGACCAAGGCTAACAAAAACCTCGAAAGCACACAACAAACCAAATCAGAGCAGTTTACATTTTGGTTGCTCTGCAAATAATACAAATTTCATGTTGCTGCTGCTGCTTCTTCTTCTTCTTTGCTTTTCTATTATTGTGAGTCCTTTGCGTGTTTGCCAAGTCGTTACAGATACTCAGATACTCACATAGATATGGTATGAACTATTTGCCTACGACAATGTTTGCCGTTTGTGGCCCTATGATAAAATATGAAATTGCCGGCTGTATCTAAGTGTAGCTCTGTATCTGTATCTGTATCTGTATCTGTATCTGTATCTATAGCTGTAGCTGCATCTGTATCTGTATCTGTAGCTGTAGCTGTATCTGAGTGCGAGAATTTTCTGCTCGACTTTTCTGATGAAATCTTGTTATCTATTGTGTTGATATACATATAAGCACATACATATTTGTACACTTACATCTCTAGCAGTTTACTTGTTTTTTTTTACGTGTTGTTTATTTGGCCAGTGCCCGGCATAAAGTGTTAATGGCACGTGCAGCTCGACAAAAACAAAAAAGACACGTCTGAAAAAGCTGCTAACTGAAACTCTTTAAGAACTTGTTTGAAAATATCTTTAATGTAAGTTGCTCTAAAGATGAGTACAAGAAGAAGATATTGTTGGAAGCATATTGTTTAAACATTTAATTGAAAATGTCATTAACATAAGTTGGTCTAAAGATGAGTCCTTCAAGATATTGTTGGAAGTATTTGATTGAGAATATCTTTAATATAAGTTGCTCTAAAGATGAGTACTAGAAGAAGATATTGTTGGAGGAATATTCTTTGAGAACTTGATTGAAAATATCTTTAATATAAGTTGGTCTAAAGATGAGTACTAGATGAAGATATTGTTTAAGCACTTGATTGAAAATATCTTTAATGTAAGTTTGTCTAAAGATGAGTACTAGAAGAAGATATTGTTGGCAGCATATTGTTTAAGAACTTGATTGAAAATATCTTTAATATAAGTTGCTCTAAAGATGAATACTAGAAGCAGATATTGTTGGAAGCATTTGATTGAAAATATCTTTAATATAAGTTGCTCTAAAGATGAGTACTAGAAGAAGATGTTGTTGGCAAAGAAAACTAGATGATTTAGCTTAAATGAGAAAACATTTTCCATAACGGCGCTAAGCTGCGACGTCTGTGAGGGCGACAGGACGCACATGCGACACGGCGCGGCAGGCAGATACAGTTAGAAATGCGCGCAGGCTGAAGGATGTTGCGGGTTGGTAGCTACTTTAAATTCAACGTGTGGCATGTCTCAAAATTTCTTTATGAATATAAATACATTTTATCGATTTTTCTTTTGTTGTTCGCAGCCATTTTGTAATTTGTGTGTGTGTTTTAAAGCACTTTAAGCGAATTTCCGCGCAGTGCATTTTGCTTGGTAAATCTCTGGGAAAATTGCGCACATATGTCAGTGGGAACTCAATTGCCAAGACAGTCGCAAAAACAAAGATCGCAGTTGCAATTGCCAAGCAAACACCCCATAAATAAATTGTGGCCAACCATTGGACACGCCCACTTCTGTTAAGGACAAGGCAAAAACTGCCCATATATCAATCCCGGCGAGCCAGAGACAGAGACATGTTGCTATCTCTGTCTAGCTGGGATGGCACTGATTTCGTTTATATAAATTATAATGTCATTATGGCAAGCAACCAAGTTCTCTCCGAGCAGGCAGCCACAACTCGACCACGACCGCAATTACGTCGCAGCTCAGTTGGAAAACTTCGATGGGAAAGTTTGGGCCACGTTTACGGGTTTCTGGCGGGTTTGCCGGTGGTGCTTCAGTGTCGCCTCTTTCTCATTATCCGTATCGTGCAATTTCGTAAAAATGTCGCATTAGAGATTATCTGAGGCAACAAACTTGCACGGACTTGGACTTGGACTGTCCTGTCCTGTCCGGGCGATGGGGGCAGCTTCTGGCTGCCACTGGCAAAACGGACGGACGGACAAATGGGCAGATGGGCAGATGGGCCAAACGACCCAACGGCATCAACTGGAGCCAAAAATTTGAGCTGACAGTCGAGAAAATTACGGAAAAGCCATTGCAGTGGAAAACTACAACAGAACTGAAGCCAACTTGGATGGAGCACGGCAACGACAGTTGTTGGGGTCTCCACGTCTTATCCTTATCTGCAGGACGGCCAACTAATGAGCTGGCCGGCAAGGACTGTCTGGCAAGGAGGGTTGCCTGCCATGTCAATGTTATTGCAGTGATTTTTATGTACGTGTGTGTGTGTGTGTTTGGGCCAGCCAAGCTCATTATATGGCCATAACGTATGTCCTGGCAGGGACACACGTTCACCCAATTGTCATTGTCTGAAAGCAACTATAAAGGATTAACTTTGTAGATTGTTGTGACACAGCCATATAAAAATTAAGTTTTGTCCCCCTTCGAACTTAATTTTTACAGCATTTCCAGCTAATTTCAAAGGGCTTCCATTTCCACAACAATTTCAACATATGGCCCAAAAAAAAAACCTGTCGCATATTAACACTTTCTGTTTGGCCACGGCAAATGTAGCGTGAAATTGGAAAAATGGATAGATATATACATATATATAAATATATTTTTGTGGCAAGCAACCGCAGCGGAGTTTAACCCTTTTAGATTGCCCCTCGGCCGAGTGGTTTAATTCTGGAGAACAATAAAAGCAACTAACTTGTCAAAGTCGCAGGGCACAAAAAAAAGGGCTAACGTCCTGTCCAAAGGATTTCGATTTCGATTCCTGCTTGTGTGTATGTGTGTGTGTGTGTGTGTGTGTTTGTTTGTTTGTCTGCGCATCCCAATTCAACTGTCACATTAATCGTTTGTTTTTGGTCACAAACGATGCTACAAGTAAACGTTGCTAACGGTTGCCATTTTCCTCCTTTTCTTTTCTTTTCTCTTTATTTTTTTTTTTGTTATATTTGGGTTGTGCTTCGTGTCAAAGGACGCGCTCTCGGGGCGTACGTTTTGTCCAGCTTCCCATCCACACCCAGAACGAGGCTCGAGCCTTTGTTTGTTTGTTTTGGTCCTGGTTTGGCCGCCGCGTATCCTGTGTGCATGCCAGGATAATTTATAGCTGCTGTGTCGTGTGTCAAAGTTTTTGTGGAAATGTGGAAAATGTTTATGAATGAATGCGACAAATGGGCAAATGTGTCTTAGTGTGTGTGTGTGTGAGTGTGTGTGTGTGTGTGTGTGCGGGATATAAAAATCAAAATCATTGCTTAGGTAAACATTTATTTCTCATTTTTCTGCAGTTTCATATTTGCAGCATGATTAATAGTTGCGCCCTTACCAAAGGGAGAGGGCTGTGTATTGACTTTAGCTTATGAGTTTTATTTTTCTTTTGTTCGCCTTTTTGCTCATTTGTTTGGCTAAGCGGCTAAACGCCTCTGCAAAATGGCCGACAGCAATGTGGCCGACACTTGTTGTCGCAGCGCACTCTTGACATGGCTAACGCCCACAGAGCAACTTGGCCAGCTATTCGTATTGACACTTGCCACTCAGGCGAACCTTGAAAAACATTGTAAAACGCTGGCGACAACTGCGCCGACAAAACGTCAACGTCAACTGACAGGCAACAAAAAAAAAAAAAAAATACAAAAAATCAAATTCAAATTAGTCGGAAAATAGGAAAAATCTGTACGAAATATTTAAACAAATAAAAATCGCTGCGGTACGTGCTTTTCTCGGCGTTTTTTAGAGCGCGTCGTTAAGAAAATATTTTTACATTTCTCCCACTCAACGAAGGTGTCGCCAAACAAAACATGGGAAGAGGGGGAGGGAGGGTGGGAGGGGGGCTATAGTTTAAGCGGATAGCACAGATGACGCTGGCGACCCATTTAACGGCACATGCTCAGGTTGAAATTGGGCACAACAACAACAACAACAAGAACAACAGCGGCGGCTATTAAGAATCATTTTGGTATTTAGGGACAGGGGAATCATTAAAAAACTTGCTGCGAGAATGACAACTGCACATGCAACACCCATTGAGTAATCAAAAAAGATAAAAATACCAAAAAAACCAAAGAAAAAAAACAATTCTTAACTAAGAAAATCTCTGTGAACTTGAGATAATAGCTTCAAAGAACTAAAGTTGACTTCTATATAATTAAATAAGTGTCGGCAAATATATATGTGTTTAGTGCAACCCTTCTAAGTATTTTAATTTATTTCACTAGCTCTATAAACTTTTGCAGATATATTCTCACAAATTAAAATAAAGGGGATTAAAATCTTCCCATATGCGAATCAAGCAAAATGACAGATTGTTATTAATAAACATAAATTAAGAATATGCCGAATAATATTAAAAAAAAAAATTGCTTGTCACTATGTGCACACCCCAGGGGTATATATATAAATAGAATGCCAGCTATGATTTGCTAAAAATACCAATTAATATATTTAACTAATTGATTTGAACCCAGCTAAAGTTAAAGCGCAAGTGAAGACAATCTGAACGGCATAAATTATAGAGAATACCTCGTAGTTAATAGACACTTGCTGGGAATCTGAACTGGGACTTTAGTTGAGCTCAAGTAACCCACGAAGTGTTTCACAAAAATGTGTTTGCAGGCACTTTAAAAACCACATAAAACCGACAACATGTGAAAAGGCCATAAATTATGCAACGAGTCCATAAGATTTAGGAGCATCGGCCAGGAAGTCGAGACCTATGCCATATGGGCACACACCTTGGGGCTGGGACTGGGACTGGGACTGGGGATGGGACTCCGAACGAATATCAATTGTCTGGCCATAAATCTGCATTGGGTAAATGTCAAAGTCGAGCTAATTAATATCAAATTCGGCGTGACTAACGGCGGTAATTACGACAATTATTATTGGGCTCATTTGAGTTCGATTTATTGAAGGAGGGGGAGAAAACTGGGGTTAGCTCTTGGCCCCAATTGAAAGTCTTATGGCGTTAAGTTTACATAATGCAGCCTCTTCCGAGCAATTAATGAACGCACCCTTGGTCTGCTCTCAGCCTGGAATCCCAGATACTCGTGTCCTTAATCGAGCTAACCAAAAGCCCATTTAAAAGCTGGTGCACCGGCGTCCAAGGCCATAAATCCTTTTATGATGCGCCGTTTTTTTATGGGCTTTTAAGGAGCCGCTTCTTGTGCGGTATCTTTTGCAAACTGCAAAATACTGTAAACTTTAATACCTTTAAAACGTTATGTTAAAACATTAATTTTTTGTATATTTCTGTGCCCTTTGCTGGTTTATTCTTTTCAGTTTGGGCCGAAACCGGTGATTTTCGTGATAGTCATAGCTCCATGACCGCCGTAGCAAACAGTTTGGATAGCACACACCTAAACAACTTCCAAACGTCGTCGTCATCCAATCTATCGAATCGGAGCCGCGATCGCAAAGATGGTAAGTGAACAACATTTAAATAAAACAAAATATTATTAGAAATTAAAATTGCAGTTTGGGATGAACCAATTCATCTCTAAGTTTTATTTTCCATCAGAATTTTATTTTCTTAAGGTTTTAATTAAAAAGTTTTCAACTCTCGGCAAAACTTGGAATAGCTCAATTTAAAAAAACAAATAATTTTAAAAATTTAAATTGGCGTTTGGGATGAACTAACTCATCTTTAAGATTTACTTTCTATCAGCCATTAGTTTTGCTAATATTAACTAAAGTATTAACTCTTGGCAAAACTTGGGATTAAACAAATAAACCAATAAAATATCATTAGAAATTAAAATTGGAGTTTTGGATGAACTAATCCATCTTTAAGATATACTTTCTGTCAGTTTTTAATTTTCTTAAGGTTAACTAAAATTTTTTAAGCTTTTGGCAAAACTTGGAATAGATCAAATAATACAAAAAAAAATATTATAAAAAATTAAAATTGCAGATTAGGATGAACTAATTCATCTTTAAAATTTACTTTCCATCATTTTTTCATTTTCTTAAGGATAACTTAAATGTCTTCAGCTCTTGGCAAAACTTGGGATAGATCAAATAAAACAAAAAAATTTTATTATAAAATATATATAAATATTAAAAATTTAAATTGAAGATTAGAATCCACAAACTCATTTTTAAGTATTAAATTTTATCAGTCTTTGATTTTCCTAAGGTTAACTAAAATATCAACTCTTGGCAAAACTTGGGATAGATCAATAAAATAAATAAATCTCCTTAGAAATTTAAATTAAAGATTAGGATGAACTAAGACATCTTTAAGTTTAAGTTTTTATCAGTCTTTAATATTCCTAAGGTTAACTAAAATGTCAACTCTTGGCAAAACTTGGGATAGATCATGTTTTCAGTCAAAAACAAACCAAAAAAGATTATAATTCTATATAAAAAACTGTTATCGATGAGATTCTAAGAATATCAGTTATCAGCTTAAGTTAATACACTTAGCAAAGGGAAGATTTTTAGAACTAATATTTCAGTAACTTTTCTTAAATATATATATATATGTATGTTGTGAATAACATTTATTTTGGATCGTTACGCCTAATCGTATGACGTTGTTTTGGATCGTTATTGATTTTATACGTGCGAACGCGTTCGATAAGAAACATAATTTATAATAATTTTCCAAAGCCTAAGAGGGAAAGGGGGGGGGGGGGGGGGGGCTGTGGGGGTGCTTGGCTGTTGGCCTTTGTCGGCGAAAATTTACTCACTCGCGTCCGTTTAGTTTTCGATTAGACTGCTTTGATTTGCGACATGATGACGACGTTGTCGGGCCACCGAAACTGATATTTCACTAAGTTTATTTGATTAAGTTTCGGTGCTCGACAACGACAACAAAGACAACAACAGAGAAAGCACGCCGCCATGATCGATGACATGTTTGGAACACACATTAACGGGTTGTAAATCTGGTAGCAGCCACAAAATTAGGCTAGCTCTGCCGGCGGCTCACGTTTGAAGTGCGATTGGAGCTGGGCGTCATTTGAAGGTTGCATGGCAATTGGTAACGGCTTTCGATTAGACAACAAACTAGATAAAACAATTAGCCAAATGCATTCAAGTATGGCAAACTGAAACCGTTTAATATTTTTTGTTACTTTTGCAGGCAATCGCAGCGTGAATGAGACCACAATCAAAACGGAGAACATATCAAATTCGGGCCACGACGAGCCGATGACAACCAGCGCCGACGAGCCCAAGAACGATAAGAAGAACAAGCGCCAGCGGCGGCAGCGCACCCACTTCACCTCCCAGCAGCTGCAGGAGCTGGAGCACACGTTCAGTCGCAATCGCTATCCGGACATGTCCACCCGCGAGGAGATTGCCATGTGGACCAATCTGACCGAGGCGCGCGTTCGGGTGAGCTTTCGTTTTGATACCCTATTAATTGCACAGCCACAAATTGTAAACGCCAGCCACATCAATTGTGTGAGTGTGTGTTTGTGTGTGTGTGTGTGTGTGTGTGTTTGTGTGTGTGCTTTGCAATTATGCGGCAATTACTGCGGCGACTGCGACTGGGGCCAAAATGACCGCAATGCAACCGCAGCACGTAGCTGCCACCAATACAAATGCAAACACACACTCGTAAATATGCCGTGTGACACGCCCCCCGGCCCCCTTTTGTTGGCCTGGCCAAATTGCCGTTTGAATTCGCGCGGCTTAAGCGCTCACTGACCAAAAAAAAAAAAAAAACAAATGTCGCCATTTTGTGCAGCGTAAAATTTATTTGGTGCAGCAAATGTGAGTTTTTTTTTTTTTTTTTTTTTTTTTTTTTTTTTTTTTTTTTTTTTTTTTTTTTTTTTTTTTTCAAGTTAAATTGCCGCCTCGATTGCGGCTAAAACTTTGGCGCAGCTTTTTATGGCCCTGGTGTCCGTGCAAAACTGGGCCGAGAACGCGAGCTTATCAAATGCTGCCCCCTGCCGCAGCTGTTTGAACATGCCACATGCCAACAACTATTGACAGCCTCAAGCATTTGTATGGCCAGGCAAGCTAAGATAGCCACCGAGCTGAGTTGGTTTATGGTTAGTTGTTGTTATTGTGTGTGTGACACACACGCACAACAGTTGTAATTGTTTGTAAACGATAGTTGGTAAACAATCAATGAAGAAGAAGAAGAAGCAGAAGTAGAAGTGGCGCCAAGCGGCAAATATGCGTGGCAAATAAAAACCCGACCGATAGCTGCAATATCTAGCCAGATATCTATTTGTTGTGGCCAGTCTGTCAGTCAGTCAGTCAGTCAGTCTGTCAGTCCGTCACGATACACTCAAGATATGATTATGGGGCAGACAGCGCCTCGACTTGCTGCAATTGATCGATTACGATCATAATGATCATGATCGTTTGGTCTCATACAAATGCCATTAGCTATATATGTACATATATATAAAACATCTGGCCGTTTGTAACTGTTGACAAATCGTTGGAAACATTTTTCATGGTTTTTCTATGCAAATTTTTGGATTTTTGGCGCATATGCCCAGAATTTCTATAGAACACTTGACGGCTACTATAAAGAAATTAGCTGCGGCCCAGAAACAAGTGGCAAACAGAGGGTTGCCAAGTTGCCAAGAGAAAGTCGGGAAATTATGTCAATCTAAACATGTGTTGCGCTCAATGCATAAAATATTGATACAGTTTGTTTTATGGTCCATTATATGATGACAAAAGGTTCTCTCCCAGGGAAGGGTAGGGGGGCTTGACTCTGGGGTGTAATCCTCCCGTGCCCACCCCAGCCCTGAAACCGGCGATAAAATGCAAAACAATGCTGGGCAATTTGTCAGCAGCATTTTTGGATGAGTTTCAATGTGGCTGCAACGAGGGTTGTTTAATGAATTAGAAACCGCATGAGAATTAATGATCATGATCGTGCTGGCTTCGGGTGGGGGGTTGCTGCCTACAGGCAAAATAACATTTGACTGCAATAATAGCGTAGGCAATAAAATTTATCAAATATACAAAAGGATTACATATACATACACACATATATATAAATCTGGGTGGGTTTAAAATTGTCAAAAAAGAACAAAAAAAAAAAACAACAGTCGAAAAGAGCAGCCCCGTCTGGGCAAACAAAGGCAGGAAACGCGAACGCTTCTTGGACATCCCTGATAGCTACTAATCTGAGGATTTACATGCGCCGGCAATTATGGCAATATGTTCGTTTGTCTCTTGCTGGCTTTCTCTATTTTTCTTTTTTTTTCACTTTTGTTGTTGTTGTCTTTTTAAAAACATTACTGAAATTTAATTCAATTAACAGTCGAGAGCTGAGTCGTTAAAACATTTGTTGCTTCGCTTCACTTTTTCACAGCAAATCGAGCGTCCAACTGGGTCCGGGCATAAAAACTGCCACATTCGAGATTCGAACTGCGCTTTTTTACGATAGTCAGGTGTTGTCAATGGTCTGGAAACAAACAAACATTTGTGTCTGTCTGGGTGAAAGCCGTAGCCATTCCAAATGGCCATAAAGGAGCCACAATACGGCCCGTTAAGGGTCAACGATGAGAGTATCAATTTTTTCTGGCTCTCCACAGAATCAGAAAAAAAGATTGTCATTATCAGCTTTGATAAGGAAGTCAGCTGTTTGAGGCGAGAACTGAATTGTGTCAACATTAATCTCAGTCTATAAAAGACGCTAACAACACTAGCCAAAAATCTCATTAAATCTTTCACAAACAGAACAATATAAAATATAATATAAAATAAAGCTTTAATTTTCTATTAAAGCAGTATTGAACAGACTTAAGAAAAGCGCTTAGTTATCATTAGTTAGAGCCAATTGTTAATTAAATTTAAAGAGCCTCTCATATGCTTTCAATCTATTTGGTCTATAATTATCTTATGAAGGGTTTCTCAATAAACTGCGTTGCGACTTTCGCTTATCAATATTGTTAGCAATCAAAATTTTCACTTCAATTTCAATTTCATGCTGTCCAAGCGCATTCCCGGAAGTGACAACAACAACAACAACAACAGCAACAATTAAGCAAATAAAAAACGTATTTAGCTGCAATTTGTGGCCATCAATCAAAATGGCAGCTCTTCACTCAACTGACAAACCCTTAGAGTAGAAAAAATAAAAAAAAGCAACTCAGCCCCGTAACTTTTGCCACATGGCCACATCCAAAATTGTCTTCTTCTTCGTTTGGTTATTTTCTACTTTTTTTTTAACAAGTTTACCTGATGAAGCACCAGCATAAAACATAGCGAGGTTTTGGCAGGAGATGTCATTGCTGCTTTCATCAAAACCAATTAGGATTTTCTGCTTGAGTCCGTTCAGTGGAAAATTGCGCTGGCATACGTCTCCTTTTTTCCACACACTCTCTCTCCCTCTTTCTCTCTCTCTCTCTGTCTGCAGTCACATCAATTTGCCATCATGCAAACGTTGCTATTTTCAGTTTTTTTTTTCGATTTTCGTTTTGGCCCAAACTTCAACAACTTGCTAAATGATACGTGAAAATGACAGTTGACGAGATCGATGACGTTAGTTTTGCAAGCCCATGATGATGACGATGATGATGATGACGATGATGATGATGCTGTGGTTGTTGATGATGCTGCTGCTGCTGAGCAATGTACCTTGACAAATTGACACATTGCTGCAGGGATATTGAAATTGGCCAGACTGTGATTTATGCGCCAGCCAAAAGTTGCAGCAACTTTTACATATATACATATAGTATATGTATGTATGTTTGTTTGTATAAATTTTAGCTGCGTTTCTCACGCTGCCAACTTTTAGTTACAGCTCAATCAGGAGTTTCAATTAACTGGCGCAACTAATTCGATTAAGGCAATTGCCGAGCAAATAAATGCGCATTAAATTGGCTCGTGGCAAACCTTTCCCCTTTTCCCATCCCCCTCCACTTTAGTTAGTTGCACAGTTTCCCAGCGAAAGCAAACAAACAACAATGTTGCGGCCATTTAGGCCCAGTTTATGCATACGAGCTGCGCGTGGCCAAATTTAGCTACGGGCCCATAAATTGCAACCCCAGTGAATTGTGCGTTGATTTAAGTACAAATGTGGCAATGCGGCAACAAGCGCCAAAATTTGTAGCTAGCTTAATTACCTGACACAATTTTTGGGCTGGTGGGAAACTACACCAAAAAAAAAAAAATTAGTACAAAAAATCGACAACTTAAAGCGTAAAGCGTCAAGCGAATCTTTAAATAAGGCAAAAACAAATAGTAGGAAAATCTCATCAGAATGCTGGCAGCGTCTGCATGAGATTTTCCCTGTCTTTGTCATTTGTAGTGTCTGCCCATATCTTGTGTATCTGTAGCTGAGTATCTGTATCTGAGTATCTGTATCTGTGTGCGCTGCGCAAACTTCAGCAATAAATTACAAAGTTGCCATTTTGTTTTTTATCTACTTGCTCGTCGCTCTTTTTCTTCTTCTTTTTTGTTTTTTTTTGCTTTGTGTACTTTTTGTTTGCAAAATAATTTTGATTTATTTTTGGTGCTCCCCCCCCCCGCAACACCCCCCAACAACTTGAATGTATACGGGCTGTGTGGGTTTTTTTTGGGGGTGGCACAACGAGTTTATTTATATAAAGCTCTCCATTAAAAAGAAAGGCAACAACAACAACAACAACAACAAGAACAACAACAACAACAGTAGCAAGCAGCAACCAGCATGGCAGCAGTATTTATGTATATTTGTATTTATAATTACTGCACATGCGTATTACGCAGCGCCCTTTTGAAATGGGGGAGGGGATGGGGTGGGGGGGGGGGGCTGCTTGAAGCTGGGGCTGCATTTTGGGGGAGTTTTTCGCACACACACAGAGGCGGATACATAAATTTTCAAGTTGGCGGCAATATAATAAATTATGCGGCACGGCGACGCAATAAAAGAAAATGGCTGCCACTGAAAACTTTAACTAACTTGCCACAAGCTGCAATACTCACCCCTTTCACCATTACCATTACCTTTTGCAGGTGTGGTTCAAGAACCGTAGGGCCAAGTGGCGCAAACGCGAACGGAACGCGATGAATGCGGCGGTGGCAGCGGCGGACTTTAAGTCGGGCTTTGGGACACAGTTTATGCAACCGTTTGCGGATGATTCGCTGTACTCGTCGTATCCGTACAACAACTGGACAAAGGTGCCGTCGCCGCTGGGCACCAAGCCGTTCCCCTGGCCGGTGAATCCGCTCGGCTCGATGGTGACCAGCAATCATCACCAGAACTCGGTCAACTGCTTCAATACGGGCGCCAGCGGCGTCGCTGTCAGCATGAACAATTCGATGCTGCCGGGCTCGATGGGCTCCACGCTGACCAACACCAATGTGGGCGTGGGCGTGGGAGCTGCGCCCTGTCCGTATACCACACCCGCCAATCCGTATATGTATCGCGCCGCCGCCGAGCCCTGCATGAGCAGCAGCATGTCCTCGAGCATTGCCACATTGCGTCTGAAGGCGAAGCAGCATGCCACTGGCTTTGGCAGCCCCTATTCGGCGCCATCGCCCGTCTCGCGCTCCAATTCCGCCGGACTGTCCGCCTGCCAGTACGGCGTCACTGATGTTGTCTGAGAAAACGCACTCGGTGCTCTGCTCAATCAGCATCAGCACCACTTGCAGCACTTCTCCGGCCAGCACAATGGCAGTGCCATGCAGCAGCATCTGACTGGCAACGGTGGCAACAACAACAACAACATGTTGCACGGTCACGGTCACGGTCACAACAACAACAACATGCTGGACCATGGCGACTTGGGCTTGGGCTCCGGCGGAGGCGGCACAGACGACGGCGGCGGCGGCGGGGGCGGAGGCGGTGGCGGGGGCGGTGGCGGCACAGTGTCCCACAACGATGACAACAACAAATCACCGTTGGGCGCCAATGGGCTAATGTCAGCTGCCGCAGCCGCTGGCGGCGCCTCCAACGGCGGCAACGACAACGGCGACGATGTGGACGAGGAGGTCATCGATTGAGCGATCGCTAATTATATACAAAATATAAATATATTTAAATCAAATATTTAAATCAACCTACTTATAACATAAATAATTAACGATTTGTTATTGTAAAACTGCGTAAATCAGCAACAACAAAAAAAACAAAATGAGCAAGGAAAAAAAATAAAACAGAAAATTAGCATAAGGCGTATTTAATTACATTTTAGATGAAAGACAAAAATAAACGCAAAAAGCATTAACAGCAGCAAAAAAAAAATACAACTTTTTTGAAGAACAATAATTACATTTATAAAAAAAGAAAATGATAAATGAAAAATGCGAAAACAGCAAACAGAAAAAAACAATTCTGATAGGCCGACTTTGTGTGCAGTTTTAATTAGTTGGCATTAAGCGCCAGTCAGAAAGGCAGAAAAATTAATTACAAATTGATAATTGTGTTTTATATATTTTGCATTTCTGCATTGAGATTAAATGCCAATTATGTTCATTTAAAAAAACAAAAACAAAAAAAACCAAAAGAATTAAACAGAAAACAACGTAATGTATAATGTTAAGTGTTTTGTACATATTAAGCAAATATTTAGCTATAGGCAGCAAGCTGTATTTATAAGAAATAGTTCGCTCTTAACTAAAACAAAAAAAAAATTATAAGCTATACTTACTAAATAGCAAAAAGTTAAAGATGTCTGTATAAAAAAAAAACAACATCTTTGCCCACTGTGCAGCAGTTAAAACCAAAATGAAAACTTTGCCTAAACTTTAACAAAATTCTTGTTTTGGCAGCACATATACCAAATATTAATAAATAAATATATGTATACAAATATATATATATACATATATATATATATATATAAAGTAAACGTATCAAGATCAAGTCACAAATGTATTGTAAACAAACTATATCAAAAAGCCGTAGCAGTTTTTAAGGAGTTGTCTAGTCGTATGAACAACCAGATATAAATCAACACAAATAGATGAACAAAATGGAAAACTACTAAAGCGAAAACCATATAAATAAATATAAATATATTTAATAATTGTACACTTAACATTACTAGTTATAGAAATTAAATCAAACCAAAAAAAAAAAAAAGAACAATAAAAATTATGGAAAAAAAAACGTGAATTTCATTTAGCTATTTATGCATAATTAATGCTAAAAATACTTGCAGCTAACAAATGAGTTTTCGAAAATGCAAAATTAAAAAATCAAATTGTAATTTATGCACAGAACCTGTGGCCAACTAATAATAGGCCACGCTTTGGGCCCTGGAGACGCGTCGCTGCGGTTGGCAAGTGTTTAATTTTAGCAGGAAGGTGGTTGGCCTGGACTGGTGTCGAATGTGCCATCCATCAATTTATTCATTACAATGAAATTATGTCGAATTTATATGCACCCCACCGACCGTCGACAAACGTTCGCCCCCTCCCCCCAACCCCTCGGTCTGGGGTGGCACAAAATCACCGCACAATAAAAATAATAATAAAAGGACATGCCACCGTTGCCCATTGTACTTAGTTGTTGTTGTTCTATGCAAAATTGTCCAAATGGCATTGTCAGCCACGGGGGGTGGTGGCTGCCCTCGGCCTCGTCCTTGGCCCTGTGGCCCATCCTCGAAGGGTGGGCATCAAATTTGAATTTCATATGCTGGCTGCCGCTTCACTTGCCGCTGATTGAAGGCAGGCTAATAAAGTGCCCGAGGACGCGGATGAAGAAAGAATCCCCGCTGCGTTAAGCGTCGTTCAGGGGCAGCGGGAAAGGGAGGGGGAGGTGGAGGGCAACCATTTGATTTATTTTATTTCCCTTTCGGCCCGCTGTTAATGTTTTAATAAGATTGATTTTATTGCGACCGCTCGTCGGCCCTGTGCGTGGGTGTCAGAGTCAAAGGGTTAATAAGTCGCCTGCCCGCTGTTTAAGAACTTTATTAGCGCCCCTCGATGGAGGCAATTGCAATTGCCATGCACGAAATTAGCAATTAAATTGCTTGAATAAACAGCCGAGCCGAGCATGGATAGTTAGGATGAGCAGCTGACAAGAGTGAATTAGGGTGGGCCAAAACTACAGTTGCCACAACAACAACTGGGAAGCGTTATCAGAAGCGCCACACGCGGCAACATGAATGAATGGCATTATTCTTTGGCAATGCGTAATTAACTTTTTGGCGTAATTAATGCCAAGTCTAATTATTGTTAATCATGCTCAGCCTGGCACAAGCAGCAATATATATGAGCTGCAATTAAAATCAGCAACATCAGCAAAATGCCAACTCAAATCTCGCTCATACAAATTTACAGCGCATTATATCTATTCGCAAAAAACAATGACAATGGCTGCAAGTGAAATTGAAATTGAGGCTACTTAATCTGTTAACTTTAATAAAAAAAAATTTAACTAGATTCAAGTGGTTTCCAAATTAAGTAAGTTGGTGTATTATATAAAAAACTAAATGTTAAAAACTAAATGTAAATAGTTTTCCATTGTTTAGTTTAAGACTTACATTAACATTAACAGGATCTTATTAGAAATATTTATATTTTCTTTAAGCATTTAGGCATTAATCTTATGATATATATATTTTTAAATTATTTGAGTTGACACTCGTTAAGTAAATCACTTTAATAAATAAACAAATAAAAAAAGTTAAGAAAATAAATAAATAAAAAAAATAAATAGAAAATAAATAAATAAATAAATAAATAAATAAATAAATAAATAAATAAATAAATAAATAAATAAATAAATAAATAAATAAA